>VSWD01000001.1:17587096-18054596 GCA_033119305.1 Pinctada imbricata | reverse complement strand
ATTCGAACAAGATTCAAGTACTTTACCTAGTTTCTTTGAAATAAAATCTGTACATCTATGAGAAAAAAGCATGGCACTATCGTCTGCATATAAAATTAACTTACAGCTATGGTCAATACTCAAAGACATGTCATTTACGTATATTAAAAATAGAAGCGGGCCCAAGATACTACCTTGTGGGACACCGCACGTGACAAATCCTGGACTAGAGGTGGCACCATTTACACATACATATTGTTTCCTTTCATTTAAATAAGATTTAAACCAACTTAAAGAATGAACCCCCAAAAACTCTAATTTCTTGCATAAAATTGTATGGTCCACAGTGTCGAAAGCTTTTTGCAAGTCGAGCATAACCATTCCAGTAAAGAGACCTTTGGCATTATTATCACGAATATGATCGAATAAATGAATCAAACAAGTGTCGGTAGAATATTTGTCTCTGAAACCAGACTGAAATTCAAATAAAAGATTATTTTCAGATAAAAAATTTGACAGTTGTGAATGTACACTCTTTTCAAGAATTTTGGACACAATGCTGAGTATACTAACAGGTCTATAGTTTCCGACCTCAAGAGGACTGTTCTTTTTATACAAAGGTTTCACTCGTGCCACTTTCATGCCCTCTGGTACTACACCTGATGTAATGGACATATTAACAATAAAAGTAATGGGAATCTTTAAAACAGATGCACCATCTTTAATGAATCTAGCTGGTATATCATCCAGACCTGTGCTCTTAGATGAATTAAGATTCAACAATTCTTTGTAGATAAAATCCTCACTTACTGTTTTTAAAATAAATTTTGACCCTTTTGCTTTTTTCACAGAATAAAAAGATTTAAAACATTCACTACTTACAGAGAAAATATTTGGGAATTCTGGCAACTTAGACACTAGGTTCGAAGCCACATTTGAAAAAAATGACACAAAACTTTCAGCTATGGTTTGGGGATCATGACATATTTCATTACCTATGTTCAAACACAATTTTGCTTCCCCTTTTTTATTTTTCAGCCCTAGTTCATTAATACTTTGCCAAAGTTTTTTGGGGTTACTTTTGTTATCTTCAATCTTATCTTTAAAAAATTCAGATTTGGCCCTTTTTATCTCTCTTTGGACTCTATTTCGTAATTTACAAAAGTTTTTGTAGTCTTCATCTTTACCAGATTTCTTAAAACATTGTAAAAATTTGTCTCTTTGTTGTATTAAATCTAAAATTTCGGAATTCATCCACTCTTCTGTTCGTTGTTTTAGTCTGACTTCTTTTATCGGAGCCGCATTATCCAATACTGATAGGAAAATTTTCTGAAATGCATTCCAAGCTGTATCTACACATTCTGTATTAAAACATTCCATCCAGTCAACATTTGCTAGTTGTTGTACAAATTCGCTGACGGTATAGTTCTTCAATGAACGAATACGAACTGTATTGTGACTATTAAAAACACCTCTAGAAGTAGATCTGATGGATACACTGTAAAAACAGACGTTTATAGGAGCTTAACGTTATCATAAGCACTTTTGTGAAACACTTTTTTATGTGTTCTATTGCTGTGAGCGAAACATGTTAAGGATTTTATTTACATCCTAAACATGTAAAATCTAAATGATTTTATGTTAGGAACACTTTTATACCTCATGTGTTACTCTTATCATGAACATGTTTACATCAGAAACATGTTCAACATTTTGATGTATTGAAGAATCGTTGCCATGTACATCCTAAATACATAGCGCCAAATTTTTTTAACTAAGTATGTTTTTCAAGTCTAATAATTTTTACCGCAAATAAAACCTCTAGGCAATACCAACAATAACATAGTTTCGCCCCCTCCCTTAAATCCGCCACTGATATAAGGATAACCTGCCTGTTTTATTTTGTGTCACATATATTTTAGAAATAATAACTTAAAGGATAATTGACGATGGGGCTGTTTTCATAGACTTTTCGAATTAAAAAATATATTTTCCAAATTAGTTATCGCTGATAAATTGCTGAACGTCAGATCCGTATATTGCTGAAATAACCCTCCGTTATAGGTTCAAAGTTGTAGGCCAAAGAATAGGCCTTTTCCGTTTCCTGCGAAAACAGCTCCACAAGTGAAAAATGGTATACCAAATCAAATCACAACAAAATCATTCAAATCCCTCGTTCTTTGCAATCAAAATTGATATGAGAAATAACTTTGATTCTTTATTGACATGGCTATGCGAGATAACTACTACATTTTACAAGAAGTAAAGTGTTTTCCACTTGTATGATGATGGGTATCTAGAGTGGATTGATTTTCAGCATATAAACTTTAAAAGTAAACTGTACTTCATAGATATCACCCTTACCACACCTATGTAGTTAGGCTACATGCAGTCTTGAATTTGCTGTTTACATTACTTCTGCAGTGATTGGGTGCACAGGGCCCAGTACTGTCCCACAAATCATATAGAAGTTATGTTCCGCTTCACGGTTTGTCAGACTATTCTCTGACTTAAATTCACATAGGGGGATAGATCTGGAACTCTTGTAACTAACTGTCAAATTGCAACAACGGCACAGGCTTGTCTAAGATATGAATACAGAATTGTGTGACCTGTCAGACCTGACAGTGTTCTCTCCAGGCTGTTTTAGCGTGGTAGGGCGATTTACGCTATATTTTACGGCCGCCATGCTATATTTTTTCCCTAAAATTTCGTTATTAACTCATTTGTGTACCCCTATGCGCTAAATGATTGATTTAACTGCCACATTCCCGGTTAATTAGCCCCAACTGCATACAACAGGTGGGGCACACCCCCTGATTTGCGAGATCGTCTCTATAATGCGGTATAATCCCTGAATTGGGTCATGAAAATATCTCGAAAATGCGAGATGATTGTGATCTTAATGAGAATAAATCTGAATTTTGCGGAAAGAATGCAAAAGCGCATAACGTTTCCTGTTTGGTCCGAATTTCCTCTGCCCAAAAAACATAAAAATGTTTACCGACAACGTATCGGATGCTGCAATGAAGCAGAGATGCTTCAAGCTGAGAATCTTACCTACTCCTGACTTCAATGTTTATTTTCACCTTGAAATAAAATTTCTTTGATGGAAAAAGCCAACTGAGATGGTTGTGACATCTTTCAAATTCTTTGAAAAACGTTTCTATACACTGACCCGGATATGACATTTGCATAATTAGCCAATGAGCATCAATCTAGTTCACTGCCCTACTTTCGTTATCAGTTCCAGTTATCATGTATGGAGAGCAATACGTAACATAAACTTGTGCATGTTGAATGTTCAGCAACATTGGATTTTTCTTTAATGCTCTATCATATTGTCAAATTGGTATCATTTCAGACTACTGTCAATTGAATTTTATTCATCATGTTTATTTTATAATTTTTTTCATCATGTTCATAGAATAAACGTATTTGTGAAAAAATAAAACTAATTATCAGGAATGAAATATTCAACTATTTCAATTATTTTCTTCTTCTTGAATGTAGAAATGGCATGTTATGACATAATTATTCAGGTTTTTTTATTATTCTATGTCAACATCACTTATTCATTACTAAACATAATGAAATCTGGATAAAACGATCGTTCTTGTGACAAATGTTGACGGTTTGGAAAGACAACTCTTACACGATGCATCTCTGATGAACAACAACATTGAATATCATAACCCTAATGGGCCGCCATAGATTATTGACCATGCACTCTTTTGTGACGATGATTTTGCCTCGATGCGTAATCTAATATGCGCAATAGATTGCTGAAATAAAAGTAGAGAATCTCAGCTCATCACATGTAAGAAAGTTTGTGGGAAAATAACGAAGTTTGCTGGAGAAATTATTAAATTTGTTATGTGAATATGACACGGAAATGCAGAGGAGCTGATTTCAATTTAGCATATTTCAAAGTCGCATCATTATATTGCATAAAACTTGATTTGTCAAGAAGGAATGTGATCTAAATATTCATGCCATGGGCCGACAATGCTGCGCTCTTTTAATTTTTTCAGACGAAATTCACAAAAGTAATAAAACGGAACCAAAAATCTCGAATAAGAGGGATATTTTCGTCCCGATAATGCGACACCATCCCTCATTATAGAGACGATCTCGCAAATCAGGGGGTGTGCCACACCTGTACAACCCGAGGTGTTAAACTCCCCCCCCCCCCCCAGCTTTATTTACCTGAGCTGAGAACGTGTCTGGCTTCTACGGCGCAAGTCAATTTATCAGACTTGTAAAATAACTGCGTTGTCAATGTCTATGATTTACCAGACTTATAGGACTGTTTCCATAGAATTTGATGATGTCATAATCAGTCTACGTCAGATACCGTCTCAAATGGGAAGTTACTCTGATTTTCAGAAATAGCGAATAACTTATACCAAAATTTATGACTAAGTGAGATCTATTCAATGGTATTGATTAAAAGTTTTGTATGATAAAATAGTCAATATACACGGACATTAGTTGTGGAATCAGGGATTTTTTAGGGTCTGTAGGGACCGTAATTCGTCCCCATTCCCAATATCAAAAAGAGGTACTTTTCCCCAATTTTAGACCGAAAAATTCCCAATTCAATCTTTTCTCCAAAAGGAGAGATTCATTTCCAATTTAGATATCTTTAACTGAAAGGAAAGCGAAAGTAAAACAAACATGTTGTGTAAGTTAACTCTAGGAGGGATTCAAAATATAGACAATTGATATGATAAGGGATAATTTGCATGAATATATCTTTTTGCAGTCCCTCTTTTTGTTGTTTGAAATTTATTTCCCAATTTAGGTTAAAATGTTGCAAAATTACAAATTTCATCGGCCCAGGCCCCTGGCATCAGGGGCTTGAAAAAACCCTGGGAATTTTCTATGCGTATATATGTGTGACATCGCCGATGTTGAACATTGAGTCTATGGAGAATGTCGACAATGTCAACTTAAAATTAATATATAGAGAAATCCTGATCTAAGTCTATTTTCTTTCACTGTGAGCTTAGTATTGGTCGTACGGACATATAACGTACACCATTAGTTACAAAAATGTATGAGAGTTCGAGATCTACCCCACTATCAATATTCTGGCATTCCTGCTCATGCATCTGACTTGAAATCTATCTCTGCCGTCATTGCCTATTGTGTATCTCCAAGATTTTTGCAGATTGAAACTGGGACTTCGTATTTGTAGATATAGTGTAGCGAGTATTTACCTTTAGGTATTACTATATTTATGAAGTATACAATGTACAAGAATTGTCTTTGTTTCAATGCAATTCGATGCAGTATCAGGGATTCTTTCTTTGTTTGTACGCTGCCAACACGATCAGCTGAGCGAGAAGTCTCCAGTCAGGTTTTTTTTCCCTTGTTTTGGGGCCAAATTTCGGCCCCTTCCCAATGCCAAATTTGCTCTATTATTCCCAAAAAATCACCCTGAAATTCCCAAAGAGGAATTATGAAAAAATCACCTGAGAAAAAAAGACCCAAAACCTGGAAGTCAGCACAAAATGTCCTATTTCTAAGTACATTTTTTAGCTCGCCGGGACGAATGTCCGGAGAGCTATTGTCATACCCCCGGTGTCGGCGTTGGCGTCTGCGTCTGCATGCGCATGCACAAAAACTTTAACCTTGCTTATAACTTTTAAACCAATACAGATTGGGCTTTCATATTTCACATGTGCATTCCTTGTGACAAGACCTTTCCATGGATACCAAAATTTTTGACCTTGGAGATTGACCTACTTTTGAAAAACTTTAACCTTGGCCATATTTTTTGAATGGTAAGTGATAGGGCTTTGATATTTCACATGTGTATTCCTTGTGACAAGACGTTTCCATGGATACCAAAATTTTTGACCTTGTGACCTTGACCTTGGAGATGATTGACCTACTTTTGAAAAACTTTAACCTTGGACATATTTTTTGATTGGTAAGTGATAGGGCTTTGATATTTCACATGTGTATTCCTTGTGACAAGACGTTTCCATGGATACCAAAATTTTTGACCTTGTGACCTTGACCTTGGAGATGATTGACCTACTTTTGAAAAACTTTAACCTTGGCCATATTTTTTGATTGGTAAGTGATAGGGCTTTGATATTTCACATGTGTATTCCTTGTGACAAGACGTTTCCATGGATACCAAAATTTTTGACCTTGTGACCTTGACCTTGGAGATGATTGACCTACTTTTGAAAAACTTTAACCTTGGACATATTTTTTGATTGGTAAGTGATAGGGCTTTGATATTTCACATGTGCATTCCTTGTGATAAGACCTTTTTTATTGTTGTTGTTGCAATTTACATATGGTTGCCACCGGCGAGCTATGTTGTCATTCTGACAAGTCTGGTTAAAGGTTTTTATTCATCCCATGTTCAGTTCAAGCAAATCAATGGATTATCAGTGTTAATAAATGATACTTTAAGGTTATACTTTGATGAATTTGTACAAAAATTTTCCCAATTTAAGCAAAAATGCCAAAATGTCGCAAATTTTCCCAAATGGGACAGGCACAGGCACCTTCCCCAAAATAAAAAAAAAAACCCTGCCAGTAAAAATACAAATTCTAGCGAAACCTTGTCTAAGATACGAGTCCTAATCCCCAAAATGGAGGGAATGCCCTGTGTTGAATTTGAGTTTTGACCAATTGTTTCTGAATGTTACATCAACCATACCAGTGCCCACGAAACTTTATGGAGAGTCATCGGACAATCTGTCCTTTTATTGGACCGAAGTTATTTCTTTCTGACCAGAAATTAAGATGAGAGAGAAATCAACCCAGATTTGGCCCTTCAAAATACTTTTTTAAAAACTTTAATGTTTAATTCATTACAGAATAAAATAACATAATATTCTGTCGTTATTTTTGCAAGAAGTAGTCAATGATTTAATAGTAAAATAATTGTTAAAAAAACTTAATGAACATCAAGCTCCAAACCCTACATTACATCAGACATTTCGGTCAGGCTAGAAATGAAGCACATGGGACCGATCAAAAATTTATCTGGCTGGCAGGGATGCAAATAAGCACTCGCCCACTCGCCAATGGGACTGAAAATTCAGCGTGGACTACCAAAAATGTTTTTCTGATCGCCCACTTGGCGACCGTAAAATTTCAATCATAATTGTTTTCTTGTTTCGTAGTTACCGTAACTCACGTTGTGAAACAAAAACTCATGGGTATTTGACAAATTTTCGGTTCGCTGAATATATCTCCCTTATTTCCTTGTTAAAGATGCATCGTAATTTTTAATCAGTATACCAAAACTTTATCTAACGTTTCCAAAACCATAGTCACTGTCTGTCCAGAGACCGTCTGACGTATACATAATGTGTTTATTACTGGATTTACCTGTATTTATTGATTTATTTAAAGGTGCGTGTGCTTGAGATGACCGAAATCAAAAACCTTACTTTAATATTTGAAATATAGAAACAACTAATTCACGCAGAAAAATTACTCAAACTGACTTGTTGAAAGAACGGTGTTGGAAGATATTGAGCGCTGACTGCAATTGTAAAACATCATCAAATAAACTGGACATGAGCACTGGACACAGTGGTCTTTCGCTCAATTTTAGTTAATTTCATTCATGATACACATGTACGATGGCCACGACTTGATACTGAGAAGGAGAGAAGGGGGGATTGGGTTTAAATTTTGAAGTATAAATTTAGATACGTTTTGATGTGGGCTAATTGTTTTTGATGTGGGCACCTAAATTTCTTGACTTGGGAGCCCACTTGGCCCCTGAAAATTTCAACGAATTTTCATCCCTGGGCTGGTCTGACAGTTCGATGAATTCAGGTCTAAGTCTAATTTCCAATGAATCACTGATACTGTACATGTAAACCAAAAATATCCCCATTGACTTCACTGCAGACTACATCAGTACTGTAAGTTATAGAGTTAGTTCCTGACATACTTAGGTTTACCAAAATTATCGTGCCGAGAACCATTTTGTAATGTTTTCTTTGGATTTTTTATGTTTGAAAATTAAGTGACCTACTTCAGCATCAAGGTAGGACACCACCTGACTGTCATAATGTGACATCATTGGCTGAAATTAGAACATGTAGAAAGAGGCATGATAAATTTTCTAAGAAAGTTGAGAAGTAGTGCTTGGTTCACGAATGGATTACAGAAAATTTCAAGATTTTTGATTGGAAACATGCACATGTATAATGCGCTACGCTTGAGGGATTTATTGGGCTATTCTGGTTGCTAAATGGTACTATGGGTTATTTAAAGGATTCCAACTCTTTTAATTGTATTTAATGTAATTCTGTCTCTGGGTAGATATGTGAAATTTTCGCATCATGAATGCTTCGCGCTATGCTATGATACATTTTTGCGTCCTTTTTTCATGGTATATAGATACTTCCTTCCAATAACAAAAATAGTCATCATTACCCCTTAGTACAAAGACAAAGAAATAACATTGGAGTATCAATAATTGCAGTCCATGGACGAGGCTTGTCTTTGATACTACGGTAGAATTTCCCTGTCCCCATGGTCCCTGTGCAAAGGGGTGATTGATTGCAATTATTTGTCTGTTAAATATCGTTCTATACCTTTTTTCATTTTTATTTTCCAGGCAAAGAGGACCAAGAAGGTTGGAATTGTGGGTAAATACGGAACCCGATATGGTGCCTCTCTCAGAAAGACCATCAAAAGAATGGAAATTTCCCAGCACGCAAAATACACGTGCCAATTTTGTGGAAAGGTATTTTTAAGATAAAGCGATGATCAAGAAATGTCCAAAGTTAAGTGTGAATTGTCACTAATGTAGGCCTAAGTGCCTTATACACATTAGTCATTTGGAATTTTTCAATTTCATTTTATGGATTCCTCATGACCAGTCAGGGGTATAACTCATTTCAATTATAGAATTTTATAACATAAATCAGTTACTTTTCTTTCCATGAAAATCGGTAATGATTTCTGCATATGAAGTGCTTCATATTGAATCAAGGGGTAAAGGATCATTTTATAAGATTTAATGGAGTGATGCTTAAAGATGATATTCAACCCTTTATTATTATGATTATCAGCAGGAAAAACTTGGATTAGAAAATTTTAGCATTACCAAATAAAATACAAATGTATAACCAAAAATAGTTATTTTTTCACATATTAAACATGTTAAAATGACCAGTAACTTGTATCAGTTATATTTATTTTTGACCTTGATTTTGCCCAAACATGATTTTTCCTAGCTGTGACCATAATTTATTTTTGAAGATGCGCCAATATTGCATCTGATGAGGTCAAACTTTTCTGTGCACAATGGATGATGTAATCACATTTGACCTTAGAAAGTTTTGTAAATTGAATCAGTTAAATTTTAACTTTAAGTGATTCTATAAATATCTTGCAAGAAAAATAATTGATTTCATTGACAAAAAATATAACTGAAATGAGTTATACCCCTGACTGAAGACCAGACTTTTCATTTGGGACATGGAATTTTGACCTTGTGACATTGACCTTTGAGTTTAACCTACTTTGAAAAAACAGGTTAATCTTGGCTATATCTCATTAATTTTAAGGGGTAGAGTTTCGATATATCACATGTAGATTCCTTATGACCAGACTTATTATTTGAGTCCATGACCTTTGACCTGCCACTGCGACCCTGACCGTCGAGTTTTACCAACTTTTAACATGTTTAAAAACATTAATCTGGCTAGATCTCTCTATTTCATAAAATTGGCATTTCACTATCAAAAACCTACAAGAGCAATGTTGTCTTCTGACCAGTCTTGCTATCTTTTTACACATTAAATTATTGTATACTCAGCATTGAATATTATCCTCATATTTTTCATCAAGGAAACCATGAAGAGGACGGCTGTAGGCATCTGGGCATGTGACAGATGTAGAAAGGTCGTCGCAGGTGGAGCATGGGTTTACAGGTAAGTAAAATAAATGAAACATAGTCTTACAGCCAGGCTTTATGATCAGGATGTAACATATAGGTTATGAAAACTTTAAATAGCACGACTGTCGGCATCTGTGTATGTGGAGCATGGGTTTACAGGTAAGTAGAGTAAAATGAGCAATCTGTGTTGTGCAATAAATGATGAATGACCGTTAACTTTTTAAGAAATTCTGACTGCTTTTCGAGAATACAACACATGCAGGGTTCTGATAAGCTGGCTAACTGTGATTTGTCCAGGGATGCAAATTAGCACTCGCCCACTCGCCAATGCGACTAAAAATTCAGTGTGGACTACCAAAAAAGTTTTTCTGATCGCCCACTTGGCGACTGTAAAATTCCGATCATAATATAGTTTTCTTGTTTCGTATTCACCGTAACTCACATTGTGAAACAAAAACTCATGGGTATTTGACACATTTTCAGTTCGCTTTCTCGTGGAAAATGAATCGATCTCCCTTATTCCCTTGTCAAGTAGGGATTTCACCTTAAAATTCATTAAATATTAAGATTAGTGTTGTAACGATTATCGGCGACATCATCGCTAATACCCTTCGATTTCGATTAATCGATTATGTTTTTAAGAATCGATTATAATCGGAAATATACAACGTAGAAAAGAATGAAATAGTTTTCGGTCTAATACGCGTATTACAAGTACGAATAAAACGAAAGTAGATCAACGATCGTTTTCACGAGTTCAAGTTACAGGCGTAGTGTAAATAATTCGAAAAGGATACGCTTTCTAAGGCATACAATAGGTGGGATCAGGATTCTCCTTGAATTTTATAGTAATGACAAGTGCTGTAATAGAAAGCTTCGGCGTCAAATGCTATACGTCAATAGCTACTCATCAGGGAAAACGCCGAACACCATAGCTTTAATTGTAAGAAGGACAAAGTGAGAGAACTCCACGCAGATATTGCTTGATTCTTCATTGAATAAGCAAAAACTTTTAAATTCTTTGGTCGTATAGACCCCCCCCCCCCCCCCCCCCCCCCCTGCATCTGCCGTATTAAGTTGCAGACTATTACAATAACATTTTTGTTTTGGCTCTCTTGACAAAATTTTATTCACAAGAAAGGATTTTATCATTCTATGGTTGGAGTTCTTTCTAGACACATAGCTATGTATATGAGCATATAAATTGGTGAAGTTTTATCATTACTTTTCATATTCTGTTCAGTAAAAACAAGAAAAATATATTTCCGATTAAATCGAAATAATCGATTAAAATCCTGTCCGATTATAAACCGATAATCCATTATGAAATTTGTCTGATTATACAACACTAATTAAGATCCATGTATTATTAGATTGTTACATTGCTCTGTGTAATAGAAACATTTTACAGAAAAAATTATCAAAATCGGTTGATCGAGTACAGAGATAATGAAGTTGAAAGCTTGATGATTGGTGTCATTTTTGTGACACAGTTTCTTAAAGTGTTCAATATAAAACTTCTCTTGATGTGGCACCATTCAAATTTAACTTAAAAGTCGTCAGTCAGCGTACTAAAATATCTATAATATGTATAACTTGAATAATATTACTGCTATTTGGATGATCTGTACATAATTTTGTTTGTAAAGATTTCAGCCATTCGTTTTATATTACAATGATAATTTAGTTGCGTTGTCATGGTAACCATTTTAAAACAAAATGACCACCATCGATTTGAATATACAAATTTTGAAAATCTAAAGATTTATAAACTTAATTTCCACGTGTTTGACTTGAAAGATAATCGAAATGATATTTGAAGAAATACCACAAATGTGTGATTATTGCTTTTAACATGTTTAAAGCTCTTCATTTCGGTTGCCATGGCAAAAAAAAAAGAGAAGATTTTTCAGGTATCTAAATGTTGATAAAGGTATACCTATGTTCTTTTCAATGAAATTAAGCCTAATTTGAAAAAATAAAAAGGAGGAAAGAAAAAAAAGAAAAAATACCAACATGCTATTTAAGGACTCTTACTAGTAACAGAGCTTTTGCGTAAATAGGTCCCCCCCCTCCCCCTTCTCCAAAAAACCAACAAAGAGCACACATGAGTACGTACTATTCTTCTGAAAAAAAAAAATTGTTGATCATTTCAAATTATCGTAAATGAAAGTTTAATGTATATATATTTCCCTGTTCCATTTTACACTTCCCATTTAAAGTTGATATAAAAGAAATCGAACACTTTCTTGATAACTTGCGTTAAATCGACATGGAAGGCATTATCACGCAGTAAATAATCATGGTGGTCGAGGCGGGAAAATCGGAATGCAGCTAGGTAAACCATAATAAAATTTGGTGTTCTATATATCAAAATCATCAGAAATGTTCAAACTTTTAATATTTAAGTGCGCAAAATAGAAAGAATGACATCAAAAGTAATACATATTCCTTTGAAAACTGAAAAATGTAACAACTTTCTTTATATTTGGAGTTCAACTTTTGTGCAACTTCGGTTATCAATCGGAGAGTCTAATCTATCAAACCATACAAGAGTTTGATGTTATAAATATTTATAAATAAGCTGAAATAGCCGCCAAACAGAACGACCCTCAAATTCACCATGAGCCGTTCCTCGTGCCATAGATATTTGCAGCGAGAGGTGTACAAATTCGTGCGTTGTCGTCCAAAAACTCGATAATTTCACCGCCTCTGTTCATATTTTCATAAATATATTTTTATCAAAAATCCTTATATAAATCGTAAGGTAAGTTTAGTGCGGTAACCAATAGATTGATTTGTCAGCTTGAAAGATCATGTGACTGAAATCCCTACCCTTGTAAAGAAGCATCCTCATTTTAAATCAGTATGCCAAAACTTCATCTAACGTTTCCAAATGCGCGCAATGTCACTGTCTGGAGACGTAATATGTTTATAACTGGATTTATTGATTTATTTAAAGGTGCTTGAGATGACCGAAATCAAAACCCTACTTTAATATTTAAAATACAGAAACATCTAAAATTGTAAGTGAAATTTACGCGGAAAAATTACTCAAACTGATTTGATGAAAGAATCGTGTTGGAAGATAGAGAGGGCTGACTTCAAAAGACTGATCACCTGCAATTATCGTTCAAAATGGTCAAATAAACGGTCCATGTAGATCAACATGTACACCAGTCTCTCTCTCATTTATGGCGTTAACTTCATACTCAGTACACGTGTTCCTGTATGATGGCCATGACTTGATACTGGGAAGGAGAGAAGGGGGGGGGGGGGGGGGGGGCTTAGATTTAGAAATATAGATTTAGATACGTTTTTGATGTGGGCTAATTGTTTTTGATGTGGGCGCCTAAATTCTTTGACTTGGGAGCCCACTTGGCCCCTGAAAATTTCAACGAATTTTCATCCCTGTTTGTCATCATATACATGCACGTTGTGAGGATATGCTGCCTTGCGCTTTCTAGGAAATACATTAAAAATCGCTCAAAATCCAGCATTGTCACTCTCTATTTCGTTCTTAATGGCCTCTTGTGACAAAATATGTTGATAACTGTGCACATGGACCTCTTTGATTTTCAAGTAATAGGTGAAAATAGGAAGAATTGTCTTGAAACTTACGTTAAAATTTTCTGGAAGGTTACCTAACTTTGACATCAGCAAGGTAGGTAAAAGTGTTCGTCTTGTAGGGAAGGAGAGAGCTAGGTCTATTTACCATATTATACATGTACTGTATCTTCAGAAAGTTGGTATCTTAGTTGAAATTCCAGTTTAAAAATAATGCAAATAAATACCACATAGATGACAATCATCTACATATATTTCAGTACTTGTCTTGTCCAGGGTTATGGCAGTGTATTTTGGGGAACAGGACCAGTGCAATTCAAATTGGGAAATTAGGAATTTTTTACTACTAAACATGCTGAAATAAAATATCAAGAACATTCATTTTAACTCTTTATTATGGCACAAACCTGTTGATAGATGGTTGGATCATATATATATATCAAACAAAGACTACAGAGGATTTATAATTTTTTGGGCCATAATTTGGGCAAAAGTATCATATTTTGAATCAGGAATGAGGTGGAATATTGAACCCAAATTACCCATAGCAGCAGACTTTTGGTCCAATCAAGTGTACATTTTATTCAAGACAAGTGATGTTGAAAAAATGTGAAACCAGTACTTCTCACAGGAAGAGTTATCTTTCTTTGTCCACAGTGGCAGAAATTTCCAATTCATTTCATGAGATATTACAAATGAAAAAAATGGTATTGTGTACAACAAATAATGTTTTAAAAAGCATGAAAATGTTCATTTACAATTTTCTCTAAAGCCGAAGGAACTTCTGCAAATATTTTTGTGCAGCATGTAAATTATAAATAAAATGCTCTTCAAACTACGAAGTAGCTTTCAATTCATTTGTAATGTAGTTCTCCTTATCTCGTTTCAGCACCAGTGCCGCTGCCACCGTCAGGAGCGCAGTCAGAAGATTGAGGGAAATGAAAGAACAATAATTATTACGTTAGAAATTAAAATGCTGTAAAACCCATATATGGTCGTTACTTCTCAATCTATCGAGAGATGAGTTTCGGAGCATTCTTTTAGTTAGTTTGGTTCAGTATTTAACTACTTTTTTTTAGCAGTAAGGAAACAAATGAGGAATAATTGTGTATCGTTTGATTATGGATTCTACAAGATTAGAAATAGGTATAAAATGTATTGATGACTATTTGGGGCACTGAGGATATTTGTCTGGAAATATCAGAGATCTCCTTTGTATTGTGTGACCAAAAAAAGTTATGATGAATCAGAATATTTGATCTAGTCAAAGTTTTGAAATGATTAAGTCGGTCAACAAAATGTGTAAGTAAGAAGCAAGAAAGTCGTTTGACCTAGAGTCGAACACAAGAACGTGTGCTACCTTAGAAGACAATATTATGTCCACACTTGCATTGGAGGTTGAAGATTCTGCTGTCTTGGTTCACATTGTTACTTGTACCCACTGAGCTATTCTGTGCCATATCCATTACAGGAGCATTTGTTTTGAGTTGGTGTTGAACTTCAAGTGCAATTTCTTTCAAGTTGAATTAGTTGAGTGCATGACCTTGACTGGCCGTATAATTTGAATCCTAGCAGATATTGATGTATGTCGTCAAATCAAAAACAGATCGCTAGATTTAGTTCATTTAATGAATTCCCGTACAAAAATGCCCACACATATAAATGTAGTGCAATGGGCTGTAGGTACTAGTATATACCGTACTTGGGAGGGTTCAGATATTTTATGCTTATCTGCAATACGTGTAATTGGGCAGAGCATTTAAGATTTTGCTTGTGTCATTCTGTTGCGATTTCCTGATTATAACAGGAGAAACTTTGACCTATTCTTGTATTGGACGAGATTTAGATCTCTAGCTAGTCAACCCTGTACTGACCACAGCCAAACACGCACACAGGATTTTTAGCTCACCTCGACGAAGTTAAGTGAGCTTATGCTATAACCCCACGCGTCCGCGTCCCATCCGGTTAAGAAGTTTGGGGTAGCTCAGTATCTGACAAAGTACTTATGCTACAGTAACCAAACTTGCACAAGTGATTCATCTTTGGATGCTGAGGTGAACCCATGCATCGGATGCAGCATCTGACCTACATTTTCCGCTTGAGTGACTTGGTTAAGAAGTTTGGGGTAGCTCAGTATCTGACAAAATACTAATGCTACAGTAACCAAACTTGCGCAAGTGATTCATCTTTGGATGCTGAGGTGAACCCATGCATCGTATGCAGCATCTGACCTACATTTTCCGCTTGAGTGACTTGGTTAAGAAGTTTGGGGTAGCTCAGTATCTGACAAAGTACTGATGCTACAGTAACCAAACTTGCACAAGTGATTCATCTTTGGATGCTGAGGTGAACCCATGCATCGGATGCAGCATCTGACCTACATTTTCCGCTTGAGTGATTTGGATAAAAAGTTTGGGGTAGCTCAGTATCTGACAAAGTACTAATGCTACAGTAACCAAACTTGCACAAGTAATTCATCTTTGGATGCCGAGATGGACCCATGCATCGGATGCAGCATCTGACCCACTTTTTCCACTTGAGTGATTTCGCTTTTAAAAGCCAATATTGAGCAAAGTATAAGTGCTACATGTGCCAAACTAGCTTTAGATGCAAAAGCGATGTATTATATCATCGCTTTAGTGCAAACGGTTATGTTCACGGGAAGGTAAGTGCAAGTGCGCAAAAATATTTGCTATATGAAAAAATTAATATATCTCATCTGTTTCAAGACTACTCTCTTATGCACTTAGCATACCCTAGGCATGAATAATTTTATCTTTTAAGGTCTTAACACTTGTGCACTCATGCATATTCGATTTAGTCCCATTCCTAAACAAACATTTCTGTTTATAACCGGGACTAAAACAGATGTGATTGGATGTACATGTTTTAAGACCTTAAGTAAAATTATCCTTGCCTAGGTTATAATAGGTGCATAAGAGAGTCGTCTTTTTAATCAAATGAGTTTTCATATAGCAATTTTTTTATATAACAAATATTTTTGCGCACATACATGTCTACGCTCACCTTCCAGTGAACATTACCGTTTGCACTAAAGCGATGATATAATACATAGCTTTTGCATCTAAAGCTAGTACCAAACTTGCATATTGGATGTATCTTTGATCAAACTTTCATAAAATGACCTTGACCTACTTTTTCCGCTTGAGTGATTTTGCCTTTAAAAGCCAATATTGAGCAAAGTTTAAGTGCTAGATGTTCCAAACTTGCATATTAGATGTATCTTTGATCAAACTTTCATAAAATGACCTCGACCTACTTTTTCCGCTTGAGTGATTTTGCCTTTAAAAGCCAATATTGAGCAAAGTATAAGTGATACATGTACCAAACTTGCATATTGGATGTATCTTTGATCAAACTTTCATAAAATGACCTTGACCTACTTTTTCTGCTTGAGTGGTTTTGCATTTAAAAGCCAATATACATGTACTATGAAATATGTTTGAATTGAATTTTGCTGTCACGAGGTGAGCTTTGTAATCTGTGATTACCTATGTTTGTTATAAGACACGAAAAGAAAGCACACAAACGAAGTAGACGAGTCTAAATATGAATGGCAATACCTAAAGTGAGGTATTCAGATCAACCTCGACTCTTCTTCGCAAAAAGACTTGTATGTCAGTGAACGCCATTTTAAAAATTGTTGCTCGTTGGTCTACCAGTTTTAGTTATAATTCATTATGAAAGACGAGTTTCAGCAATGGATTGTACTTGATAAATGAGTTATTTGCAACATTAATTCGCTCAAGCTGGAGAATTTTGGATGTGGAAAAAGTGACTATTTACTTTTACATTCACTACACCATTGGCATCCCAGTCTTTTTATGCCCTTGTAAATTAAGGGGATCGTAATGATACTGATGGAGACCATTGTACATCCTGCTAGGCTGTGGTCTGATCTGCCATATACATGTATATTATAACCTACAAAGAAAAACTGGTGTAAGTGGTGATACCCTTGTCAGGTTTTTTACGTTTTGTTTCCAGACATTCATTGCAGATAATCGATTCATTCTATCATACATATACACTATGATTTAATATGCACAAGCATCTAACGTGAACTACATGTATGTTGCAGAGGAAATGTAGTATCGTGTATAGATCTACAGCTGTCATCTTGTGAACAACATGGAAGACAAAGTAACATTGTCATAGGATTACCAAAACTTCCACATACAGCATATTTTCCTACGGGGAAAGGGGGAATTCTTTTGATTTTCAAGGTCGCACTGACACAGGGGACTTGGGCTTCAGGGGGGGGGGGGCTTGGGCTTCAGAAGATTATGAACAGCATGGTTGACGAGGGAATCGTCGTAGAATGAAGAGACCTCCTGCATAGGTTCCTCATAGAGTGATTTTCATTGTGAAGGGATGAACCCGATTAATTTTCACGGTCAATTCAATCGGACAATTGTCAAAGGTCAGGATCACTGGACTTGAACTGAAAGAAAACATTGTAAACAGTATAGAAAAACAAAGCACGTCCGAAGGATAGCCAAACCTTCCATAAGTATTCCTTACTGATAGAAGGAAAGTTAACCCTAGTCATTTTCTAGGTCATAGTTGATTTCAACTTAAAACATTTTTAAAGCATAGATGGTTGTTAAAAATCCTACAAAAACGTGTTGAAACCTACCGATTGACAAGGTCAATGCCATTGATGACTTGGCTCGGAAGCCTTATGAATATTATAGTAGGATCACGAAATCTTCCCTCCCCGTAGGGAGAGATGAACCCTACTATTTTCAAGATGACACCGTCACTGAGTTCAAGAAACCTTATCTACAGCAAAGAACACGAAGTTACCACCACAGGGTAACCAAACCTTCTTAAAATGTTTTCAATGGGGTACCCTTTTGCTCTTAAAAAATTAAACTTTAGTTATTTTACAACGTTTAACAAACAAGTTACACAACTTATATTAATGCCTCACATTGGTTCAGATGCTGGCGTGAGGGGATCCACAGAGCAGGAGGAAACCGGAGAAAAACCTACCGAGGCCTGGGCGGGGGACCACCTACCCTCCCACATAAAACCCTTCGCCGAATCTGGGATTCGAACCCGGGACCTTAGAGGTGAGAAGCGAGCGCGCTACCACTGCACTAACCCGGCTCAAAAAATCTCAAAAGAGAGACTCAAAGAACCCTTTTGATATTCAAGGCCAAAGGTCAAGAGTACTTAATTTTTAACTGCATGCTGACCAGTACAAAATACAAAACATTCATCAATCCGTCTGCAAAATTAATGTTGCCCCAAGGGCTATTATGGACCCTTTTATTTTCAAGGTCATAGACCTAAAACCAGTTGGAGAGGATGAATGTTTACGTCTCTGAACTACCCCTATACAACAGGATCAGATAGCTTGTCTGGCGTGTGTTCAACTTCTCCTTCGTTACAGCAGCATTGATTTCTACGAAACCTTTAACGTCACTCACAAAAATTTTATTTTCAACCCTCGATCGGTCTTGAAACATGATGATCGTCAATGGATTTTATTGGCTGACGCATTTTTATTTTCCCTCCGTAAATAAAGCAATAACCTTCCACGAATCACGGGCAACTCGGACCGTGGAATACTCGGACCGTGGAATACTCGGACCGTGGAACACTCTGCCCGTAGAAGGTCCACTCGGCCCGTAAACATATTAACAATAGGTAAATCGTTCTTTTTAGGAGTCGACCATTTGATTCTGAGTGGGGGGCGGGAGGGGCTGACAATTTTTTTTTTCGGGTCAGAGTATTTATTTTCAACGCACAGCCGGCCGGATCATTTATTTTCCAATAAAAAAATAAATCTCTTGTCGACTTTCATGAACATTAATTTCAAAACATGTAATTTTTTTTCAAAACATGTAATTTTTTTCAATAAATAACTTTAGAAACAAAAGATATTTGAGCTTTCTGAATTGTGCTAAACTATATCGTACATGTAGGTCCGAGTTGCGTATGTTTACGGGCCGAATGGACCTATATTTGCGGGCCGAGTGGGCCTATTACGGTCCGAGTGTTCCACGGTCCGAGTTCACCTATTACCCCTTCCATGGATCACATTTTAAAGGTTCTTTTTGCCAAATTGAGACTCACGTACACTTTTGTATTGAAGATTGTCGAAGGATTTGGTTGGGGTGTCATTTCGAGGAATTAAGATATCCTTTCAATCTACATACGTATGTAAATGGATTAATTTCAGGCAAAGAAAACGATCGAATGTTAGGATGGAAGATTTTAATGATCAAACATATTTGATAAACTACTAACGCTTAATCTACATAATTAAGAGTATGAACCAATAGAATAATCATGAATAAAAGAAAACTACACTTATAATGACAGAGAAGATTAATATGTAAAAAAAAATCACACAAGAATTGATATTATATCTAGTGAATCTTGCTATCCCGGCGCCCGTGAATCCAGCGGCTGTTAGAACTACCAATGCCGCTACCACTGCTCCGGCCCCCGTGGCAACCGCGCCCACGAACGTCCAAAAGCCATCAACATCTGAAAATACAGTCTACAATTTGGTAATTTTACTTTTATACACATGTACCAATAAGGCCATTTCTTGTTTTTATACTGTTTTGCGTCCTATTGAAATTGAGAAAGCAACCAGCCAGCTAGGGAAAAAAACAAACAAGCAAATAAAACAAAGTTGCAATTTCATATGATGTGACTATACTATGTGAAATCTGACAGAAACGAGTTTCAATTGATTATCAAATGAATTTAATCACCAAAAGAATGATACAATAAATATTATCTTGAATCATTGCAGTACTTTTACATTTTTACATGAAATTTCTCGAATTAATCAACTTTGCTTCAATTTTTCTAGAAAACACGTTTAATTTGCAAAAGATTGTAATATTTTAATTTTGTTTTGTTTTCTTACTTTGGGCTCAAAACCTACCAGCACGAGGACGAAAAACAGAAAATAACAAAGAAATGGCTATATGTTGAAATTTCACAGTATTAAGTATGACATCATCGTCAATTTAAAGTGCTTGTTATGAAAATTAAACATAATGGGCATCATATTGTGGAAGGGGATTGGGGCCACAATTCTATTCGTCTTTATCATAATTCCTCTTACCTCCTTTACATAAGAAAGGAGGGGAGTTCCAACAAGACTCGGGTTGCAGCACCAACATCAACACACCAAACACCCCAAGTGAAAACACAGAAAATACACATACAGCAAGAGACAAGGAACAGCAAACGAGACATCGAACAGTAAAGACAACATATAAACCAACGAGACCCCTGGGTAATCGGTGCCGACTTAGGACGGTCATCAGATTGTGTGGTTATCCTGGATTACGTGCGCGCAACCCTCCCACTTTTCCGGTTACATAAAGGTCTCGAAGAACGCACAATAGTTTTGTAAAATAACCTCCTCACTGTAAGTTGACCATGCAAACAAGACAGTACAACATGTACAATGTATATTGTTAAGTTTCTATTTTTAGTTAAATAGATAAGAAATGTAAACAAGACCAATAGAATAATATTGCAAACAAGATGCATAGAAAACGATAGACGAATAGAAGTAATAAAGAGGAATTACAATAAATGAAAACAAGAGGAATTCAGCAATGTAAGGAATATAGATAGAATAGAAACTTGACAATATACATAGAAAAAGAAAGTAAGCAAGAGGAATTGCAATAAAAGCAAGACGAATAAGAATGCAAGCAAAACGATTATAGAATTTTGGCCCCAATCCCATTCCATATTATACAGGACAAAATCTTCAGTTGAGTGAGCTTATGGTACATGTATACCCGCGCCCGGTTAAGAAGATTGGGATAGCTCAGTATCTTACGAAGTATACTGATGTTACAGTAACCAAACTTGCACAAGTGGCTCATCCTGGGATGCTGAGGTGGACTCATGCGCCGGATGCTGCATCTGACCTACATTTTCCGCTTGACTGACTTGGTTAAAAAGTTAGGGGTAGCTCAGTGTGACTTGGTTAAGAAGTTAGGGGTAACTCAGTGTGACTTGGTTAGAAGTTAGGGGTAGCTCAGTGTGTTTTGGTGAAGAAGTTAGGGGTAACTCAGTGTGACTTGGTTAGAAGTTAGGGGTACAAAATGTAGCTCAGTATCTAACAGTACTGATGCTATAGTAACCAAATTGTACAGCTGATTCATCTTGCAATTGGGATGCTGAGATGGACCCATGCATCGGATGCAGCATCTAACCTAACTTTTTCTGCCACATTGATTTTAAAAGCAAATATTGAGCAGCAAGTACCAAACTTGCATATTGGATGTATCTTTGATCAAACGTTCATAAAATTTATGCCCTTGACATACTTTTCTGCTTGAGTGAGTTCAGTGCTACATGTACTAAACTTGCATATTGGACTTGTCTTCGAACGGTCAAATTTTCCATGACATTGACCTACCTTTTCCGATTGAGTGATTCTGCATTCATGTGCTTAGAAATATGTTTGAATTGAATTTTGCTTCCATGATAACATGCTGCCGCGAGGTGAGCTTTCTATAAAGCTATGATTTATCTATTTAAGTAATTTACATACGGAATATAAGAGCTATTTTTTACATTGATTAAAGCGACATGCTGGCTGGTAGAGTTTTACTCACCGGAAGCCCTCACTGGCGAACCTACCAGCAACAGGACGAAAGAGATGGCTGTATACTTGCCACTTACGAAAGACATTCTTCAGTTGGTCTGAAAGAGAATAAAACAGCCTAGAGATATCAAACATAGCAGAGATAATTAACAATTCAGTTATAGAAGCTTCCGATACTTGTACAAAGTATTATGAATTTAAGAAAGGAGATCGATCTCAAACAGGGCACAGTCGGAGCACCCACAGCAAACACCATAACATCCACATGTGAAAGCTCAGAACAAACAAGCACAATGAAGGACCCAAAAGCAGTGGCAGATTCAGAGGGAGGCCGGGGTACCCCCCCCCCCCCTCCCTTCCACCCAAAGTTAAAGTCAGAATATTCTTTTTTGTTTTAACGCACTAATTCGATTATTTGTCATTTCTTTACTTGGAATACGAGTCACTAAGTTAATCTAAATCATAAATAGAATGCAGTTGAAAGGAATAAGAATATATCTGCCAACCGCAACCCTCCCCCCTTCCCGTTTTTTGTTCTTTTCTTTACTTCTCGGTTTTCCGTAAACAAAAGTTTCTTTTCATTTGAACTTCGCCACCCCCTCCCTTTTCTCTGAAATCCTAGAGCCGCCCCTGAAAAGGACAATAAATACAAAACACGACATCAAACACACAAAAAACACACATACACAAACGAGACCAATGGGCAACCGGTGCCGACTTAGGACAGAAATCTGCCACATTTGTAGAAAATGGTGTGGTTATCCGTAATACGTGCGCAGAACCACTCCATTTGTCCCCGGAAGTGGTCTCGAAGAACGCACATTTGTTATGTATGATAGCCTCTTCATTGATGACAACATGATTGTACAAACAAGTCACAGGGGGCCGTTGCAAGATTTTTTTATTTCCATGAAATCATACTGCAATCACAATTCAAGCACTCCCTTCCTTCTTATCATTATGATTTTAAAATCAGTAAGGTCTTGTGAAATTCTGTGCATCAGTTTGATAAATGTCGAAATTGCCTAAGCCAATCAGAGCCCAAGGTGGCCATATTTGTTGACCAATCGGTATGAAAAGCACAAACTTGGAAGAGAATCTCGATTACTTGCTTCCTGAAAGATTTCGTGAAATTCTGTGCAGTTGCAGAGGACAAGTAAAAATTTTTTCAGCCAATCAGAGACATCGGCGGCCATATTTGCAGACCGATCGGCACGAAAAACACAAACTTGGTAGAGGACCTTGAGCACTTGCTTCCTGTATGGTTTTGTGAAGTTCTGCGCAGCGGTTGCAGTGGAGAAGTCGAAAATGCATCAGCCAATCAGAGCACTCGGCAGCCATATTTGTTGACCGATCGTCCCGAAAAACACAAACCTGGTAGAGGACCTTGAGGATACTTCCTTCCTGTAAAGTTTTGTAAAATTCTGTGCAGTGGTTGCAGAGGAAAAGTTGAAAATGCGTCAGCCAATCAGAGCGCTCGGTGGTCATATTTGTTGACCGATCGGCCCGAAAAACACAAACTTGGTAGAGGACCTTTATTTTTTTTCTTCCTGTGAGGTTTCGTGAAGTTCTGCATGCGCTGCGGTTGCAGAGGAGATGTCAAAAATGTTAAAAACTTACGACGAACGAATGACGGCACGCTATGACAATAGCTGATTTGAGCTTCGCTCAGGTGAGCTAAAAAGACGCCAAAAACATATCGATTTTCATTATATTAATCGGATCTTTATACCGAACATAATTCTTAATGACCAATCATGTAGATTGTAATAGATGCAGTTCTGAAGAAAAAGATTTTTGAAGGGGGTACATTACTTGACACTTTTTATCAATCGCTTGATACACTCCTGAACGTATCTGAATCCCAAACCAAATTTTTATACGGGACATGAACTACATTATGTGTACCAAGTTTCATCAAAATCAGTCCAGTGCCAGTGGTCCCGGAGAAGTTGGAAATAACCCCTTTCCTTTTTTTACAATAGAACAAATAATCATGAAAATTCAAAGAAATTTATTTTCACACAAAATCAATATCAGAGCATTGTACTAATGTGATAAAATTGCACTAATGAGCGCACAAAAACTCATTTATTGAGTTATTTTTTAAAAGATACAAAAAGGAACAATTTGACAAAGTCCAAAAAGACGTCAGAAACGCGTCAATTTCCATTTAAATCGGATTTTTATGCCGAACACATTATTTGATAACCCATCCATGTAGATTGTATAGATTTCAGATCAATGCAGCGGTTCCAAAGGAAAAGATTTTTGAAGAGGGGTACTCTATTTGACACTTTTGCTCCAGCCATGGACCCACCCCTGAACGCATCTGGATCCCGAACACAATTATTGTACGGGAGCTTTCATCATGTGTACCAAGTTTCATCAAAACCCATTCAGCAATACCAGAAGCAGAGGAGAAGATGAAAATGTTGAGGTTTATGTGTACAACAGACGGACGACGATGACGCCGACGGACGGATTGCTATGCCAATAGCCCACTTGAGCTTTGCTCAGGTGAGCTCGAAATAAAAAGTCCATTTTACCAAATCCGAGAATTTTTTTTACCGTGTTGACGTCCTCAAAGTCCTATATAAGACGTAGATACTTTGTATGTATGATTAAATGATTATAACGAAAGACATGCGCACCGTGAATTTGCATTTTGGAAATTCCAAGATAGGTTTTCTGAAAACTCAGTCATGCCATTTTTAAAAAAAGCTTTTAAAGGAGACTGATTGACAGACCGAATTTTGATGCGATTAAAAAAAAATAACTTTAAGGTAATTGTTAACAGCGATCGATTAAATAAATCTAATTATGAATTTCATTTTTATCTGAGGTGTTGTATAAAACTGATGTGCAAACCAAGTGAGACCCAATGTATTGATCAACCACAGGATAGAGTAAATGACCTCATAAATGCCTCTGTGTTCATATTATTATCTTGTTTTTTTTTTTAGATAATATGATCACTGAGGCATGAGGTAGTGAACAGAATGGTAGCATACTTCTGTCCCCCTACATGCGAGATATCATTCTGCGGATTATGTTGATATGCAAGTTAAATATATCAATTTTTATGCAACTTATTTATGTTAACATGCGACTTATTAATGTCGACATGCATCTTAATTAAGTTGCATTTCAATAAAAGTATCTTGCATGTCAACAACATTATCTTGCATGTTGACATAATTATCTTGCATGTCCATATAATTTTCTTTCATGTTAACATAATCTGTACTAAAATATCTCGCATGTAGGGGGGAAAGTATGCCACCATAGAACAATAATTGTCAATAATTGTCTCTGTTTATTCATTGCCGATAAGCAATCGAAGTATCATGATTGAATTTTTGGTTTATAATAAGCCCCTAGGTGAATAAAAAATGTAATCATGTTTTGTTTGTTTGTTTGTTTGTTTTTTGTTTTTGTAATTACTTTCAATTTTTCCTCTTGGAATTGTCAAACACTGCAGTTTATTTTTGCGTATCAGGTATATTCTACGAATGATTTCCTCTTTTACTTTCGATTCGAAGATCGTCAAGCACATAGTTTCCCTTTAATAAATCAATGCATCGATATATTATAGTTTATATGTACTATCACTAGTTAGTACTTAGTCGCTAATTCTAACATGACGGGACGACAACAGACGGACGACGATGACGCCGACGGACGGATTGCAATGACAATAGCCCACTTGAGCTTTGCTCAGGTGAGCTCGAAATAAAAAGTCCACTTTACCAAATCCGAGAATTTTTTTTACCGTGTTGACGTCCTCAAAGTCCTATATAAGACGTAGATACTTTGTATGTATGATTAAATGATTATAACGAAAGACATGCGCACCGTGAATTTGCATTTTGGAAATTCCAAGATAGGTTTTCTGAAAACTCAGTCATGCCATTTTTAAAAAAAGCTTTTAAAGGAGACTGATTGACAGACCGAATTTTGATGCGATTAAAAAAAATAACTTTAAGGTAATTGTTAACAGCGATCGATGAAATATATCTTATTATAAATTTCATTTATCTGAGTAGTCCTGCTTACAAGACTTATAATTCATTATGAAAGACGAGTTTCAGCAATGGATTGTGCTTGATAAATGAGTTATTTGCAACATTAACTCGCTCAAGTTGGAGAATTTTGGATGTGGAAAAAGTGACTTTACTTTTTCATTCACTACACCATTGGCGCATCCAAGTCTTTTTATGCCCTTGCAAATAAAGGGAAAGGGGGTCAACGACGTTGCTAAGCCTGTACCTCCTGTTTGGGTTGATGCAGGTATCAACACAATTTTCCGGCCAATCAGAATCTTCGTTTCTTTTAAGAATGACGATGGAAATTAAAAAATACCTGTATCAGCACAAAACAGAATTACGCGCTTAGCAACGTCGTTAGCAACACGATTTCAAAGCAGCAAATAAACGTTGAAAAATTTGGAATGACGAAATGGAATGTTGAGCTATGCGCACGATGCAGTTTTCCCTCAATTTTTGGTGTTGATACCTCGATCAACCAAAAAAATATTAATGATTCCTTACACGAAGTTATCACAGGGTAACCAAACCTTCTACAAATGTTTCCCATGGGGAACCCTTTTGAGAGTACTTAATTTTTACTGCATATTAACCAGTACAAAAGACAAAGCATTCATCAACCCGTCTATAAATGTTGCCCCAAGGACTATTATGAACCCTTTTATTTTCAAGGTCAATGTCAAAGATCAAGGTCACTATGGACTTAACAAGCGTAAATTTTTGTGCAAAGCATAGACCTAAAACCATTTGAGAGGATGAAACGTACTGATTTTCAAGGATCAAGGTCCACAGAGTATTGTGGAATCAGAGATGAAGACATTTTTCAAAGAGAAGGGGGGGGGGGGGCAATTTTGAAGGGCAAAGTTTATGTCTCTGAACTACACCCATGCAACAGGATCTGATAGCTTGTCTGACGTGTGTTCAACTTCTTCGTAACATTGCAATTGCATTGTAACAACGAAACCTTTAATGTCCTTCACAAAAAAATTATTTTCAACTCGCGATCGGTCTTGAAACATGATGGTCGTCAATGGATTTGATTGGCTGACGCATTATGATTTTCCCTCCGTAAATAAAGCAATAACCTTCCGCGAATCGCGGGCAACTCGGATCGTGGAATACTCGGCCCGTGGAACACTCTGCCCGTAGTAGGTCCACTCGGCCCGTAAACATATTAACAATAGGTAAATCGTTCTTTTAAGGAGACGACCATTTGATTCTGAGTGGGGGGGGGGGGGCGGGAGGGGCTGAAAAAATTTTTTTCGGGTCTGAGTATTTATCATTTATTTTCCAATAAAAAAAAGATAAATCTCTTGTCGACTTTCATGAACTTTAATTTCGAAACATATAATTTTTTTTCAATAAATAACTTAAGAAACAAGAGATATTTGAGCTTTCTGAATTGTGCTTAACTATATCGTATATGTAGGTCCGAGTTGCGTATGTTTACGGGCCGAATGGACATATATTTGCGAGCCGAGTGGACCTATTACGGTCCGAGTGTTACACGGTCCGAATTCACCTATTACCCCTTCCATGGATCACATTTTAGGCACGGTCCATTTGATATTCTGGGGGGGAAGGGGGTTTGTCGGAGCAAGATTATTTTTTTCGCCTTGTACCGGGGCAAAATATTTTTTTTCTAGCAAAGTTGGAGCAAGGAAATTTTTATAGCAATTGATGTGAATATTAAGAATGTTTGTGTTTTTTTCAATAGAAATTCTTTATTTTTACTTAAATTACTCCAAACATTATTTTTATGTAAAACTTGTATTCACTTCTAAACTGAGAGAGATGAAAGATTTTTACAATATGCGATATATAATTTTCAGTAAACAAAATGTATATAAGGTCATGTAACATGTAAGAGGGCCTGATGCAAGTTTTTACAAGTAGAAATGAAAACTAGTGAAAAACTTATTTAAATTCTCCTTCCAAGCTTGTATATAAAATTAGACACTATGGTGATACATGTATCTATTAATTATAGTAATAAATCATATTGATAATGTATTTAAGCATTTAAATTGTTTCAGTTACATGCATTCTTTTGATATCTTCAAATATGAACTTGCCAATTACAGAAGAAAACTATGGCGAGCGAAGCGAGCTAAATTTTTTTTACAGAAAGTAAAAACTGCGGCGAGCGAAGCGAGCCGAACAATTTTCAGGAATTTTAAGCGAATTTTATGGTTATTCTTCAAATTCAGATACTTGTAAGAGAAAGATTATTTTTTCCTGTCACACCATAAGCAAATTTATTTTTTTCATCAAAATTCAGAGCAAAATTACTTTTTTTCGAAAAAAAAACCCAAGCTCCCCCCCCCTCCCCTCGAATATCAAATGGACCGTGCCTTAGAGGTTCTTTTTGCCTAATTGAGACTCACCCTTTTGTATTGAAGATTGTCGAAGGATTTGGTGGGGGTGTCATTTCGAGGAATTAAGATATCCTTTTAGTCTACATATGTATGGAAATGGATTAATTTCAGGCAAAGAAAACGATCGAATTTAGGATTGATGGTTTTAATGATCAAAGATATTTGATAAACTACAAACATGGCGACTGGATGCTTAATCTACATAATTAAGAGTATGAATAGATAGAATGATCAACCAAAACAGTACACTTTTAAAATGACTGAGAAGTTTAAGATGTAAAAAAAAATCACAAGAATTGATATACATGTATCTACTGAATCGCGCGATTTACTTGGAATTAAGAAAATTTAATGACAACGTAAAGTACGCATACTGTTCAATTTTATGTGCAATAGTGTAAGTGTGTGAGGGAGGAAAAGTGTTTTTAATCATCAGATGATCTTCCTTTCCATGCGGCATATGCAGCCCCTCCAGCGGTTCCCACGGCAGCTTTGGCACCAACTCCAAGTCCGACCGCTCCCATGGACTGTAGAGTGGCGACCACGCTCCCTGCGGCTACACCCCCTCCGTTAGCAATGGCTGACGCGGACATCAGACTGGCTCCAACAGATCCCGCCGATATCCCGGCGCCCGTGAATCCAGCGGCTGTTATAACTACCGGTGCTGCTACCACTGCTCCGGCCCCTGCGGCAACCGCGCCCACGAACGTCCAAAAGCCATCACCATCTGAAAATACAGTCTACAATTTTGTAATTTTACTTTTATATGTATCAATAATGTTGAAATTTCAACGCGCCAACATGTACAGTATTTAGTATGACATCATCGTCAATTTAAAGTGATTGTTATGAAAATTAAACATAATGGGCATCATATTGTGGAAGGGGATTGGGGCCACAATTCCTCTTACCTCCTTTACATAAGAAAGGAGGGGATCTCCAACAAGACTCGGGTTGCAGCACCAACATCAACACACCAAACACTCCAAGTGAAAACACAGAAAATACACATACAGCAAGAGACAAGGAACAGCATACGAGACATCAAACATCGAATAGTAAAGACAACATATAAACCAACGAGACCCATGGGTAATCGGTGCCGACTTAGGACGGCCATCAGATTGTGTGGTTATCCTGGATTACGTGCGCGCAACCCACCCACTTTTCCGGTTACATAAAAGTCTCGAAGAACGCACAATAGTTTTGTAAAATAACCTCCTCACTGTAAGTTGACCATGCAAACAAGACAGTACAACATGTACAATGTATATTGTTAAGTTTCTATTCTTAGTTAAATAGATAAGAAATGTAAACAAGTCAAATAGAATAATATTGCAAACAAGATGCATAGAAAACGAATGTAGATAGACGAATAGAAGTAATAAAGAGGAATTGCAATAAATGAAAACAAGAGGAATTCAGCAATGTAAGGAATATCTAGTAGATAGAATAGAAACTTGACAAGAAAGTAAGAAAGAGGAATTGCAATTTAAGCAAGACGAATAAGAATGCAAGCAAAACGATTATACAATTTTGGCCCCAATCCCATTCCATATTATACAGGACAAAATCTTCAGTTGAGTGAGCTTATGGTACATGTATACCCGCGCCCGGTTAAGAAGTTTGGGATAGCTCAGTATCTTACGAAGTATACTGATGTTACAGTAACCAAACTTGCACAAGTGGCTCATCCTGGGATGCTGAGGTGAACTCATGCGCCGGATGCTGCATCTGACCTACATTTTCCGCTTGACTGACTTGGTTAAGAAGTTAGGAGTAGCTCAGTGTGACTTGGATAAGAAGTTAGGGGTAGCTCAGTGTGACTTGGTTAAGTACATGTAGTTAGGGGCACAAAATGTAGCTAACAGTACTGATGCTATAGTAACCAAATTGTACAAGGAACTGATTCATCTTGCAATTGGGATGCTGAGATGGACCCATGCATCGGATGCAGCATCTAACCTAACTTTTTCTGCCACATTGATTTTAAAAGCAAATATTGAGCAGCAAGTACCAAACTCGGATGTATCTTTGATCAAACGTTCATAAATGCCCTTGACATACTTTTCTGCTTGAGTGAGTTCAGTGCTACATGTACTAAACTTGCATATTGGACTTGTCTTCGAACGGTCAAATTTTCCATGACATTGACCTACTTTTCCGCCTGAGTGATTCTGCTTTCATGTGCATAGAAGTACGTTTGAATTGAATTTTGCTTCCATGATAACATGCTGCCGCGAGGTGAGCTTTCTATAAAGCTATGATTTAAATATTTTTAGTAATTTACGTACGGAATATAAGAGCTATTTTTTTTTACATTGATTAAAGCGACATGCTGGCTAGTAGAGTTTTACTCACCGGAAGCCCTCACTGGCGTCCCTACCAGCAACAGGACGAAGAAGATGGCTGTATACTTGCCGCTTACGAAAGACATTCTTCAATTGATCTGAAAGAGATAAACAGCCTAAACATTAGAAATTAGAGATATCAAACATAGTAGAGATAATTAACAATTCAGTTATAGAAGCTTCCGATACTTGTACAAAGTATTATGAATTTAAGAAAGCAGATCGATCTCAAACAGGGCACAGTCGGAGCACCTTGAGGATACTTCTTTCCTGTAAAGTTTTGTAAAATTCTTTGCAGTGGTTGAAGAGGAGAAGTTGAAAATGCGTCAGCCAATCAGAACGCTCGGTGGCCATATTTGTTGACCGATCGGCCCGAAAAACACAAACTTGGAAGAGGACCTTTCTTTTTTCCTTCCTGTGAGGTTTCGTGAAATTCTGTATGTGCTGCAGTTGCAGAGGAGATGTCAAAAATGTTAAAAGTTTACGACGAACGAATGACGGCACGCTATGACAATACATTTAGCTGACTTGAGCTTCTCTCAGGTGAGCTGAAAAGACGCCAAAAACATATCGATTTTCATTATATTAATCGGATCTTTATACCGAACATAATTCTTAATGACCAATCATGTAGATTGTAATAGATGCAGTTCTGAAGAAAAAGATTTTTGAAGGAGGTACATTATTTGACACTTTTTATCACTCTCTGGATACACTCCTGAACGTATCTGAATCCCAAACCCAATTTTTATACGGGACATGAACTACATGTGTACCAAGTTTCATCAAAATCAGTCCAGTGGTCCCGGAGAAGTTGTAAATAACCCCTTTCCTTTTTTTACAATAGATTAAATAATCATGAAAATTCAAAGAAATTTATTTTCACACAAAATCAATATCAGAGCATTGTACTAATGTGATAAAATTGCACTAAATGAGCGCACAAAAATTCGTTTATTGAGTTATTTTAAAAAAGGTACAATTAAAAGGAACTTTTTGACAAAGTCCAAAGAGACGTCAGAAACGCGTCAATTTCCATTTATCGGATCTTTATGCCGAACACATTATTTGATAACCATCTATGTAGATTGTATAGATTTCAGAGCCATGCAGCGGTTCCGAAGGAGAAGATTTTTGAAGAGGGGTTCTCTATTTGACACTTTTGCTCCCGCCATGGATCCGCCCCTGAACGCATCTGGATCCCGAACACAACTTGTGTACCAAGTTTCATCAAAATCCATTCAGCAATACCAGAAGCAGAGGAGAAGATGAAAATGTTGAAGTTTACAACAGACGGACGACGATGACGCCGACGGACGGATTGCTATGACAATAGCCCACTTGAGCTTTGCTCAGGTGAGCTCGAAACAAAAAGTCCATTTTACCAAATCCGAGAATTTTACTTACCGTGTTGACGTCCTCACTGTCCTGGACATTCGTTTAGAATAAGACGTAGATACTTTGTATGTATGATTAATGATAACGACAGACATGCGCACAGTGAATGTGCATTTTGGAAATTCCAATATAGGTTTTCTGAAAACTCTATCATGCCATTTTTTAAAAAAAGCTTTTGAAAACGACTGACTAGATCGAATAATTACTTTAAGGTAATTGTAAACAGCGATCGATTTTCAAGGACTGAGAAATAAATCTAGTAAATTATGAATTCCATTCATCTGAGATAAAACTGCCCCCCCCCCCCCCCTCGTGAATTATGCACTCGTCCATAGTGTATTTCAACCATAACTACTGCGCAAACAAAGTGAAATTATTGTTCACTACCTCATGAATGCCTCTGTGTTCATATTAACTTATAGCGAGCGAAGCTCGCCCTTATGGTAACGCGTATACACATATCTTATTGAGAAAATATGCTGAATCAAAGAATGAGAATGTACTACTACAGTAGGGCGGCCAAGCCGGATTTGCACGTGCGGCGTAAAAAGGAAAATGTGAGTCCGCGAATGCATGACGCACTCTTTCTCGTCGGAGAAAATATGGACGCCTCCGAATTTTGGTCCTTTTCCGAAAGCTCTAGACAGCACAATTTTTTATTTCAGCAAATAAAATATCGTCAAACTTTTGCTTTTAGCTTTATATTTTACCCTCAATTTAATAGTTTATTTTAGACAAACCTGACATTTTAATTACTAAATCGATGATTGAAGTTGGCTAAATTTTCCCGGGAAAAAATGCCCCAAAAAGTAGAAAATAAAAATGAGGTACAAAAAATGGTCCCTCACAGATTTTTATATTTTCAAAAAATGACATTCACATCGGCATCTTTCAAATATCAAAAAATTACAGAACCACTTTTTCATATATTGAAATAATTCCCGTTTGAAATCAGCTGGTGTTAGCTTCGTTTCGGCATGCGCAGAATCACGATTTTGCACCCAATACACATTGAACCAATCTCCTACGCATGCGTCCGATTTCAGTTCCGCTTTTCTTCACTTTGAAATCTACCTCTGCCGTCATCGCCTATTGTTTGTCTGCAAGATTCTTGCAGATTGAGACTGGGGCTTCGTATTTGTAAATAAAATATTGCAAGTTTATACCACGAAGTATAACTACATTTATGAGGTATATAATGTACAAGCATTGTCTTTGTTTCAATGCAATACCATGCAGTATCAGGGATTCTTTCTTCATTCGTACGTTGCCAACACGATCAGCTGAGCGAGAAGTCTCCTATGAAAATACAAATTCTGGCCATAAATCGAAACCTACCGTCTTTAGACGTGAGTCTTGTAAATTTTCCTTCATCAAGATAAGAAGCGTTTCCTTCATTGCCCATTTACTCGCCCTTAAACGCTTAAATATGTGCCTCTACCTTTGAATCTTTTGCTATGTTTACGTCAGAAGTCCGAATGACGTCACTGTGACGACATGCCGTTCGTGCGATGCCTCTCGGGCTTTATCTTTGCGTGAAATGGCGTAGGTAAATAGCGATGACGGCAAGGTTATATTGCAAGCCTGTGCCGCCTATGACCTTGTTGCAAGTTGACATTGAACGTGTGTCACACTGTAAACATGAATGAATGACTTTATTCGGAGTTTAAAGTATTTTGTGTATGAAAAAGTATAACTGTTGAATGATTTTTATCTCGTGAACTCATTTCTAACCTTGGAATTGCAATTAAGAAGAGATTAATGAAGGTTTCAAGCTGTTTTTGTCCAACCCGACGTCACGAAGGCCGATGTCAGCTCAGTACAGTGCCAGTGTCGGTGTGATGTAAACTTGATGACGCAAAAACATGGTACGACTTGTGTACTTCACATAGAGCTCTACATGTACTTTCTTCAGTTCAGCTGTTTGTTTATATAGTGAAATGGATACTAGGCCGATGCCTCGATGACGAAATTAATCTAGGAACCATTGAAAACATCGACTTTTTCCTCAAGCTCAAGGTAAATAAACAAATTTGTAAACAAATATCTTTTTTCTCTTTCTCGTTCTTTCTCTCACACATACATATACACACTTTACTAATACTACCAAGATATGTAATAATTTTCAATCACTGAAATGATCAGTTTATTAAGTTCATTTATGTGCCTTTATTTTGACCAACCAAGCCTACCCCCCCCCCCCCCCCCCCACCCCCACCCCACCCCATTGGGCCCCAAGCCATATTTTTTTAATTTTAAAAAATTACACACTGTCATTCACAAGTATACATGATATTCTAAATGTATTTTTTTTTATTCAGAATATAAAGTGAAAAGAGAAAAGAGATTGAATGGGGGGGGGGGGGGGGGGGTTACTCACATTTCCATTCACACAAGGACATAAACATATAAAATGCAAAATGCAACATGGGTAATTTAAACTATGAATTTCTAGATAGATAATATATCATTATATAATTTGATTATCTTGTAGTTCAAGTCATTAAAAATAATTTTTCATGAAATCCATTGGTTGAGTGTTGAATTTTAATATCAATACTATTCTTTCCAGTGATAGATTTATGATTGCTAAATGAATAACATATACAATCAAATAGTTATAAAGGATTAATACAATTTAAGTACAATTAATGAATCATTTTGAATTTTTTCTGTTTATGACTATGCATTAGTGAAAATTATATCAAAATAAACAAATAAATAAATGAGTAAATAATAAATGAATGACTTAAAACTAATTGAAAATGTAAAATTACTTTTTCAGGTCAAACTTGTTAGAAGAAATCTTGCTGTCTGAAAATCACCAAGTGGCTTTTTATATGGAAGGCATGCATTTAAAAGGAATTATTGATTGGAAATTGTGTACTATAGACTATATTGATATCATATTCTACATCGAATTGGTTTGAAGATTGTGCATATTGCCATCATATTCTTCTTTGTGAATTGTGAGTGTGCAAAAATACCATACAAATGGATTATTCACAGAAGATGGAAGAGTTCAAGACCTGTCAAAATTTCAGAAAACAATTAACATGATTAATGACTGTGAATCTTATTGGACAATGGCAGATATAGTGAGATAATGAAATAAATATTTTTTGTGAATTCTTGCAGAGGATGAATTGGTCAATTAAATTTCTTCTTCATGATATAGGAATTTAAATTCAACTGTCATGGATCATGGGCACATCAAATTATGATAGTTATTTCTTTCGTAGTGACTATCTGGAGTAAAAAAGTAAATATAGGCTTCCTTGCAAAAAAAAATCACATATTTGTATCTTTTGTTTTCCAATTATTGAAAGCTCCTGCGCATTAAACAGAACAAAATTGGAATTTTTATATGTATTTTTCTCGGATACAATGAGTATATTTCAAATTGTGGATGTATTGTCTGGCATATCCAAGAAAATGTCATTTTTCCCTTGTGCGTGGCAGTTTTGTACTTGATCAGAGGAAATTAGGAAGGTCGCTGGAAAAACCTTCGGTCTGTTGAATTCTGGTGATATTTTTTTACAATTTAAATGTTTGCTCATCAAAAGGTCAAAACAACCTTCCTTCTAGAATGGTAAATTCGAATTTATATTCTGCTTTGTGAATTTCTGATGTCGAAGCGTTCGGTCGATTGATACGAAAGCCTATTGAGCTCAAGTGGTAGCTGTGAAATTTATTTTTTCGCGTTATAACGCGAAACTTTCGCGTTATATCGCGAAACGTACGCGTTATAACGCGAAACTTTCGCGTTATAACGCGAAACTTTCGCGTTATTACGCGAAACTTACGCGTTATTACGCGAAACTTTCGCGTTATTACGCGAAACTTACGCGTTATTACGCGAAACTAACGCGTTATTACGCGAAACTTTCGCGTTATAACGCGAAAATTTGTATGTATGCAGTATGTAAAAGATTTCAAATCGGAGCCCCGGTAGGAGATTCAGGATACCCAGCACAGAGTAGTTTCATAGCAATAACAGTATATAAGATTATTATGAAATACATGTATATATATACGACGAAATTTCAATCAGAAAACAAGAGTAAATTTTTCAAGAAAATGTCAAGATTTCTTTTAAAAAAACTTGCCATTTCCAGGAACTACATGTTATGAATGATCGATATAGGCTATACACGAAATCCCTTATTTTCGGGAAGTACGTAAAATCCCTTATTATACTTATTTACTGTAACATATACACATAATATCATGAAATCCCTTGATTTCAGGAATATTGATATACATGTATATGTTATAGGGAATAAATGTAATAAGAGATTTTACGTGATTCCTGAAATTAAGGGATTTCATGTAATGCCTGTATCGATCAGTCATTACATGGAATTCCTGAAGTTGGCCAGGTGTTTTATGTATTTCCTGACTTTTTCATGAATTTTTACACTGTCATGTATTTCCTAACCGTTTTTTTTGTGTCTTCTTTTGACATTTGAAATCATAGCTTTTTCTGTCGTTTGATGCTGAATATCCTCTATGACAAGTAAAAAAGGAATGTTTATGTCAAATAAATAGAAATATAGCTAGACGTTAAGTAATTTCCATCAAATTATTGCTCAAATTTAGGGTTCAATTTATTATTTTTATGCAGAATGAACATAAAAGCAAAGTATCAATCAAGAACTTATCTAACATGATTGATGATTGAAGTACTTTTAAACATAAACCGAAAGTAGAAGAAACATCAGTATATTTTTAAGACCATTTAGTTTTCTCGATAATGCTTAAAAATACCTTAAATGTGTTGATTTCCAACTACCTTTCATGTGATACATATGTATCTGAATCTGATATAATGTATATAAAAGTGATGAACGAACGCCCTGCCAGACATATCAGTATGAAATGTAATACGTCAATCATAGCTGTCTCCCAGTAAACCCCTTCCTTTGTGTATTTAAATACTAAGATTTTTAATTGCGACAAGATTTTGGGACGAATCGAACGTCATTACACTTTGGTACGAAAGCTTATATTGAGTTACATGGTCCAAGCAAGATTCACCTCGACGTAGAAGAGGGAGGAGGGGGGGGGGGGGGGGGGCTTATGCGGCATTGGTGTCCGCACTCAAGAAAACGGTACCTATATTTCACGCTTGTGCAACCAGGTTAAGTGAAACAGGACAGGTCCTTTATCAGCTTTTAAAAGTCCTAAATCAACCAAACTTGTGTAGGTGATGCATCTACTCTAGTGAGGATGCATACTGTAATGCACGGTGGGTATGCTGCATTTGCCTGAAAAACCAGTTTAAGTAAAATTGGACAGGTCAATTTCCAGTCTATTATAAGTCCTAGATCATCCACATTTGTGTGAATGATGAATCTGAGGATCCTTCCTGCAATGCATGGTAGGGAAGCTGAAGTTGACCTATATTTACACTTGATTGACCATGTTAAGTAAAACAGGACAGATCCATCTTATCATTAGTCTTAGATCAACCAAATTTGTATGGGTGATGTATCCGAGGAAGCTTACTGCAATTCTGGTGTGGATGATCTGAATCATACTTTATACTTGAGTGACCAGATCAGGTAACTTCAAAATACATTCACTATTTTTTACCATACTTTTAAACTGCACTCAGTCTGACACTAACTTTTGGCCTATATTTCATTTAGAGTCGAGAAAGTTTCGCGATATAACGCGTAAAGTTCGCGTTATAACGCGAAAGTTTCGCGATATAACGCTAAAGTTTCGCGATATAACGCGAAAGTTTCGCGATATAACGCGAAAGTTTCGCGATATAACGCGAAAGTTTCGCGATATAACGCGTAAGTTTCGCATTATAACGCGTAAGTTTCTCGTTATAACGCGTAAGTTTTGCGTTATAACGCGTAAGTTTCGCGTTATAACGCGAAAATTTCGCGATATTACGCGTAAGTTTCGCGTCATAACGCGTAAGCTTCGCGATATAACGCGTAAGTTTCGCGATATAACGCGTTAAGTTCGCGCTATAACGCGAAGTTTCGCGATATAACGCGAAAGTTTCTGCACATTAATTTACGCGATATAACACGAAAGCTTCGCGATATAACGCGTAAAGTTCGCGATATAACGCGAAAGTTTCGCGTTATAACGCGAAAAAATAATTTTCTCAGCTACCACTTGAGCTCAATAGGCTTTCGTAGATTGACGATTTCTCCGAAATTGTCGAAACTGTGCAGCATGTCGAGGTACATAAATGAGGTACAAAAAATGGTCCCTCACCGATTTTCATAAAATTTGAGAATTGAACACTTGGATATATTCTCCACAACAAATCAAAAAATTACAGAACCACTTTTTAATATTTTTGAAAACGATCCCCCTGTTTGCGAGGAAGGGGGCATGGGAGTCGAACGTTTAGAGTACTGCTGTCATTTTGTCAGCTGATTTTCGACAAATTTACAGAATAAAACATCACATTTTGGGTATATTTAGAGACATAAAATCTTAAAGAGTTTGTTTAATCTTTTAAAATCCGATGCCATCAATTTGCATCGCTGTTATTAGTATTTTTCTGCTGTGAATGTGTTTCGAAAAAATGCTTAGAAAAGGCGACGCGAACTTCGTTCGATATTAATGCGCCGTTCTTAGCAACGGTTGCCGTCACGCGCAAATCTGACTTAGCCTCCCTACTGACTATGCTTTCAAAAACTTTCGTCCACTCGCAGACAGAGTTGCTGCGGAGATGCTGGATATTGCCATTAAATTTTTTTTTTCGACTCCAAGTAGACGTATATGTTATACTCAATTTTTGTTTATACGTTAAATTTATTGAAAACATTTTTCGTAAATCAGGTAACGATAAAGCATCAACAAGACGGCGTAACCACGGGAAATCCGACATTTCCGGTTTTAAACGAAACGTTTCGCTCTGATTGCTTTTCTCGTCTCGGGTGGTTCCGTACTGTCAGAAGTCGGAATATGTTTGTTTTTTCTTTAGTTCTTAAGTAATTTATTTTCAGCTAGCCTAAACATTATTTTTACAAAATAAAAATGAATTATAAAGAACCATATTTTTAAAGAACCATATTTTAAGCCGACGCCCCCCCCCCCCCCCCCCGTTCATCTGCTGGTCTAGATCAATTTTACAAATGCTTCCGTGTTTCCACTCGCCTTATACTACCTTTTTTGGCAATCATAAAACAGAAAGTTTTGTAAGATAAGATAAACCATCATACTTTCATAGTCAAAATAAAAAAGAAAGATTTTTTTTTTATTTCATATAATCATACCTAGCTTTGCCTTGATTCATATTAAGTTATGAACACAGAGGGATGAGGCAGTGAACCTTCTGTCCCCTATATGCGAGATATCTTTCTGCAGATTATGTTGATAACTGCAAGTTAAATATGTCAACATGCAACTTATTTATTTATGTTAACATGCGACTTATTAATAGCTATCCTCTGTTTACAAGCATATTTGTTTTTCTGAAACCATGAATGACTCTACAAGAAACCTTCCTGGATTTCAAACTACGTTACGTACTAAATGCAAAGAAAAATAAAAAGCGAGGGAGAAAATCTGGAGGCCTCTTGATCTTTGCAAAGAGATATCAAAGAATATACACTTTGGCTACAAATAGAAAATATTAAATTATTTGATGGTACTTTGAAAAGGCCCCTATTTTTGTGTTTCACTTATATACCACCTTCAAAAAATAAGGAAATGTCAGAGGAAATTTTCCTGAAGCTAAGGTCAGACATTATTAGTTATACAGTGTTTTACAGGGGGGATACAGAAATATATTGGGTCGATGAAAAAAATTGTATTGGGCGAGGCGAAGAAAAATGTAAAGAGATCTTAAACCCTTCTGATGTTGTTACTTGCAAACAAATTTGTTGCTACTTACTTTTTGCTTTTGAAAATAGGTCAGATATATTCAAAGAAACTGAAACTGTATGAACCTGTATAATCCATTTCTCATTTATTGAAATTATAACTGTATTCATGACTGAAACATATTTCATTTATAAAAATATATATCTTGTAAGATCTTTATGTATTAATTAAGTTTATGACCATGCATATACTGCACAGTTGTAGTTATATGTATTACTTAGTATTTAGTTTGAGCTACATGTTGTTATGTATTGATGAATGCCGACATGTTTGGTGGGAATCAATAAATCTTGAATCGTGAAAAATAATAATTATGTACTGAGTTTTTCGTACTTAGCTATAGAAATCAAACTAGAACAATATTTTGTTACAAGTAACATAATATGTGTAAGTGTGTGAATGGAATGATTGAGGTATGAATGGGAATGTGTAGTAGGGTATGAAGGGAATGATTAAGGTATGAATGGGAATGTGTTGTAGGGTATGAAGGGAATGATTGAGGTATGAATGGGAATGTGTTGTAGGGTATGAAGGCAATGATTGAGGTATGAATGGGAATGTGTTGTAGGGTATGAAGGGAATGATTGAGGTATGAATGGGAATGTGTTGTAGGGTATGAAGGGAATGATTGAGGTATGAATGGGAATGTGTTGTAGGGTATGAAGGCAATGATTGAGGTATGAATGGGAATGTGTTGTAGGGTATGAAGGGAATGATTGAGGTATGAATGGGAATGTGTTGTAGGGTATGAAGGGAATGATTGAGGTATGAATGGGAATGTGTTGTAGGGTATGAAGGGAATGATTGAGGTATGAATGGGAATGTGTTGTAGGGTATGAAGGGAATGATTGAGGTATGAATGGGAATGTGTTGTAGGGTATGAAGGGAATGATTGAGGTATGAATGGGAATGTGTTGTAGGGTATGTTACTCATCTCTTGAATGTAAGTTGTATGAATGTGTAAAATTGAACAACAAGGTCAAAATTCCATGTCCCAAATGAAAAGTCTGGTCTTCAGTCAGGGGTATAACTCATTTCAGTTATATTTTTTTTGTCAATGAAATCAGTTATTTTTCTTGCAAGATATTTATAGAATCACTTAAAGTTAAAATTTAACTGATTCAATTTCTTAGAAACTTTCTAAGGTCAAATGACTTTTAATTAAGCCCCTAGGTGAATGAAAAATGTAATACCCCCCCCCCCCCTTCTGGATCAAAATCACTTTAACGTTGCGTCACAAAAAGGTGGTTCGGATATCGTGTGGTCGAAACTCCTTAAAATTTGGTACACTTAAAATTTGTTTACCCTTTGAACATGTAAATGATGAAAAATGTATCTTGCAGGGGGTTAACTTTTGTTACTTGTAACACAGGGACTACGGTACACAAAGAGTACAGAATGAATACCCCCCCCCCCCCACTTTAATACATACACTTACAAGTGAATGTATTAAATTGGGGTGGGGGGTGTATTTACTCTGTCATTCTTCAACAATCTTTATTGTTCAGACAAGTGAATAAATGCCTTAAAATCATGTCTGTTAAGTTGTCCTTGAATATATACTTAAATTTGGGCAAAATAGGATTTTGCACTAAAATGCCTATTTTCCTTTCTTCCATTACTGCCAGACTCCTCAGCACAGAGTATCATTTGCAGAGGTTTTTTTTTTTTCAAGAACATTACAGAGGTCCTGTACCACACAAATATTTTTTTACATTTTAGATGATTTGAATGAAGATCTATATTAGTTTAGATAAAAAATAAATAAAGTTAGTTTGACCACTAAAACAGTGTCAAAATAACGATACTCGAACCCCCCTTAAATCTTACATGTTCTAAAATTGAATTTCGGAATAAATGAACTAAACTAATTACTTTCAATTTATCCTCTTGGAATTGTCATAATTTTAACTTTGCGTTTCGGGTATATCCTCTTTTTACTTTCGATTCCAAAATCGTACAAGCACATAATCTTCCTCAAATCTATTTTAGTTTATATTTACTACTACTAGTTAGTACTTATTCGCCAAGTAATGCATATATGAGAATCCGGACGATTTTTCTGGGGGGGGGGGGGGGGTGTCTACCCAACAAGGCGAAGGGGAGGGAACGCAAGCGTATGGTTTTGAAAAAAATAAAAAGTACATAAAAACCAAATCAATAATATCAGGATGTTTTTTATCTGTCAGATGAAATATAAAATTTGCTCAAAAATTGAAAAATTTTGATTTTAAAAACTTTTAAAATGAGTAAAATTGCGAAGTAATACATTTGCAATTTTTACTTATAGACATCTCGCTTTGACAGGAGACAATAACTCTTGTTAAAGGGGGGGGGTTAATTCGATCATGTAGAATTTCAGTTTAATTTAAGTTTAAAATCAACAAAAAAAAAAAACTTGTTGACAATTAATTTTGATTTTTACACTGCTCTGAATGATCTCGGCCGAGCCCAGTTTGTGTCTTTTTTTTTTTTGCAAGCGAGACAACTCTTCCTTATGTATCTATGTGTATTTCGAAATAATAATCATTAGGTCTTGGAGGTTCTCACTGCTAGTACACAAGAAGGTAACGTATTCAAGTATACGTATAATACAGTAGGTAATTTAAGGATAATCAATGATGTGTGACGTAAAAGTTAAAATGATTAAAATTTGAAGAATTTAGAATTCATAATTTTGTTTCAATAACCGAGTTAGAGAACTACATAAAATGTTTGTATTTATCGTATAGTACATGTATTAATGATGATAGTAATAAATACTGTTGTATATAAATTTTGCAGTTATATACATTTCATTTGTATCATCATGCAATTTAAAAAAATCTTCCATCATCTATTCTTTTTATCATTAAATCTTCAATTTAAATTAGAATAGTTCAACACACTGTCTTGCAGTGTTTTCTGTATATGATGTACATGTATATATTCAATATTGAGTAGATCGTGTATTGAGTAGATCGTGTAGTCTTTGTGTACTTGTAATCCATTTCTCGATCAATAAATAAACATGAATTCCCTTTAAGAATATGGTTAGCAGTTTAAACCTAAAGCTAATCATTCTATTGTGAACAGGACCTCGACTTTTAAAGTATGTGTAACAGTTGAATGGATGTTTTCTACAGAAGTATTTAAAACGAAATAAACATGTACACATATTCATTGGCGGATCCAAAACGATTCTGAATGGTTTCAGTCCACCATGTAAAAAACAGACCGAGAGGAGGGCGGGGGCGGGGGGGGGGGGGGCATAAACGAAAGCAAATCGACGAAATAAATTAGTTACGATTATTTTCTTGAAATTTAAGGGATTGAAGTTGGTACATGGCACCCGACCTACACTCGTATAGTCTCCTAGTTCATCGCATTTTTATTTGTCAAAAAATAAACTCTGCCATTTACTGTTCAAAATGGATAGACCAATAATTCGGTCACACTCAACTTGTCCGACGATTCAACCTATCTTCTCGATCAATATTCTATACATAATGCAATCAAAATGTTCTATCAATATTCTGTCCGTTTGATTTGGTTTACACCAATCAGTCCAATGTATACAGATATAGAAAAATGTTTTGGAATGAGGGTTGTGGGACAAGCGCAGATCTATATGGGGTTGGGATTGAATTGACAAAATTGTTTACAAAAATCTGAGGGGCGTCTTGTACTCTAACTCCCTCCGTCATATCCACGCAATTACTGACTATTGAGATGAAAAAAAAAAAACTCCATCACGATCTGGTGTAAAGTTATACAAGACACACACGACCCAATTTCAATAACGAAAAATGTAGCACTGCATCTTGGGTAACAAAAGAAAACAATGTTAGATATGAAAATTTCCATGGTCCATGCACACCTTTTGTCAGCCTATGTGAAATGTTGTCCTATATTTATTTGTCTTTACAGATAAATGAAGATCCGATAGCAAGTGGAAGTAAACAATGGACGTGGTCGGGAAGCTGGTCAAGTGTCCACTATGTCATACAGAATACAACAGCCCCAGAAGATTGCCGTGCTGCCATGTATTCTGTCAGCAGTGTCTACAGTCCTATTTATCTGACTATCTCGGGAAGAGTGACTTCCCTTGTCCGGTGTGTTCCTACGCTGTCATCGCGAAAAATAGCATCAACGACGAAACGTGCGCGAATTTTCCCTGTGCGGACTTTGAAGACAGTTTACTGAAGCTAACTAACACTGATTGTAATGAGAAAGGAAGTTATGTATCATCGAAGTGCGCATGCGGTACAGGAAATGACGTAAGTGTATTCTGCTTAAGCTGCAACGTAACGATATGTGATGTATGCTGTAGAGAATTACACAAAACATGTGAGACGTCAATTTTGGTTGATAAGCTTCAATCTTGTGTTCACATCAACGTTTGAAATGTTCACAGGCAATATATACTACAAAACAGGAGCTAGGAAACATGCAAGAAGTCTTATTACCGAAAGAAAGACAACTCATACGGAAAAAGGAGGAAACGGCATTAGGTATCTCAAAATACTTCTCAGATCTTCGTCTTAAAGTTACGCAGTATTTGCTCGAGCAAGAACAAAAAGTTCAAGAAGACCTGGAGAGTCTTGTCTCCTTGGAAAAGATCCATTTGAAAGATGAACTCAGAAATTGCACTTCAATGTTAGACTCGGTGGAGCAAAAACAGAGTCTCATTATGGGTACATTGAACAGAACAGAGGATAGTGATCTAAACTTGGCCCATTTGAAGCTTGTAAGTTCGTTTCAGAGTGAGATTGAGCGATATGAGGCTTGTGCGAAGGAAATGGAGTTAGAAACGCCTGATGCGCGATTCATTATCAACACGGATCTGGAGGACGCCATGACAAGCGCTGACCTGATTAAGATCGAGGTCGTTAATACAAGACAGTATGATAGGCGACAGGAAGCGTTTACAGGACCCGAAAGTGAGGAAAGTTCATCAAATAACGGTTCCAATACAACACTTAACAGTGAAAGCGATACAGCGTCAGTAAGGTCAGAAACTATCGAAACAACCGTTGAATCGGAACGGTCTCCTGAACGACAAAATGAAAACGAGGCTATTCAAGTTCCTGTCCCTATACCAGTCAGTGCATTCTCCCCTGACGAACCCCCTCCGCCCTACCCGGGTCCGCCACAATCGGCTTCAAATATTCACATTGATATACGGGTAGAGGATTCCCCGAACCAACAAATTCTGCCCGAGGAAAAAGTAGACAATATGAAAAACCGATCCGGGTTTCAGCATTTCCGTCCAATCCCATCAGCGCCGCCGGCCAGTCTTACGGATAACGTCATCGATCATTTGATCATAGAATCGTCCGGTGATACATTACAACCGTCCGCATACAATAGTCGACCGAGGTCCTCTTCTCCAAGATTTGACAGGGGAAGTGGAAGTGGTAGTCAACTGCGCAATTCCGGAAGGTGTCACGACGCGCCATCACCAGTACCTCCTCGGCGACATTCTCAAAATTCAGCGCGAGGGGACTCGAGAAGTTTTCGAGATGCTTCGAGATTTCGGTTAAAGCATATTTGGCAGGCCCATACCATGGCAGTTGGTGAACATAAAGCACCAAGAATTTTCGGAATGTCTTGGTTACAGGATGGCTACCTTCTCGTCGCAGATAGATGGAATCATCGTCTCAAAGTTCTAAAGGATGGAATGATCGTCCATGTCTTCTCTCTCGGTCAGTTCCAGCCGTGGGACATCGCTGAAATGCCGAATAATTACAGCGCTGTAGCCGTACCGGAAGCCAAAATGATATACATAGTTATGTTCGAGGTGCCGGACATAAGAATCCGGAGGAAAATATCAACAAGAAGAGGTTATTCTTGTATATCGTACAGTTCAGACCGTAGACAATTCGTCTGTGCCACCATATCTCAATTTTCCTCTCCGGGAATCGATATTGTAGGTACGGACGGACAGATTCAGTCCGTCATAACACCTGTCAACGCGGGACGTAATTTTATCTCGTATCCAAGAGGAATAAGTATTTTCGAAAACAGAATCGCAGTAACTGACTTCCAGAAGAAAACTGTTGTCTTTATTAAGCTAGAACAAAGACCGGTCATCCGCGCCAAGTACCAGGGTACCGACACCATGCCCCTCCGTGAACCCAATGGAATAACTCTAAATTTACGGGATCAATATTTCCTGATATTTGATTCTCGTTCCGGAAAAATTCACGTGGTATCTCCATCCGGTCACAATTTAGGAATTGTTGATTGTACAATGGATCATGACGAGCCATGTAATGCTGCAATAGACACCGATAGGTCTCCACCAAGACTGGCTATATCATTTGGTAACGGAACAGTCGTCACGTATGAAATACATTAAATTCTAACCATGCACATCGATATATGTCAGAATTCTAACTTTGTAACTTCAATTAATTAAATTGTTATCTTTGTAGTGTCTGATTTTGTTTGTAACGTGTATCATTATAACACAAAAAGTAAGAAATGACGTTACATGTATATATATACTAGTAATCGAATATAAGGGGTATCATATGATAATTTATAAACGTGGATATGAATACGTCATAAGCCGATGATGGCGGGATACATATATCCGTCAATAGAAAGTTTGAGATGCTGAGATTGAAATTGTCATGTTTTCTGATAGAGAGTGATATTCAAGCTGCCATCATGCCTCATCATGAAGTCTGAATATACCAAGTTATATATTGCTTTGTTTTGTTCTTGATTTCAACTTTACTTTTATAGATGGTACCCCGGAAATTCGTTTAATTGAATAAGAAAATTTTATATAATTGACAGTAAAAAACTTTGTCTCTAATTTTAAAGTCCTTATTTATGGTGGTATACTTCTGCCTCCTACATGCGAATTATATTCTATAGATTATATCGTCATGCGACTTATTTATGTCAACATGCAAGTTAAATATGTTGACATGCACGGTATATATGTTGACATGCAAGATACATATGTTGACATGCAAGATAAATATGTTGACATGCAAGATGATTATGTTGACATGAAAATAACTGCGTCGCATGTTGACAAAATATGTTACATGTTGACATAAATAAGTTGCATATTGACATAATTAAATTGCATGTTGACATAATTAAATTGCATGTTGACATAATTAAGTCGCATGTCGACATATGCTAAAGAAAAATGTCTCGCAAGTAGAAGGCAGAAGTATGCCACCATACTTATTTGTTGAAAAAGTAAACACTGGTTGAATAAGCTTACGTACCTTTATCTATTATGGTGGTCCCGTTCGAAGAGGGGAAAACGTTGCTCTGCTGTCGATCGGTCTCACTAACAGGTTTCGTTCATTACAAGCAGGCCCTGTCCAACTACATCAGATAGACATATTTACATGAAATTTCGTAGACATCAGTGCCCAGTTTCACAAAAATTCTTACGAAAATTATAAGGAATTTTCGTAATTTTCGTCCTTTAATAAAAGGTAAAAAATGTTTTATAGTTAGATTGTATCGTGTTTTCTAATATCACTTTAACATATTCAATATAACTTAGAAAACAAAACTTCTCACAATTAAGTAACTTAGTAGAAATTACCAATCAAAAGTTACGAAAATTCCTGAAATTGCATTTTTGTGAAACAGGCCGCTGGATACTAAATATATGATGTGTCGGTATCACACGTATGCCCTGCCCACATCCATCATTGTAGATATGAAACAGCGGAGTAATCATCTTCTACTTGGTGACACCACCAATTAAGGCCACGGATAAAAGATAAGTCAATTCAGATTTATAACTTCATACACCGGTTGTCCTTTGGTTAATTTTGTGAAACTCATAATTCTTCTTACTCATTCTCTACATGTACATTTTGGCCGTTCACTTAACGTCATAAAAGAGCAAAATTATGTACGGTATAATATACGGACAGAAACCAAACAAATATAATTATAATACATTTATACACAAAGGGAGTAGGAGTAGGCCTCTCCGGCTTACAACGCAGCAACACCCCTTCCAAGATGCGAAAATGTCTACGAGTCTGGTGTTTGATCAATATTTATGAGAAGCTATTGTTTCAAAGTGCTAAGCTAATGGAAGAAGAAGAACACAAAACAGGTTCATCAACTTACAAACAAGGTCATATAGACGGCATAGGCAAACAAGGTCATAGACGGCACAGGTAAACAAGGTCATATAGAAGGTACAGGTAAACAAGGTCATAGACGAGTAAGACGACACAGGCAAACAAGGTCATATAGACGGCACAGGCAAATAAGTTTTATTAAAATAGACGACACAGGCAAACAAGGTCACAGACGGCACACGCAAACAAGGTCATAGACGACACAGGCAAAGTACTCTATCAATGTTGATTACCGTCTTTAGCTGTCCAGGAGGAGATGACCAAATGTAATTTAGAAAAAGTTTCCGTCGGACGGACGTTCTTATGGTGATTCTACATGTACCTCTGAATTATTAGGCAAAATGTACCCATGAAAACCCTCAAAATTTCACTACATACGTGCCACCCAGTCTTCCGGACGCTACGGACAAAAAAATAAATTAAAAAATCCGAGGTGAGTTTCAGTACTTGTCATATACATTAATGGTTTTGTCCGTGGAAGTAAGCTGCAAGTAGGAGCACATCGAAAGTCGGTTTTTCATCACAAGTGCAAGTGCTATATGTACTCAGGATTTTCATCACAAGTGCAATTCAGTGAGAGCGGACGGACGGATGAACGGACGGACGACGAAAATAGCTCACTTGAGCGTTGCTCGGGTGAGCTAAAACATAAATAATAATAAGAAGAAAAAATACACATGGAGAAACGTCATCTGGATATTACTCTTTCTTCTTGAAGAATAATAAATATAAACAAACTAGAAATTGATCATGATTATTTTATTTTGTGGCATATCAGCAAAGTAACCAAATTTTGAATGCATAAATGTCGCCTTACAACATAGTATCCTTGATATAATTCATTTTCTAATATATAGAGGATCTCAAAATAAAAAAAAAAATCACTCAACGAGTTTCATTAATACCATACAAACCGTTTTATCACAAAGTTGAATTTTCGACGTCATTTCTTGTCATTCTAAGGCGCCAACGTCGTACAGCCGGAACGCCAGTCGGCACTTGTCTTTGAAGTTTAAAAACGAAGTCACGTGACAAATGTTTTGAATATGACGACATTGTACCACGTCATCAAAAACGTGTCATACTGACTGTGCTGCATGTGTAAACAAGAATGGCACAGGTAATTTTGATGGCAATAGAGATACCGTTTCAAGTCATAACATTTAATCAGGTAAATTTTGTGGCATTTTGAAATAAATCGGGCGTTGTCAGGGCAGTTTTTCGCCAACAATCTGTTTACCTGCATTTTATTGCTTATTTTCTTTTAAAATCCCGGCTGGGAATGATTGGGAACAATCTGAATGTAAACTTCATATATCACCGAAGTCACGAAAACCAAAAATAGTATGCCGATCTTTGCCTTACGGGGTTTGTGTCACCTTTCAAACTTCGATATGCTGATTGGGCGTCCATCTTCCATGTCAACGTATGGAAACTCGTTTGGAAAGAGAGAGTACACGGGTACACATGTACCCAAGTCGGTGCTGCGAAGTGGTTTGATTTGCCAAAATGAAACATGATATTGGCACAAAATCATCTACAAGGTATCACACCATCAAACAAATGTTAAAAATTCCATTGCCACTTGAATTTGGTGTATTCTGAGTCCGTAATGATGAATCTTAATTAAAATCGGGTCCTCAATAAAGCGTTTTTATTCCTATTTATAGAGAACTTACTGACTAAAATTCTATATAGGTTTCATAATTGGGATTCTGTTGAAAAGATTATCATTGAACTTTGACCAGAAGTGCAAAGGGGAGCATTTGTGTCAGCTTTTAAAACCAACGGTGTATGCACAATTTTCGTTGGATCTTTAGCAGGGCTGAAACATATCAAAAATCCCTTTCAGAGGAATTTCAGTTATATGTAGTCAATTATACCTGAGTATTATTTGTTTTATAATAATATTTAAAATTTGAGATAAACAATTAAGGTCGTTTAGCCCAATTTATTCTTATTCCGCTACTTTGTGTGTCAAGAGTTATCCGCCCCTTTTAGAAACAATGCTTCCAACCGTCAAAGTAGGGATTGGCGTTCCGGCTGGTAGTTTCTGTAATGATATCAAAATCGATCGCGATCTTCAGCGTAAATTACAGAAGTGACAGAAAGGATTAGAGTTATCTCTCTTTGGTCACAGAGATAGGGGGATTTTTGTTGTTTTGGGAAAAGAAACTTTATAGTTACATTTTATCACCTCTAATAAGGGATTTTTCTTATTTTCCCATAGGGTCCAATGTTAAAGTTCAAGTTTACGGCTAATTAATATAAGTTCTCGGTATAATCATGAAACCACGAATTATATTTTGTTTTCGATTGTTTGTATATCAGGTTTAACACAAGCTTTGGATATATGGAAATGAAAATATTGTAAAAGTTGTTATTTAGGAAGCATGAACATCGATGCTCTACCTTAAGATACATTCAATCCGAGAGCATCAAAATAAACCTATTTCAGATAATGCACGAAAAGATATTTAATGGCGACACCTACAATGGGTTTGACCACTGAAATCTAAACAGATATTTTAACATGTGGCAAGACCTTATATGGGTTTTACCACTGACATCCAAAAAGATATATGAACATGTGGCGACACCTACAATGGGTAGTGACAACTGACAACTAAATAAGATATTTAAACATGTGGCGAATGGGTTGTGACAAATGACGTCTTAAAAGATACTCCAACATGTGGCGACACATACAATGGGCTGACACCACTGACATCTAAAAAGATATTCTAGATAACATGTGGCGACACTTACAATGGGTTGTGGCCGCTGACATCTAAATAAGATATAAGAAGGGTTGTCGAAACTTGGAACTCCCTGCCTGCGAATGTCGTGGAAGCAAAATCTGTAAATACGTGTATTTTTAAAAATAAATTAAACGCCCATTGGAAGGGTTTTTATCAAAAAATTGTTCCGAGTTGTTATGGACCGGAAGCGGCCAGGAACAGTGTAAGACAACAAAATGGATCCGAAGAGGCATAGCCTAAATATTAGATCTCAACGCCAAGTAAACCAAGGTAAATAAATACAAACAAATTACTAGAAATCGATCATGATCATTTTATTCTGTAATCTAATTTTGAAAGCATAAATGTCGCCTTTCAATGGCGACACCTACAATGCGTTGTGAACACTGACATTTTAAAAAAATATTTTAACATGTGGCGACACCTACAATAAATTTGTACCACTGACATCTAAAAAAGATATTTTAACACGCGGCGACACCCACAATGGGTTTAACCACTGACATATAAGAAAGATTATTTAAACATGTGGCGACATCTACAATGGGTAGTGACCACTGACAACTAAAAAGAAGTGGAGGTGTAAGATGTGGAGACACCTACAATGTATTGTGACCGCTGACATCTAAATAAGATATTTCAACATGTGGCGACACCTACAATGGGTTGTGAACATTGACATCTAAAAAGGCATTTTAACATGTGGCGACACCTGTAATGGGTTGTGATCAATGACATCTAAAAATATATTCGAACATGTGGTGACACCTACAATTGGTTGTGTCCAATGACAGTCTAAAATGTGGCGACACCTAAAATGGGTTGCTGACATCTGACATCTGGACTTCAAAAATATAGTTCGACAGTATGCTCCCTGTAGAGTCCATTCGATCAAAGCCTTTGATTTTTTTCGACACTATACACTACGATCCCACATTCTAAATTGAAAGAGAGACTCGCAAAAATTATAAGTAATGTGTTTACAAGCAAGAACGGCAACCGTCAATACAAATTTATTGTTGTTAACTATGACAAAACCTACTTTGTAAAAGAAAAGTCCGATTCTGAAAATAAGTACACTGAAACAGATATTATTCAGATGTTAAACTTCCTGGATCGACAACACTTTTGTGGTGTCCGGAGGAAAGGTCTTCCAGCAAATTGTCGGAATTCCAATGGGGACCAATTGTGCCCTACTCCTTGCCGACATTTTTCTTTACTCGTACGAAGCTGAATTCCTATAATCTTTGTATTGGTCTCTGAATGGAAAAGGTACATGTACTTAGCTTCTGACTTCAACTTCACTTACAGATACATAGACGAGTGTTGTCCATCAAAAATCCAAAATTCGCGGATTACCTCAGCAGAATATATCCTTCGGAGCTTGAAATTAAAGAAACTACAGAGACAAATAATTCAGCATCCTATTTGGACATAATGTTGTCCTACGCTACTGATGGTCACATGAACACCTCACTCTGTGACAAACGTGACGACTTCAATTTCAGCATCACAAACTTTCATTTTCTGAGTAGCAACATCCCTTCACCTGCTTATGGCGTTTTCATATCTCAGTTGATACGCTATGCCAGAGCAAGTACCAAATATACAGATTTTATTCTGAGAGCTAGGCGACTTTCGGAAAAGCTTCTCTGTCAGGGAAACGCTTGTGACCGACTAACATCTTCACTGAGGAAGTTCTACGGTCGATACGAGGAACTCGTCATACACTTAGTCTATAATGTCCCACTCTGACAGAATGGTGGATAATATTCAGTCAGACCATTTGTACCGTCCAACCAAAGATTATACTTTATATCTTCCAAAATGGGAGTAACCGGATGTGACAATTCTACCGAATTGAAGTGACGGGTGTTGCATACAAGCAGGAGATGCTTACTCTTCCTGGTAGATTTTAACATGTGGCGACACCTACAATGGGATGTGACCACTGACATCTAAAAAAAAAATATTCTAACATTTAGCGACACCTACAATGGTTTGTGACCACTGACATCTGAAAATGTTATTTCAACATGAGGCGACACCTACAATGAGTTGTGACCAATGACATTTAATAAAAATACGAATTAAATAAACATTAAAGAAGTACCCATATCAGTCATACAGTCTCAAAGTTGAGAAGGTAAGGCAGAACTACAATTATACTTCTATATATTACAATATAAAGATATTTTAAATATATTGTAAAAAGATTTTAAATATGTTTTAAAAATATCAAAAATATATTTTAAATATATTCTGTGGTGACACCTATTATCGGTTGATCAACAAAGACTGAATAAGTAACCAATGGCGAAATCTACAATAACTCGGTCACCACATGAGTAATTTGCGACACCTGCCTAGGTTGTTTCCTCTGAAATCTCTAAATATTAATTCAAGCCAGTGGCGACTTCTACTTGAAGTAGGTTGTTGTACCTAACACTCTCTATAGTGGAGATTAGGTTATTGCAGTCAAATATATATTTGCAAGTTGTCTAACTTAGATATAATATCAGCGAATTTTGGATTACCATACCCTGATACCGGTGTTGACACCTACATGTAAAGAGGATGAAATAGTTTTTATTTACCAATAGCGATAATTAACTGTTATTATAATATTTTTACATATTAAACTGAAAATACCTTTTTGAAATTCTTTGATTTCTGTGATGCAAGTTGTGAATTTATACCAATTATTACTTACCATTGACTTGACCTATTTGGTACAAGTTGTTGAGTTAATGAGTACGGAAAAATTATAGACAAAATGCACTGATTATGAGAAAAAAGTACGCAATTTTTCTTCAGGATTTATTTTTGGCAAAATTCGAAAAAGAGGGTCTTAACCCCTGTTTACCCACACCTGTATCCCTTTCCCTGTTCTCTTTGGATCCACGCATAAACATTTTTAACTGTCTTTTTGAGTGTGTAGTACAACCGAAACACCTTTTTCACTAACACATTTCTACAACTTATATAAAAAGGGAATACACCAACTACATAGTTCAGTAACACCTCCTGAAAGGGGGGGGGGTTTCCAGTCCGAACAAGGGGAATCAACGTATAATATAAACTAAAAACGAAAACATTTTACGCAAATTTCTGAAAGGGGGACGCTGAAACCTGTGAACTTCTTTTTTGTCTCTTTAGTTGAAACATGTTTTACATGTATTTCCAAAGTAAGAAATGGGATTGGGACTTGTCTCTTTGTATCCGCGCATAAATATGAAATTATTTATCGATTTCGCATGTTCACCAACAATGTTCAACTTTTTTCACTGACATTTTTCTACATTTTATATATAGTATGGGAATACACCAGTTGTCTCCGTAAACACAGAGTTCTGTTAAGCACCTCCACGGATCGAACGTCGTCAAACACCACGTGCTGAGTTCCCACTGTACAAGGCATACTTATACATAACGGCAGATTTTAAGACCTGTTTCTTATCTTTGTTAATCGTTAACACAGAACAATCTTTCTATAAGGACATGGTTTTACAAGATAACGGTGCCATACTTTCTATTTACTTGTACAAGTAGGGAATTTAAAAAAAGCTAGTGAATTTGGAAAAAATTGGGGTTTATTGTTGTTTGATGTAATTTATTTAAAGGAACTGTTTACATTTTTTAACACCCTCATTACAACCCCATTCCATCCTTTTCTATTAACTTGAAAAAGGTTGCTTAGTATGTTGTGCTCGTGGATTTAACTCATTTTTCTTAAACTCATTTTTCTGCATGCTACTGTACATACAAGGTAGAATCGGTCTAAGACTTAAATTCCTGATATCATTTTCTGAATGAAACTCATAGAATTTATTTTCACATTTATCACTCATCTTTTCCTGTTTTAGATTTAATCTTTTATCCGAAAAAAGGGAGGGGATGGTGAGTGTGTACAAGGAGAGGTATCTGTATTTCTATTTATTTCTTTTTTTCAATTAAGATATTATTTATTTATTTATTTATTTATTTATTTTTTTTTTTTTTTCTTGTTTAGATTTCTCTAACATATCTGATAACATATCTAAGAAAGATTTTTTTTCCGTTTTGCAATTTTCCTTTGTAAAGTTTTTATCTTTTCGAAAGAAAACGTATAACAGATTAATTAACATGTACATATATTTCTAAATTTTCTAAAATTTTTCCACATATCTATGACTTTTTTCTATCCCTTACTTTTTACATAAATCCGCTGAAACTTACTATGAAGTCAAATTATAATTTTACTATTGAGAGGTAGTTTTGCGTGTGACGCTTGAAAAAAACATTTTCATTTGTGTTGTGAAAAAGGTGGTCGGCACTTCAAAGTATTTTGCAAAGGCTTCAATGAAAAACGATTTCACTGTTTCATCCTCCATGTTTAACCCATCAACAAATCAGGGGCTTATAGAAGATAACTCATTCAGAACAACAAATATTTATTCAGGAAAAATTGCAACCTTCTTTGCGTTAAAAATTCAATATCCATTGTCTGCTGTAAAAATCACGATTACCATGAAGTAGCTCGAGTAAAGTTTTTAGCCAGGAAATAATCGTTTATTTTCTTTTCAAAAGTATGATTTTCCTAATTTTGAAGAATCTTTGAAATTTTCGTTATTTTGGAGAATAATATATTATGCGTCTAATTTAAACGCACCTGTCCTTTGATATTAGTTCTACACTGAAACATACAAGAGGCCGGAAAAAATAATCAATTTATTGCAAAACCTCCTGTCCCATTTTAATGATAATTAGTATGTTCGACCTTATGTAAATGAAAGAATAGAAAGGAAAGATAAACAATGACGTAAAATTCCTCCTTGCGCTATATACCGTATGTACACAAATCGAAATAATGACCCAGGTTCAGTATAGCTATAGAGAAAGAGGAGGGGACTTTAAAATTCACTTTTTGTCATGAAAATTGTACCATAAAAACGAAGAATCGAATCTATATATAACAATTCAAAACAGATTTTTTTAAAATTCATATGTGCTAGTTTTCGGTAATGTTGAATTCCGTTGATGTTTAATAATTACCGATTTAACACGATCAGAAAATTATCATACCTTTTCTAAGATGAAAATCATAAAATTATGAAAAAAAAAAAAAGAAAGAAAATGCACAATATCAAAATAAAGAAAAGAATTACTTAATAAATAAATTTCTGCTAATCGATTCATTTCTATTCATCATATAATAAGTTTGATTTCTTTTTTGTTTTGTTTTGTTTTTTATTTGTTTATTTTTTTTCTGCTTTTTTCATGTACATTAGAGCAGAATGAAAGTGTTTTTTCTAAATTTGAAGACGTCTATGTGACAGCTAGAAAAAGACATTTTGAAGTAAGTACTAGATCACTAAACAATATTGGAAGGGTGGTGAAAAGCTTTCACAAGAACCCAGTTGTCGTAATATTTTCTATTTCAGTTGGTTTTTCATAAAACTTATATATTTTCTTCTCGTTGCATTATTACTTTTTGAATAAATGCAATAGAAACTGTTACAGATTTCTTAAAAAAATGTTTTAATAGCATGCAATTTTCACCTGCTTCCAAAAATGACCGGTCAGTGATATTACGATGTAACTTGGTCTTTGTGTAATGTATGTGGACACCATTTGTCGATAGCGTTGCAGAACTTTTTCGGCAATTGTTCTATTGAAATAAAAAAGGAGCAAACGGTGCCCCATAGTCGTTATTCAATTGTTAGTCAACGACCTAACTTGCAACACAAAAGCACCTCTCCGTCCTTGGTCCAGATATTATGTCGGATTCATTCAATTTCATTGTGATGCAAAGGGTCATCTGAGCGTTTGTTACATGCAGTGTTAAAAATGAATTGCATGAACGCTTTGTTTTCACCCAGAAAATTGCAAAATATGGAGATGAGGGGGGTTTATTTGTCCTGAGTACATTGACAACCCCTTATTATCGCCTCGTGCAGACCCGCGGGACAGGTGGCACGTGCTTGCACGCGCAGGTAAGAGGCGATCGTGAATCTTGTGCACATTGTAATCAGAGAGTAGGGGCAGATTACATGACAGCATTGTAAATAAATCTAGAACACAAGATTTTGTTAACCTAATGTCCGAACAGTTAAGTAACCTTTGACTTTTCGTATGATCATTTTTTTTAAAGTAGTTTTGGTACAAAATTTCCACAATTTGAGTTTTTGCAAAATTTTCGGAAAAGAGTAAAATTTAATTCTACTTCATGAAATGATAATTTACTTTGCTTTCCATTGTAATTGTGCTTTAATAAAGCAAAAAATGGCACGATAGAAAATGGAATAAGCAAGTAACGTCTCTAAAATTTTCCCTAATAGTTACATTTTATTTATGATTCAATTAATTTGTGTGTTCGTGAGTGACCAAGGGCATAAGCCGCTAAATTTTAAATCCGCTAAAATATTCTGAATCTACAAAATGTACATGAATACAATCTTAAAATATACCACGAACACGCGGAAAATCACACCAATTGTAATCGTTACTTTTGAAGAGAAGAATATATCATTTTCACCATTGGCCATCTAATGAGTTGAAGTTCAAACGAAGAAAAAGAAGGATTTAAATTTATTCTATGCCTTAAAAGTTTTGAATTTGTCTCATGGGTCGTCTGTGGTGAATCTACATTGTATGAGGTCAAACTGTTGTAACCGACAATTGCCAAATCATGATGTCCAATCTTTTATAACAGGAAGTATCCAAGAATCGAGAGAAAAAAAAAAACACACTAGAATCTTACAGAATCACCGATACTTCTATAGGAATGCTAAAAGTTTAAATCTAAATGTTCAGTGGGACTATGACATCCAAATTGATGGCGAGGAACATGTATTTCGTCTTCCGAAGCAATGACGAGGAGTTCCTATTCATCCAGAAAATACAAACATAAATTATAATAGGGCAGCAGTTTCGACAGGGTTTGCCTTAAACAGCACGTATATATACATTTTCTCCTTGGTAAGAAGCAATTGTTCAAAGGATAATTTCCAAATAGTTGTCTCAATATTGGTTTTGCTATGGAACATAAAACAAATGTATTTTCCGCACAAACGAATGTTTTGTGCTGCATAAATTTATAAATGAACAAAAAAACAAAACAAAAAACAAAAAAAAAAAAAAACAATCATGCATTTATCCTATAAATTACATCCCAATATTACTACGGAATTAACGTGTTTCTCAAATTCTTGTTTGTGTGTTTCTGAAATGATCCTGTTTTTTTTTTTCTTTAAGATGCAATTTGCTCACCATGGGCGAAGTTTGCTGGCAAGGACAGCTACTAGGAACGATAACTATGGGAAGAGAAATGTTTTGTCTGATCTTGTAAATGTTTGTAAACGGCGCTTTTCATCATTTTACAACAATGTAACATTGACTTGAAGTCTTATTTCGTTTCATGGGCATTTCAAAACTGGGCGTGTCTGACCTCACGAGGTCAGTCAATGACATCACGATACTGAAAATTGCATCATTACAACCCATTTTAAGCTTTTCGTCAAAACGAAACGTTAATACGACCAATGTTAATGTACATGTAAGTGATTTCAGACAGTGGCAAAACGAAGTGGACGCATTTCATGGTGAAAGACGGCTTGTGCCTTAAAGGGCAAGTTTGGTTTGTGTAAAAACCTCCAAAAACGTTGCAAATATACTATCCATTCTCTAGTTTTCCGAGACTTTCATGAAGAGATAAAATTCAAAATAGTGTTTCTTTTTAAAAAGTTTATGCTTTCATATGCTAGAATATATAGTAGCTTCGCCCCTGTAGTTTATCATGCATTGCTACTAAATGCCAACTATTGATGTAATGAAATGAAATCTTAAAATCTGATATTTTTTCTGAGTTTTATTTTCTATTACAATAATTTATCAAAATAAATACTTCTCAAAAATTCAACAATATTGAATCAAAAACTTACAAAACCACGTCGTTGTAAATATATATAAGTATGTATATGGATAACAAAATTTAATGTTCATGTTTCAAAGCACTTGCATAGAAATGTCTTTTTTCGGCTTGTTCTCACACGAATCGCCTTCTGATTTGATTGTCATGGTATGCGCACGCAACAGGAAGCGTACAGTGGATAAGGCTGCGTCGGAAGTACCGCGAATCCTTCACATTTTGAATGTGTCATTTTTAAAGATATTTATTTCAAATATCACATTCTTTTCGTCAAATGAATTCCTGATAATCGTTACTGTAGGAATTCAACACCATAAGGTCGGCTGCAGTTGGTACTTCCGGTGTCCATATTTTTGCTGTAAATTTGTTATCTGCCGTTTGATTGGCTGGTTTTTCGTTGGACCAGGAAAGGGAATGTCCTACAAGATTCATTTGCTCGTTGCTTTGGTCAGAAGGATCTGAAATAAACAAAAATAAAATTCAAATTAAGATAGTAAAACAATAAGCTTCGTTTTTTATTCTAAAGAGGAGGAGGGGTGCCGGTATAAATAAAGATTTCGGAAGACACATTCATCTCAAGAAAAAGAAAAGAAGATCAAACTTCACAGAATGAGAATCTTGAATTATGTAGTGTTAAGTATAATTTTACACGTAATTTTATAAGATGAAAGAAAAGATGATAAGAAAATGCAATGTCTGTTGGTTTTTGTTGTTGTTGTTGTTGTTGTTGTTTTTTTTTTGTTGTTTTTTTATGGTTTCTATGTAGCATAAAAGTAATACAGAAACATGTTTCTTTGCGATGGGTCAAGTTCAACATCAGTGACTCTTTGTGGTATCATAATTCAATAGTTCTTGATGTTCTATTTATTTTTCAGTCTGTATGAAGATTTGATATCTTATCATCCACGCGCTCTGATTTAACCAATCCTGTTGACCAGATCCAAATATAGAAATTTGAAAGTCACGAGTGGAGTACGTCTTTAATTCTTATGTCAATTTCTACCTTATTCACGTGTCTGAATAATATTTCATTTTTCTGTTCTTTTCAGTTGAATTTTGTTATGCAGATTTGAAATATGACCGCTCTATGAGTTTTTCAGCCATTTGAAAGTATTTGACTCCTAATAATTCTCTACAGGCATTAATAAAAAAGATTTATTCAAATTCATTCAAAATTAAAATTCACAATTCATTCAAGTTCTTTTTCTTTTCTCAGTTCTACATTACATTTCGATATTGTCATAATGCATAATGCATTTGTATAAGAAGAAAAAAAAAAAAATACAGAAGGCACATGAACTCTGTTGTAATCTTGAAGACAACAGCAATAAATTTAAGAAGACGAATTAGGTCAATTGTATGAAAGTTCATCAATTGAGACGTAGTGTGCATCTTCTTTTATTGACGTGAAAATTAATAAGGAAAATTTACCCATTTTCTAGACATTTCAATTTTAATGCATTGAATCCTAATTCGGAAAGCTCTAACCGCGAAATTTCCTTTTCAAACCTTTTAAAAGTTTCTTATGTTGTTCACTCATTATACTTTTAGTGTTTAATCATCTTCTGAATTTGGTTTCATTTTCAGTTCACTGATAACATACTGTTTCAATCACGCAGAAATATGATTTTTGTTGAATTTATTTTAATAATTGAAAATTATTAGGAAATATAAATATGGACATATTTTATCTACATACCCGTGAAATTCCACCGAAGGATGACTTTCTCTTGTGTTCTTGGTTTTTTACTTGCAGGAGATTCGCTGCTGTAATCGGAACAACTTTGGACAAGTTCGGAAAGATATGAGATGTACCGAATGGCTAGTCTCAGAGTGTCAACTTTAGAAAGTCTTCTTTCAGCATTCAGAGAACTCGGAATGCACTGTCTTAAATTGTCAAATGCATCATTGATAGATTTCATTCGACGTCTTTCTCGTTGATTTGCAGCTTTACGTTGCTGTATTTTCTTGACTCCATGGGGTCGTTTCAGTTTGTAAGGCTGGTCAACTTTGAAATTGAAAAACTGATTTTCCTGATCAGATTCGTTGCTGTACGGAGAGTCAGGGTCCAGGGAATCTGAGTATTCTATAGATGTGTCGTAAAAATCAAAGAAGTCCTCGTCCAGTGCGCAAAGAAAATTCTCCATTTTTGATAAATTTTCGTATGAAATTCAGATGTTTTTTTTTTCCACTATGAAATTCTGTTGAAAAATCTCTTATAACATGCAGCAATTATTCATATTTAGAATGAAAACTGGATCTATCAATATCTACACCTTGGCACGATTTATTTTCCCCTGACCAGAAGATAAGAAACTCAAAGTTTGTAGACTACTATATGTGCTTCCGATTAAAGTTTGTTTAATACACGCGTATTATATTAAGGTACCTTTATACGAAACTAAATGTAAACAAATATCGCACGTGGAATTGTTCTTGATCCACCAATCAAAATCGTTGCGCGTGAAAGCCACGCGATCGATTTGTCGACAGTGCCGAGCAAATAAATAATTTTGAAAATTATTTTGACACTAAGGTGCTTTAAACGATACCGTATTCTTGACAGAACCGCTGCTCCCTCTGATAACGAAGATAAATGTGTCACCCTTAACGGACTTACAGGATTACCTAGATAAACTTAGATAATACCCAATGAACGATTTTTCTGATGGTTGGATTTACTTTATTTTATCATGTTTGTATGAATTATGAAATCTTTTATAAAATATGTAAAAGTCGTTTTCATTTTCTGTTGAATTAATGTCTTGTAATAAAAGTGGTGATTTTGAATTAATGTCTTGTAATAAAAGTGGTGATGATGATGATGATGATGATGATGATGGTTATTATTTTAATGCAGTGATATAACAGATAAAATGTCAAGTATAATATTTAAAAATGAAAAGAACTTTTTAACTTCCCTAGTATCGGTCCCCAATTTTGTTAGTACATGTATAATTATGTACGCACTGATTGAGAGGAAGAATTTTGAGAATTCTTTTACATTTTACAATTAGGATAAATCATATCGAATATTCATACTGGAATTCATTTTCCAGAATATTTCCAAAATCGTTTTAAAATTTCAAGTTGTTTGGGAAATGAAGCGTTGAGTTACATTTGTCAAAAAATTGAAACAAAATCCCGCCTCTCTTTAAATTCTATTTTATGTACAATAAGACCTAACACACTTAAAGAAGGATGCTAATTCTCATCATTCAAAGAATTGTATCATTTGTTGAATTATTTTATACTGACGCGTGGTTAATAGACCACTCAAACTTGAGAAGATGACGTTCAAGATGTCTAATGCGCTAAGACATTTCGATCTTAATCCACGCCCGTCCCGGAACGCTTCACAATATATGTCATTTTGAACGTATTGATTAGCGATAAATGGTGGGTTTAGCAACTCAACTCGTAGAAAATATTGCAGTTTTAATTAGATTATCAGAAAAAAACATTAAAAAGGGGAAAATGAAATAGGGAGAATGTAAAGAGCTGGTATATTTAAATGAAAAAATGAAATATGGTGACGTTGTTTGGTATATGTAAATGTTGCAGTACAGATGCTTGCAATGGATGAGAGAACGCAAAATATGGAATGCATGAAATGATATGATAAACTAATAAAACACATGAAAGACAATTTGAACATTTGACAAATATCCTCCTCCTCTTCCTCGCCATCATCATCATCATCATCATCATCATCATCATCATCATCATCATCATCATCATCATCATCATCATCATCATCATCATCATCATCACAAGCCTCGTTCTACAGTTTCAAATTTCTGATCACTCATATTTTAACTTAGCGTTAATTCTACATCAAACCGAAGCAGTTAATTTTTATAAGCTTGCCGCTATTTGCTCCGATCTTTTTTCCTTTAAAATTACATATATTTTAATCCTAATTATGCGAGTTTCACATATTATCGTTTTAATTCTATTAAATTCGGCATCTTTACGATTTGAATTTTCTTGAGCACTTCTGTTTGTTTTGTTGAATAACTCTGAATTGTATTTAAAAGTAAAATAAAGGATACTAGCATACACTTGATATCCCGCTGTTAGCGTTAGCTCGTGGATTGAACGAGACATCCGGGCAATTTCCGTAGGTAAATGTCGCGCACAAAAGCGTGTCTGTAGAAAACTAGCAATGTTTGACTGTTTACACGTAATAAATAAGACGCTTTGTTAATCTATGTCAACAAGGTTCACAATCTAAGTAAACTAGAGGAAAGTTTTATTAAAAGTTAAGAATCAAGAGCTTTTTCTTCATTTTTGTGAATGCTTAGTAGAATTTGCTTTATTAAACATTGTCCAACGTGGAAATATTCCATTTAACAAAATTTTATTGTTATTTTATTGCTTTGAATTGTCGGTTTTCCTTCAATTAGTACTTGAAAATTTATTAACTTATCGTAAAGAGAGTCGCATTTGACTTTTGAACTGCAATATAAATGTTACAACTGAAGTTTCACCGCCATTGTAATTTTGAATTTGGGTTTTCTATAGTCACGCGTTTCTTATGCAAAATATTCAAAAAGAGAAAATGGGGTTGAGTTGACAGTAAAATAATAAATCCTTTGTAGATATTTTAGCCCATGTCGGATAGCAACCAAAAAGAAAGAACTTTATTAGTACATGTATATGAATTAATTCCTTATTTTAGAATTGAAGTAAACAGTTGCAAACAACATCTGGATGTAGACATACCAATATAGAAAATAGGTGTAACATTTATACATATTTCTGATAAAAAAAAATATGAAAATGAAAGTGGATGAAAAGGGAAAGAACAGAATTATTTCTGAAATTGAAATGAGGGTATTTAACGCCAAGTAGTAACATAAACAATAGTGAGACTAAAAAAACACAGAAAAGAAAAATGAAAATAAAGCAGAGACAAAGAGAGAAAATATTGATAATTTACAAATGCAAACATTAAACAACTTTTTTAAAAAAAATTACGCAAATACACCTTGTACCGGATGATACGAAACTAACTTACAATGGGTGGACATAAATTAAATTTGCCAAATTGGAGAATAAACGTCTAAATCAATCTACAGGTATCTATAAGTATCTCGTGACAGGTTTAAGTACGGTAAATGCGCATTCATTTGTCAACGTTGAGTAAAAGTGACACAGAAATATGATGTTTAAAGGACCCTTCCAACTTTCGATTAAGTGTGAAACTCCGGAAGTGTTTACTGAGAGAGTATACACATGCGCGGTAAACGAGAAGGTGTCGTCTGACTGACAAGGGGAATAATTCCTTATGAAGGGTTTGTTTTGTCAACATTCGTGAATGTTGTAAACTTGAAAGTCAAATCTGACATGTCTCATCTTTATCGGGAAAAAGAAAGAAATATCGTGAAAATTGAGGACTAAAATTGTCTTGTATTCAGGGAAAACTGAAAGTAGACGATGATGGAATAGTGAAGGCAACAGATTGCATTCTTTCTGCAATTGATGCTGACTGACTTATCAGAGAGACATTGTTCCTTTGATGTGTACCATCGTATATGCAAAAGGGCTGGTGTTTTGTTTTGTTTTGTCTAGTCCGTCTGTGTATGCATTCTTTCGACTTTCTGATGAGTAAGACTTCACAAACTTTTCAAATAGTACCATTTTTTCAGATGTGTGACATTTTCTGCATATTCAAGATCTTTACTGAACAGAAGCGATAGTTGCTGATGTAAAAATAATAGTTACATTTTTGTTTTGTTCACTTTTTCTTTTGTTTTCTTGTGGGGGTGGGGGGTTAACATTTCCCCCGTCTTTTGTATTACACGCGTCTGCTAGAATGTCAGACCATCGCTTTATCATGCAAAATCCAATTTATCCGTAAAACATACATTAACTTCATATTTGGCATTTTGAGCGGAATTCATATTTTGCTTACTCCACAAGCTTTACTTCTTCACTCACATGGTTGCACCAAATGGCCCCACTTTAACTTCTCAAGTACCAGTTCTTTTGTAGTTTGATGAGCTAATTTTATCTTATATGTGTATCAGCTCTCCAAGATAAATGGTAAATTGTCTGTTCTACGTAGGCTGAAGCTTCCGTCACCTCACATGGGTATCAAACATTGTGGTCTACCTGTTTAAAAATAATCTATAATTCATCACAAATGTCAGCTTTCAATTCAAGCAGGATTAACATGAAATATCTAAATATAACCTGATATCTGTACACAAATACGTGGGGATTAGTATAAGGTAGCGAGTTATCTCCCGTGAATACGAAACGGCGGCTACAGCCTCATTTTAAACACTTGAGAGGATAAAGTGTTTACTCGGGTATAGAGTGAGATTAAGGGATATTGTACATGTACCCCGGGTGCTCCCTTTGATACCAACCTAACTCAAGGGACTTTTTTAAATTGTTATCTTCAGTCGATCAACAGAATTTGAATATTTATACCAGTGGATGTTAAACATCTTCAAATTTAATAGCATCAAATTTGCAGCATGGAGCAGACATGCATACACGACAATACCGAAGTTGTCTTCAGACTGAGTCTATTTCAATCTCAGACAATTGCTTTGAAATTTTTTGTTACGACTTATAATAAATGGTTTTATCAACTCAACAAAAATAATAATATTAGTAATATTGAAGAAAATCCATATTGTTCCTGTGGCGAAACAGAATCGACAGCTCACTATCTCCTTTATTGTACTAACTATCAAACCTTACGAATAAATTTGTTGTACTCGTTAGATTTTCCTTTACATTGCAATTTACTTTTATTTGGAGACAGAAGAAAATCCTTCGAGTTCAATGAACATATTTTTCTTGAGGTGCAAGAGTATATACTGAAAACCAAACGCTTTTTGTGATTCTCCCCTGCATCACGTTCTCTTTAGAAACTCTACTGATATAACTCATATTTCATTATTATCCTTATCCTCACTTCATTATTATGTATATATATATGAAAAAAAAAGTACTGCTGTTAGAATTTGCATTATAATTCCAAAGTTTTGTATAAATGTCACGTGTTACATTTTAACTTGAAAACGTGTGTCACCCAAACCATATCGGTTTCGATAGCAACATTTCGCCTTTACATTTTTGCCTTTACATTTTGTCCTTACTTTAATTCTGCTCCTTTTGGTAATCATTTCATTACCTATTTATTCCTTTTTCACATTGACTAGTTATAGCGACTGACTTAGTTATTGCCAAATTTAATACGGGAAATGAATTTAGATAAGCGGTACGCTTTTTTTCAGATCCCTACATTGTTTGCATTTCTGTAATTATATGTAACTTGCATATGGAATGAATAAATATATTTAAACTAACTCAACAAAAATAATTCACATTTCCATTTGAAATTAAACGATTGACCAAAATTAAAAGATTACAGCTGAGCATAAAAACAGAGAGAACGTCTTAAGGTATTCAACCCCTAATGCATTTTCAATAATAAATACCGGAAATGAAATATTCAATCTTTTCTAAAAGAATGCTATACATACTTTTCTAGCTAAAATAAGGGATTACACTTCTCATACAATGACCTACTCCGTCATCCCGAAGATTTCCGATTAGAAAATCATCGGTATTTGTCGGGAAATTATGAAAATGTGCATAGATTTTAACCGGATGTACTCTATTAGGGTGCGGGATCCTTAAACATTGTACATATACCTCCTAGCTGTTACCTAACTTTTTATTCAAAGAACATTGTAAATGTCTTTGCTAACATTCGTTAACAATTCAGAAGTAAATGAAACTGATGATGCCTTGCAAAATTAACGTTAGCAAAAGTTGACCAATGGCCATGTCAGCGGAGACAATGTGATATTGTACAGATAAAGAATAATTTAGAAAGATAGCTCGGTCAAGTTTTCAGAGATATTCTAATCAACTTTTGTTCCTTATTGTTTCTCCCAAATTAATACGCATATTTGCATGAGAGACAGGCTTAAGATGCTTCGGATCATCCCTAATCATTGCAGAACAGGTCATCTGAACGTTTGTACTGCACATAAAAGTAAGAGGAGTTCCTCCGTCCACGCGCTGATGCCGTAGTCGGGCAGACGAACTTGTGCTGAACGGACAATTAGGGTTCTGATTTACTTTTTAAATTCACATAAACGTCACCTGCTCTACTGGACCGATTAGAATATAATTATTGAAAATACTTTTCTTTCAAACCACAAGATTTCCATTCATTTTGCATCGAAATTTAGTAGTATTTTAATGACAACTAGAAATGAAAAATTGTGAACAAAAAGATTGAACAGCAAATTGTGTCAGAGACATCATTGAAATTGTTTGAAGTTTTATGGATGAAATGGTACAAGCGTTTCACATAGTTGGTTATTCCTATAAAAAGAGACATGCATGCATGCGATGCACCGATACGTGTAAACTGAGATTAAAAAAGTAAAATGCAGGAGGCCCACACTGAATTATTCACAAGGGAGATAATCTATCGTACCGTCCCAAACTTTCCAAGACGTATGGACGACGTAAGCCCTTAAAATTTTCCTCTTCTTTTATTGCACATCAATATCTTAAATCCTTGTGTAATATTTGTCGTGATCATACCGGGGTCTCGTCGTAGATTACAAGTCGCGTGTGCTCTACAAGATTATAATCGCCGTAAGCAAGTGCTGAGGATGCTAGAGACATAAAAATTATCTCGGAACAACCTATCGATCTAAAACGACTGTTTCTCTTTTTGATTGTTAAATTAAGTAACTAATTAAGGGATTAACAATACCATAAAATGAAATGATACAACAGTAGCAATATAATTGGTCGATAATGCAGCTATTTCTGTTTGTTTTCTGTCTTGTTATTGGAGAGAGAGAGAGAGAGAGAGAGAGAGAGATTTAAACATATTTATTGCATATATATATATAGCAATGGATTGGCGACAAGTAAAACATACTTAGAATTTGCCTCTCCAAAGAGAGAGATTGTCATAGTACGATAGGGAGTGAGGGATCGCAGAAGAAGACAGAGGTTCTCCTCTCGTGTTTGAATGCTTCCTGGCGAGTGTAAACATATTGTACAAATGTCCACTTGGTTATCAAACAAGTCACCTGGTGTGGCCAAACAAATACTGACCGTTGAAGCCTTCAGACAATTACATAGACCAAAGCCCTTGATTGTAGTGTCCGTATCAATAACATATTGCTCCTGGTGTTGACCCAACATAACAGCGTCCCCTTTCGGCGACAGGTGAAAGAGATAGTGACCCTTACGCCCGCTAGAGGGCACTTTCTTGACCTCTCGCGCCAACGAGAGTTACATCGACCCGTCTAATTAAAGCGAACTGGAATTTAATGATCACTTTATTAGTTAAGCAAGAAGATAGCTGTTTTGATGATGAATGGAATGAATTGAGAAAATATTTGAATTTTTAGAAAATGAGTGCGTACATTCATTGTTAAATCAGCCGATATGGTAGTAAAATAAGATCTAAAGATAAATTAGTACAAACCATATGGAAGGATTTGGGGAGGAAATGATGCATAAATGAATATTTCAAGACGAAAGAAAATTGATCACTTCTGTATTTCATGATAAAACACACAATAGATAAATAAATTCATCAATTTTATACTAGCTTAACTTGTTTTATTTAGAAATTCTGGATTTCATTTCTGAACTTCCATAAAACTCATTTACAGAAAAAAAAAAGAAAAAAAAATGAACGAAAAAGAAAAATAGAAAATAAAAGATTAGGAAAAATGATAAAAGTCAAGGAAAAATAGATAAAGCGCCGGCACTAATGTTCAAACTAGCAAATCCGAAATATAATAAACGGTGAGGGGAGGGGCGGGGGCAAGGGAAAGATGAGAGAAAAGACATCAATGAAACAAATGATAGAATTTGATGTACATGAGAGAAACTCTGAACTAAACCATCGAAGCAACGCAGGTATCACGATTTCCCTTCTTTGTTTGTTTAAAAATTTGTCAAAATAGTATGCAAACATTCAGATTAGATGTCGCGTGCCGGGGTCGGGGAAAAACGAAAGTAGTAGACTCATTGCAATATCCTTTATGAAAAAATAATTTTGTAACTAATTATGAAGGATTTTATTACCACACGTCCGCCATATTGAATTAAGGAAGACAAAGATGTCGCCAAGACGGTTGTCTGGGCGAAAATGTTTTATTCAATTTTTATTAAATTTTCTCATCCGACCCGAAACGGAATTTACGATGTTATGAATGTATTTTCAAACATGCTCAACCAGAAAAGAAAGAAAAAGGAAAGAACAATAAAAATCACACAGGAAAAGCTAAAACTAGCGGGTCCATAAGGGTTACTAAGCATAACATTAACCTATTTACCAATTTATTTTCATTTCATTATTTCTTTTTTAAGGGGGGGGGGGGGGGGGGAGTAGGCATTATACATGTTATACATAAAACTATTGAATATGACACTTTTTTTCTCAGAAACAAAATTACACTAAGAAATATTTAGGGAAAAGCGTTAACTTAGTATATCCACTTTTTTCCCTAAAATCTCTGAATTCAGTACTAAATTTTGTTCATATCAGATCTGCTGGAGAAAATTTACCCATCTATTTATTCGGCATCCCTCAAAACAATGACTTGGAACATAGAGGGTCATAATAAGCCCTTAATTTTGGCCTGGCTACGTATACGTCATTGACAATATTCAAATAAGTTTACTCATCATTTCTTCTACTGAAGTTTTTCACATTTTAAATAATTTTATGACAGAAATGTTATTTATGTTAATATGTACAGTTAAAAAAGAAGAAGAGAACAGCTTACATTAAACTAATGTTAAAATGAATAATACAATAAAAAACACAATATCGATTCAAGTGGTAATTTCAAAGATTTTTTCTCTCCTTTAAATATTGACCTCGGTTTGAAATCTTTGACCCGGTGACATCTTCAAATAAAGAACATGCCCAATAAACCGGAAAAATTGACTCATATTTTAGAGTCGTAATTATCCTCATCTCCCGCTACTTGGGTGATTTAAAACTGATTATATTGGAATAATTTCTATTGAATTATAAATCACGTAAGTTTAATGAACTTTTTAACTCAAGACAAACTCGTGTATAACTGGGAGGGGGTCTTTTTACTCTCGTTTTTTCGCGTGCGTGCTCGCGAGACTTGAACGCCTACTCTGGTGTAGAAGAATGGTTTTCGGACCTAACTGTCTACGCTTTAACAAATCTGAGGTAATGCTAGATGTTTTTTCAATAATATCTACAATTGAATAAAGAAAAAATAATTAAACGCCTATTTAGCTGACACCATTTGCTTTTGATAGGCCACGGAAGACCGATTCAAGACACCATTGAAATTGTCACTTAAGGAAATTTTCGAATTTGCATTAAATCCTTCTTTTTAGTGTGTATATCCAACAACTTTCAATTTCTTTAGTTAACTTTTTTTTGGAAGCGTAGATTACAAATTGTAATGATCATTTCATTAAATGTACCAGAGAAAGCACTTCAATCTTGTCTATTGATGAATAGATAATTTATTCGGTAAATAAAATGAATTATAAGATAATCGCGTTTTTTAATGCACATGATCCATAAATCGGAGCAATATTGACCACATGCTCCTTTTCCAAACATACATCTACCACATGTACATGGATCTGAGAGTACAAAAAAGATTTTTTTTAACTTGTATATTATGGTATTTTAATCAATCAACCTCCGCAGGAAAAAATGCATTGTCTAGAACAAGCCAGAAAATTAAAAAAAAAAAGTCTTTGAATTTACAGCGTACCTAATTGCGAGCGAAGATCGACCTTATGGCAATGTGTATACTCTTACTTTATTAAGAAAATATGCTAAATCAAAGAATGAGAATGTACCAATATATGCTTTCAAAAATTAACTTTCGTCCTCTCGCAGATTGCCATTTACATTTTTTTTTTTCGACTCCAAGTTGACTTATACGCTATACTCAATTTTTATTTATAAGTTAAATATTGACATAATTTTTCGTAAATTGGGCTACGAGATAGCATCCACAACTTGTCGTAACTGCTGCATCTAAAGGGGAGCCAACATTTCTGTAAAAAATGTCACGTGATTCCAAACGAGACGTTTCGCTCTAATTGCTTTTCTCGTCTCGGGTGGTTTCGTACTGTCAGAAAACGGAATATTTTTTTCTTTTCTAATGGTCGATATGCAAAAAGTAATTTATTTTCATCTAAACATTATTCTTACAAAATTAAAATGACATGAAATAAGAAAATTCACACGTTGGAAATATATGAACTTCGGTCGATTCCGTTTTTAACCCGGTCGGAGCTCGAGCTGCAAAGACCCGAAGTAAAATAAGGTCAGGTGAAATGTATCGAAAAGTACGGACTAACCTCACAAAAAAATTAAATTCAAATAAAAATTAAAATACTGAATTTTCTTACCATGCTTACAGACTATCAACCATTTAATCGAGTACTTAAAAAAGATAGAAAAAAAAAAAATCAAAACCTCAGTATTCCGATTAGGCAGTATGACTTTTATTTTCTTATATATCGAATATATTACGTTCTTTAGCTCCGCTCGCATTTATAAGACTTTGCCTTGGTTCATATTAGCTATATGACCTATACCATGTCATTATCTTGCAAATTGGACAGTACAGCGACTAGCTGTCCTTTTTTGAACACCCCAAACGGTGGGATGATATGTATTTGCTTCGGCTAGGAGAGCACATTCTGCCTAAGGGTTTCTGCATTGTCAGTTCTATAACACATTGATATTACTGTTCTTTGGTCATGATCCTAAAACAACCAACTCCGTAAAATTTATCAAATTCAATTCAAACAATTTTTTTATTGGCATCATGAATTAAACAGCAGTTTCAAATCACAAAAAGGATTACAAGTCACAAAATTATGTAACGTAATTGTCATTATTAGTATATTTTTCATTTCGAATAAAGCAATAAAAGGAAGCAAATCACAAAATACAATTTTGTCACAGACTATTCATAATCACAGGACTTTAAATCGGTCGTTTATCAATTTTCTTCCTCTATATCATAACAAAGTGACCAATTCAGGTCTCAATGTTCATAATATACATGTACTTCATTTATCCTCTTTTTCCCTCTGATTGTGGGTTTACGACGTTCATTCAGAGTACTGTGGAATCAGCTTGATTCGTGCCAGGTGTCGCCTTTTTCCGTGAACTTGAGTGACCTCTGGGATCTTCTGGTGTCCAGATTTTAGCAAATATCTTCTTATTAGGGCCAAATTTGGTTTTCTTTTCATCTGTCCATGACAAGGAATGGCCAGCTAATGGCGGAAAGCCACACGCATGCTTATCAGCGAAAATACCTGTCACGTGCAAAGGAAATAGATCATGTAGTCACGTGATCAAGTTATTTGAAAAGTGAAGAGGAAACGCGCGCCAGCGATTCAGACACTAGCGAAAGTAAATAGATAAATTGCAATTGTTTAACAATAACAATCTGATCTGTAAACATATAAATCCCTTTTATTAGACATGCATGTCGGATAACACATTTATATTGTTTCGATTTATCACAATAAGGATTTGATGTTATCAGAATTTATTTGACAAATTTGAATATCAAAGGCGTGATATATTGCCCGGGTGCATCAAATTAAATTTTATCAACCCCTATAGATATTGTATAATTTCTTATATTACCTATACCCGCGTGTACTAGAAACACGTATAGTAAATAGATATTTCATAACGCCGTATGAATATGTACATAAATGCACATTTCGTGTTAAAATTAAGAATTTTGGAATTTATCAAATATTTACGGATATTGATACTCATTTCAAATGATACTTATTCGTTTGATACTAAAATAGTCGTATGTTTACAGGCGCGGATCTAGCATTTTACCTCGGAGGGGGTCCAAACTATGGTCGTGAAGTTTACCAGCTCAATAGGTACTTTTTATTAATAAATACAAAAATCAAGTTAGAATAGGTGCAATTATACCCCAATCAAATGACCCCTCCCCCTCACGACTTCCATATACACGGTTCACAGGGATTGAGACCGAAAGTTAAGATAATTACGTTTTTTTCATATATTTTAAGGGAGACGGTGAGGGGACCTTCAAAAGTATTTCTTTTTATCGGCGAGCGAAGCGAGCCGAAAAATTTGGGACAAAAACTGGCCACAGGACGATTTATTTGTTGTAAGAATTTGTTGAGGAATATTTCGTTTTCTTACTTGTTTTTTTTATACAAAAAACGCGAAGAAAGAAAGCTACTATTTAAGACATAGTTTACATATCATTTTGGAAGGGAGATTGAAACTGCATATTTCTACACACAGTATAGTTGCTAATCATGTACTTTCTGTTATGCGAATTGCGACTTACAGACATCGCTAAAATGACCATGCGACTTCACGAACATCTAATTAAAAGGTGATATCTAAATTGGAGGTTCATGGGGCGTAGCCCCTGGACGCATTGTGACTTCTTTACTTTACAAGGGATGTTTCTGATATTAAACGAAATGTTTCTGCATTGAAAATAAGGCTGTATAAAACATTGTAATGAATATTTAGGAGAATGTGAATATGATACATCCATAAAAACAATGCTATATGTGCCTTTAACGGTTGCATCGAATTTTAGAAAAATAATTGTTAAATAAACCAATTTTTCGTTAAAATAGGCAAATATCGAGCCCCCTCTTAAGAAATCTCGGGGGGGGGGGGGTCCCAGACCCCCGGTTTCCCCGCTAGATCCGCGCATTATTGTTTTAAAATCATTAGGAAATATGTCTGGAAAAAAATCAATTCAATATTTGTTTCTTTGGAGCGAATTTGTTTCTTTTTCGTTTTTATTTTTTAGAAATCTTATACAACAATAAATAAAATCTAAATTTAGTATACCAAATAGGTATTTCTTGTCATTTTAGTTTTTTTTTCATTTATTTTCCGAACTACGGTATTCTTTTTATTGAATTCTCAATAAGGGAAATAACTTACTTGAATGGCAATAAATTATTATTTTCCTAGAATTTCCGTTTCCGTTATTACAGCTTCCGTTTCCGGCTCTAATATCCGCTTGAACCAGCTGAGATAGAAATGCAATATAGCCGATGGCAAGTCTCAGTGTATCCACCTTTGATAGTCTTTTCTCATACGGTAAAGTCGGAATATGGGCCCGAAGTCCCTCAAACGCTTCATTTATCGACTGCATGCGTTTTCGCTCCCGCAAGTTTGCAGCCTCTCTTTGAAATCCTTGATGATGTAATCCATTCTTCCGGTGACGTTTTTGATGTTTTATAACACTTTTCTGGTTCCTCTCCAAATTGACAATTTCCTCCGAGGGAAGGGGAGAGAATCTGTCACTGACACAGGATAATGGGGAATCTTGACACGCTTTATCGTAATAAAAATTCTCCTCATCTGAATTATCAAAATCCATGACTGTTTTGTAGCTATATATGCGTTCAAATTATGCCTTTTTCTCACATTTTTTCAAAAATAAAACGTTCTCAGAAAATATCAAATTGCATTCATGTTCAAGATTCGAACATATGTCTTAAATGCATGAACGGGATAATGAAATCAAATTACAGTTCTGAAAATGGTTGATCTGCATATTTTATTCCCCTTTTTGATATCATTTATAATTCTTTATAGATGAATTAATCGATGAAATAGCATTTTATCTTTAATATGTAAACACGTCGGGCTTGCGACAGCAATATTTCGACCAATCAGAATTCGATTTAGTTGCTGGCGCGTGCTCAGCCGGTCCGAGCAATAATAAATGCCGGAATGTTGAAAGACTTTACATTTATTTTATTTATATACATGTGAAAGGATATAGCAACAAATATTTCAATCAGATTCATATACATAGATCTATTAAAAATATATTTGGAAATTATGACCATGAAGTATAAAGTTTGAAATTACTGAATGTGGAAGGACAAGGCTACATGTATAAAATCATTTTATTAATGCATATACATGTATGAATTATGAACTATTATACGAAAAAAAAATTCCTTGAATTAAAATTACATATTTTTTATCATAAAATGGTACAAAGTGAATTCTTTAAAAGTCAGTTTATTTCTTCTTAAAAGGAAGAATAAAAGATTGCATTAAAAGATTTAAAAGGTTTCAGATAGTTTTTATCCTAGTGTCCTATGTCATAGGACACTAGAATATACGATTTTGACACTCTGTTCTTACAATCTAGAATTTCAAGAACATGTTGTACAGATATTTCTTCAGATCAAAATATAAGGGAATCGAGAGATGTCATATGAGATTGTGTAGGAAACTGGACGTCTAAACAAGAGATCTTGCATCAATTCCGACCTCCCCACACCCCTCAAAAAGAAAGAAAAGAAAGAGAAAAGAAAAAAAAAAGAAGAAAAAAAAAAGAAGAAAAAAAAGTGAGAAATATTTTAAATTGTCGGATTTACCCTCACATCATAATTCAGCATCAGTCATTGAAACGGAAATAAAAGGTTGACAATTCAATATTCCTATGAGTGGAACAATGCTTCCTACTGAGGGGTTTTTGAGTATTCATTGAAGTATATTTCTTTCATAATCCTAATTTGTTTTCAGCAGCCAATGGGTTTCAAATCTAACGGTGAACAAATATTTACAATATTCCCACTCCTACTCAACAGAGGATGGATTTGAAATCTATAGTCATGATTCAAACCTCAATAATTGTTCACAAAATGATATCGGGCTCGTTTGTCATTTTTATTCTTTATTCTTCCAGAGATTCGAGTTCGGGATTCCGGGTAAGTAAACACACTGCAGAAAGAGATCGATGCAGTCTGTGAAAATTCCAAGATGTTCCGATCGGGCATAAAATAATGAGCGTTACAACATAGCTAGTTTCTCTAATTAGCTGGTTACTGGGGGTCATTATAATACTTGTAACTAACTGATCAGTTGCTACAAAGCCTGTGGACTTTCGAACTTTGTCTTTAAATTCCAGATTTCCTCTTCCAATTAATTATTCATTAAGCTGGATTTAACGGAAAATCATTTTATGTTACTTTTTTGAATTCTTTAGATATTAAAGAAATCTGTTTGCAATATTATGGATCGAAGGTTGATAATTAATTATTCGATTCGCAGTAGAATGTTATTTGCTTATCGTAGTCTATTTTGGACTCCCAACACCACAGTTAGCACACTCCACATTTCATATTCATTTTGGATACAAGATATAAAAAAAAACTACATGTAATAATGAAAACAATGGATTAATTAGTTGGCATGATAAAGGCCAAGGGGCGTGAATGAGTGTATCCCTTCCCTGTGGAAGAAATATTTTAGGGTCTTTTTTTTGTATATTACAAAGGAATCATCCGATAATTGACAATAGTATATATACATCTTGTAAATGCATGCCTTTCTACTACAACATATATGTGTTTATACATTATTGTTCCTCAATATGTCACAATATGTGACACTTGAGCGTAATAAAGTTCTGTTCTGTTCTGTTCTGATAGAGGTTTAAATTCTGTTTTAGATAGCTTTAATTACATGCGCAAACAATAAGCAGCCAGGAACTTTTTTCCTGAATATGTTGTACATAAAGTTGAAGACTTAGAATCTAATTTTTTTGAAACCTCCTGGTAACTTAAAGAGGGAGAAGCAAGCTTAAATCTCTCTCTCTCTCTGACCAACCTATCAGATTAGGTTGACATGCAGTGATTTGTCAAGTGTCCACTTACTCGTCCGCACAATGAGCAGAACAAGCTTGTTAACAGCTTCCCGTATTGATTAGAGTAATCTCGAAGACTCAACTACCCGTTACCCTAATATTGACTCATTTTTCCAGTCAATATTTGGGAAACAAACCCCGCGCACGTGCAAAATCTTCACTTTCAACTGCTCTTTATCACGCTGAAGTAATTATAATTAAAAAGTTTAATCTATCAAAAATCATTATGATTAGACTATATGGAAATTGTTTAATGGAGTTTATCTATGTATTTTACATTAACATTGTTTTGGTACATTATGACATTTCTTTTCTATACCCATTGATTTGTAGACATGTTTTATTGAGTTATTTATTCATTCATTTCTTCATTTTATTTTTCCAATGATACATAATTTTATATGTTTTTTTTTTATTTCATTATTTTTTTTTGTAATTGCAGGAACAAAGCTATTGGTGGAAATGAAGAATGACGTAATAACCTACATCCTACCTAACCAAATCATTCTTACAATGTTAAGAATTGGTAAATCAGCATCATAAAAATTAATGGAGATAAGCATAACCATAATGATCAATACAGCGTGATAAAACGATCGTAAATAATTTGATCCAAGGACTTTTGGTCCTCCGCTCATGGGTGTTTACCTTTAAAAAATACTTACAGACTCCCACCAATCCCATTGATTTTTAAAAATATCTCATGCTCAACCTAAAGGGCAAAATGAAAAGGTCAAAACTTTTGGTACCATGGAAAAGGTCTTGTGACAAGGAATGTGAAATCTGAAAGACATATCACTTACAAATCAAAAGTTCTGGTAAAGGTTAAAGTTTTTTTTAAAGGTTTTTGTCAAACATCAATTTCGAGGTAACAAAGTTAAAGCTGTTGTATCAACGAAAAGGTCTTGTGACAAGAAATATTGTACCATTTGTACCATCCAACCAAAGATTGTATTTTCTATCTTCCAAATGGAAGTAACCGAATTGAAGCGACGAGCGTTGCATGCAAGCAGGAGATGCTGACTCTTCCTGGGCACCTGGTCTCACTCCCTTATCGGGAGTTCGCTTCTTTTCATGTGGTGGAGGTTTTTGTTTGTTTGTTTTGGTTCCTGTTTTATCCTGATTTTATATGCCTTCGGTTTCTGATTTTCTGAATTATCGATTTTGTGCTGTAGGTATACAGGGATATGGCCATTATCCATATTTGCCATACACATGTGAATATAATAGTCATATGATTCATATCACGTACCAGTCCATTCAAAAGTTATGCTCTAATGCAAGGTTGTAAGTCTTTTAAAAGAATGTCAAATTTCAAGGCCAAGGTCACAAGATCGAAAATGGTAAACACGGAAAAGCCTTGTCACAAGGAATACACAATTGAAATGTGGACTTTCCACTCAATAGCTTTGGTCAAGGTTAATGTTTTTTTTAAGTAGACCAAACTCAAAGGTCAAGGTCATATGGTAAAACATTTTGGTATCCACATGAAAGTCCTTTCACTTGCCATTCAAGTTACACCCAAGGCTACTAGTAATGTTTTGTGTCTGGCATACAGACTCACAAAAGGACGACCCGGTTTTAGTGTCCCCTTCCTTGTTTGAAAATCGCGAAAGCAGGGGATAATAATACAACTACGAGACGCTGAAATTCAGTTTGTCCAAACCGACATAGCGTAACTATTATGGCTAGTCTATCACGACAAAACCATCATGTCAAACCATCAAAACAATCGGGACAAGAACATCATGATCAAATCATCACAACCGAGACTGATATTTATAAGTGACAACTTTCAAAGGAATATTATTCAGTTCTTTAATATAACTTTGCTAAAGAAAATCTGGAGTTTTGAAATGAAAATTAAAACATGGTATGACAGATGCTAGAAACAGAGAATGCAAACCAGGTGATAAAGTGCTTGTCCTTTACAAGCTAGATATTTTGGACTTCATAAAAACGTGTGTGTCACATGAACATGTTGAAACAGTATATTTTGAAAGAAGTGACCGACATTGTTGTAATGCTGTAAACCGTTTACATATGTTTAGCATGACGAAAATGAAATTACTGTAGGAACGTGTGAAAAGGACTTCAACGAAAGCATCAGTTTGGTGAACAGGACTCCATGACGGGCCCCGTCCAAACCTCTTTAGAGAAAGCCTTTTGGACTCCTCGGGTGATCGCACCAACCGACAGAGTAAGAACCGTTTTCGTATGTCCTTTGTTTTTTATACACATTGTGTGCTGCTTGGGACCCTGCATTTTGCCTCCTTGTTTGTGTGTTCATCTTACAGTGAGGAGGTTATCATACACAACAATTGTACGATGTTTGAGATCTCTAGGTAACAGGAAATGTAGAAAGATTGTGTGCACGTAATCCGGATAATCACACCATTTGCTACTGATGTGGTAGATGGCTGTCCTAAGTTAGCAACGATTGCCCATTAGTTTCGTTGGTTTATGTGTAGTTCTTTGTGTTTCGTGTTTTGATTTCGTAATTGGTTTCTCGTGTCACTTTTGCGTCTCGTATTGTATGTGTATGTTAAGCGTCTTCAAATTCAATAGCATCATTTAAGAACATATTGATATGCTGCATGGATCAAAGATGCACGTTTCGGGTACTTAACCCTCGTCGGTGATCCTCAATGTAAACAACGTAATATGGCCAAAGAGTGTGAAAGTTATCATGTCCAAAAAAAACCTCTGTTCTGTTTTGTTTTGCTTTTCGTTGTTATACTTTCGGTGCTGAAATAAAGTCTTTTGGAAGATTTCCTCCTTTCTTTGACATTTGACAATACATCAAGAAGAAGAATGGTCCGAATGATCTACGAATTTCACACTATAACCTTTGATGTTCCAAAGTATAGCAACACCGCTCTTCATGACGTAATTGTTATAATAATCATCAAAGAAGTACCTATCAGTTATTCAGTCTCAAAGTCGAGAAGGCAAAGCAAAATCACTAGAACTTCCATTGGAACGGTTGCAAACCTCGGAATGAATAAAAATCGAAGTGAGATCAGGTGCCCGGGGGAGTCGGCGTCTCCTGATTGTATGCAACACCCGTCCCAACAGCTCCATGAAAAATTTGTCAAATTCGGTGATTGTCGATGTACATATTGATGTACATATCAGGTAATTATTTCTTGTTTGGCGATGATGACAGCCATTCAATCGCAATCCAGAATGTCACTGACCATTCTGGCAAGGGGGATCTGTCAATATGCTTTTATTATATCTCCGTAGCGACCGGAGAAGATTTCAGCCGTCGTGTGATATAAACCTGAGCAAGTAGACTAAAGTAGCTTCCTCGCAAGCCGACTGGCTCTAACAATGAAATCTTCATATTTGGAACATGCTCTGGCGAATGGGGCGCCGTCTTACTATTTATTCCCTATTTTTTTTTATATCACAAATTTATTTTTTGATATCACAAATTTATTTGTTGATATCACAAATTTATTAATTGATATCACAAATTTATTTTTTGATATCACAAATTTATTTTTTGATATCAAAAAATAATTTGTGATATCAAAAATTCATTTTTTGATATCACAAAATCGATTATTTGATATCAAAAAATCGAAAATTGTGATATCAAAAATACGATAAGATTTTGTGATATCAAAAATTACAATTTTTGATATCACAAAATTGATTTTTTGATATCACAAAATTGATTTTTTGATATCATATAGTCGAATTTGTGATATCACAAATTCTAATTTGTAATATCAAAAAATCGAATTTGTGATATCAAGAAATCGATTTTGTGATATCACAAAAGTTACGGAATTTGTGATATCAAAAAATTGATTTTGTGATATCAAAAAATCGATTTTGTGATATCACAAATTCTATATTTTGATATCAAATAATGGATTTTGTGATATCAAAAAATCAATTTGTATTAGCCGTTTTACTATTTATTCCCTATTTTGTGATATCACAAATTCGATTTTTTTATATCAATAATTCCGTCATATTTTGTAAAATAGAAATTGTGATATCAAAAAATCGATTTTCTGATATCACAAAATATGACGGAATTATTGATATAAAAAAAATCGAATTTGTGATATCACAAATTCGACTTTGTGATATCAAAAAATAGGGAATAAATAGTAAAACGGCGCCTCATACTGGCGTTCCGTATTAGCTGAGAAACAAAAACGCCATAAGCAGGAGAAGACAAGATGAAAGGGAAATTAATTATGCTTTGCCTATCATATAGCATCCGTACCGTCTGAATCCTTTAAAACTCTAGTAATTGAGGACCTATCTTAACCTAGCAGTAGTGATTGGAGATCACCTTGTGTCCCTGTGCGAGTTGTAGTTTTGTCTGATGTCATGTATGTGTCACTTGCAGGTTTGTTGCGCTGGGTCATTGCAGGGTGTTCATGTTGGAGTTCCTTCCCTTTTCCTTACATTGAACTTACCGCTGGCGTATGGATTTTGAAGACTGAATAATTTCATATAAAACAGAATCTTATTCGATCCCAAGAATCCATGATTGCATAAAATCGACAGTGCTAAATTTGTAAGTAAATACGAATCAAATACCCATAATTGACGGGGCTAAAGGAATTTCGGCATTTCCTACTCCAGATGGACTTTTCCAGTACAAAGTTATGCCATTGGCATGAAAAACGCTCCAGATGGAGACAGCAACATTCCAGAAAATTCTTATCAATTATTATCTTCATGGATGCGTTAAGCCTACATCGATGACATCATTATCTGCAATGACACCTAAACTGATCATCCCCTGATTACGTATGTGTTCTTCATCATACTGGCGAAAGCGAACTGCACAGTAAGCCTGGCGAAAGGTGACGTTTGTCATGTTACTGTAGAGTATTTAGGTCATAAATTATGTCAAATTTAGTCACACCTATTAAGTCTCAGGATATTCTGTATACATTGATCTTCAGTCGTTGGTCCACTCGCCAACCTTTTGCAAGAAAGAGGAAATTTTGGTTGGACCAAAGTCTTTCAAAAGATTAATATCAATTCTCCGTAAGGACCAAAATATTTTGGAAACAGCATGTCATGGATTTTCATGATTTTCTCTATAAATGGTATGTATAATGCCCTGAATACAAAAATAACAATTTTTTGAAAATAAATATTCCGGTTGCCATGGAAACGAGGTCTGTCTATTCATAGCACTAAAAAAATTGTCAAATAAGTCATCTTTGGTTATTATGTTGCCATGGAAACCATTGTCAGAGTTAATTGGTATTAACAACTTATAATCTTTAAAACCTCTATTTTTAGAAAAAATAACAAATTTTTGACATTTCTTTCAATTAGCCGGATCCTATCAAATCAAAATCAGTCAAAAATTGCCATAAAATAAGGTCAAAATCAAGACCTATTTTTGTCCAATTTTTACCATTTTTAAGCAAAAATAACAAAAAATGTCAGGCTGATATCACTATCACTGTTGTCAGAACAAAATAGATTTCATGTGACAAATATAATCACTGAAAAAAATAAGTGGGACCTTGTTTTGTTTTCCTACACTTAGAGGTCAAAAATGGTTGCCATGGCAACTTTTCATTTGACACATGATGACTATATCTTTTCAAATTGATTTTTAGCATGGTTTGAATAACTTATATTGCTTAAGCTTTATGTAAGGACAACAGAATAAATTATTCTTTATTTGAGCACTTCCAAAATTTGTCAAGGTCATTGGCTCTTAGTTCAAGGTCAATTCAAAATATAGGTTCCAATTTCAATAAAATTTGCATTTTTGTTGTTATTTATTGTTACTAAATTTAGGCTTGACTATCATATATTTGTATCCCAAATACTTCTTTCTAAAATTAGGACCGATAGATGGAAAAACATTACAATTTTTAGTTCAGAACATTTCTCCTAAAAAAATAAGCCCCAGACAAAAATCATGATAATCTCACATTTTTTTATATGTATGAATGAAATACTAGCTAAAAATCAAGGATGTCATTGATTTTGAGATTTTTTGCAACTTTGGTCAATAAATAGGGGATATATCCAAATTCACTATGTATGTGTTTGTTTTACTCAATACCACATGATTTTTGAGTAACTGCCTCTCATATTTTTGAAAAATCACAGAATTTTACCAAATTTTGTGAATTACATTCAAGATGACCTTGACATTGGGTCCTGTGACCTTGAAAAAATTTAAGGTGATTTTTTTAATCAATAATGCTCTTTTATATGCACTGATAAAACATGCTTAAAAACATATAACAGACAGCTGAAAATTTACAAGTAAATTACTCTATGTGTAATAGCACTGACCAGAATGTCACCATGGTAACCATTTTTTATACCCTTTTGAATAAAATCGTGAAGAGGTCCCACTCAAATTTTAACATTTTCTTAAAGATCGAGGATTAAACTTTAAAGATAATTGGCAGTAGAAATCAAGTTAGCCTGACATTTCAGATTATTTGCCCTTAAATTTGAGCAAAATCATGTTAAATTAGGAGCCTTTTCGGTCTTAAAAAGGGCCTCTTTAAAAGAGGTTTTTGCCTACATTTTGAGCATATTGACAAAGAGAATAGGGGACAGAAACATACTTCTTGTGTAATATTTATACTATTAAAGATATAAAGAGAAAAATTAAGGAAATTTCAGTTGACTACAATAGCTGTTACCATGGAAATGAGCCTTGTGAAAATGCCATGTTACTAGTATTCTACTGATGCGTAAAATTTCAAACATGGTTTCCATGGCAACGGAAACTTAATTTGTAAAAAGAAAGTTTATTTTTGTCTCAGTACATCATATACATCTTCCACACCAAAAATCTCCAAAATTAGAGACATGCTGTTTCCACGTGCTATTGAAATTATTTTGGTCCTTACAGAGAACTGCTATTAAAACAGAGCCCAGTCCGTTCTATTCCAGATTTTAGAAAACAATTCAGCAACCAGTAGAGAAGGAATCTTGGCAGCCTTATTTCAAGAAAATGATATTATATATATATGGTTGTTTATATTTTTCAAAGAAACTTGTACAGTGTCAGAGAACTATTCTGCTATATATGGAAATAATGTCTTGCATTGTTCTTGGCTAATCTTACAAGCGAATGTTAAGTTAATCATATTTTTACCATTTCCCATGAGCATCAATTGATGTCAACGAAATCTTGTCCTATTACCAGTTTACAATTAAAAACAATACTTATATCAAAATGAACTACAAAGCAAGTGTGTCTTTAAAAGTATGTGTGAAGATGATCAACTGCACATTCCTACGGGGAAGTAAGGAAGCATACATCAAGCTCACCCTAAAATCCACACAAAATGAGGCAATATTTTGCATTCAAACAACACACTTTATAAAAGTACTTACTCTAAACAAATTCATTTTCAGATTTTTCTCTATAACAATATGAAGTATAGAAAATGGCAATTCTAACAATAAACAAAGTTATAAATATTGTCCAATCAGAACACCCGACACACAATTATTTTATTATAGGCTAGCATTTTGACCTGTGAAATTCTCTCTTCTTTAGCTTTCCCTATACAGGATTTTGATTGCACACACAGATCACAAACCCTCTCACTGTTTCGTACAAAATGTCAAACAAAAATCAAAAACTGAAAAAAGTGAAGTTTGTTGTCACAAGAGATTGAGGAAATTTTAAAGGACAAAGATAATGTCACTTATGTACAGATGCTCTATCAAGAGTGAAATACTAGTAACTGGTCTTGGAGTACATGTTTGTATGAATATACATTTTGAAAGAAAGGGGGATCTCCAACAAGACTCGGTTGCATCATCCACAACAAAACCCCCAAAACACCCATGCAAAATCAAAGAACAGACACCAACAGAAAGAGACGCAAAAGGAACAAGGAACGCCACTCACGCCATAGAAACATGAAACACACACACACCCTCCACATAAACCAACGAGACTAATGAGCAACCGGTGCCGACTTAGGACGGCCATCTGCCACACAGAACCCTCACAATTTTGCGATTACCCAGAGATCTCGAAGAACGCACAATTGTGGTGTAAATAACATTCTCACTGTAAGATGAACACACAAACAGACGGCATAATAACGGTCCAAGAAACACAGACGGATATGTAAATGGATACAAAAAACAGAAGGCATACGAAATACAGTCCGTTCTCTACCGGCTGTAGCGAGCTCATGCATGTGATCCGTCAAGATGCGACTGAACATTTAAACATTTTTCTGTTATAATTTTGTTTTCATTGACATTCAACCTTTTCAAGGAAAAATGAAAAATATACAAATAATGAAACTCCTAACTCTCTATGAAAGCAAACCTTCTCTTGGGCCACTATGTTTTCCTTTCTTGTTCTTTGACCATGGTACAGTGGGGGACTATCTAAAACTATTTAAAACGATAATTGTGCGTTCCTCGAAACTGCTTGGTAACCGGGCAAGTTGGAGGGTTGTGCACACGTAATCCGGATAAGTACATTATTTGCTTCTAGATAACGTAGCAGATGGCCGTCGGCATCGATTACCTATTGGTGTCTCTGAGTTATGTGTAGTTTTTTTTTGTTGGTCCCTTTGATATTTTGCTGCACGTGGTGTAACCAAGTCAGACCCTTAAACTACGATGAGAACATACTATTACCAATACGAAAAAGACTGAGATTAAGGGGCTCCTCTCTGTATGAGAAATCGTTCAGGATTCCCTGGGATTCAGTCCCTCTCAACTTGTGTTTAGACATATGGTCAGGGAAACATTTAGGTTGTTAACTGACTGATTAGACTGATTAGGCTGTTTTGTTGGAATGGTCATCTTACATGCAACGAGGAGGTTACTTAACACCACTATTGTGCGATCTTATAGACCTTTTGATAACCAGAAAAGTGAAAAGGTCGTGCGCATGTAAACCGGATGACTACACAAGTTGATGACCGTGGGCACCAGTTGTCACTTGGTTTCGTTGGTTTATTTGTGGTCTTTTGTGTTTTATGTTTCTATGGTGTGAGTTGGTGGCCCTTGTCCCTATTGCGTCTCTTGCTGTGAATGTCAACTGTTTTTGCATGGGTTGTTTTGGTGTTTTACTGTTGGTGCTGCAATCTGGTGTTGATCCCCTCCTTTCTTTGACATTTTGACAATACATCAAGAAGTCTTCCGAATGATCAATGACATTCACACTATTGTCCCAGATATTCCGAAGACAAAACCGACGAATTTCTTTCTGACGTCATCGAAGGCGATGTTTTGCTAATCAAACGGCATCTGTGCCACCTGAATCCTGTAAAACTCCAGTATATGCGAAAATAGTTTCAGGACATGCTCTAAAATGACATTATTAAACATAGCAATAGTGATTGGAGATCACCTTACGTTCTTGTACCGTATGAACTTTTGAAAAATAAATTCAGACACTAAACAGACTAGAATCAATTATCAATGATAGTGCTAAATTTGTCACATTCGACTTATTCAAAATATGATGACAAGAAAGGATCGGATCTCCAACAAGACTCGGTTGCAGAACCCACAGCAAAACACCGAAACACCCTAAGCGAAAACACAGTGAAGGCATACACAGCAAGTGACGCAAGAGGGACTAGTGACAAATATGGATAATGACCATATCCCTGTATAAAGCACAAAATCGATAATTCAGAAAATCAGACACCGAAGGCATACAAAATCAGGATAAAACAGGATCCAAAGCTAACAAACAAAACATCCACCATATAAAAAGAAGCAAACTCCCGATATGGGACACAGGGATTCATCTCGCTTACGGCTAATACCGGTTGCTCTATTTGATATATATGTGTTAAAGGGATCTAACTCGGCGTTTAACGAAAAGTCGACAAGTCATCGTTAAGTCTTCAGAAATAGGCTAATCAATGTCAGAACCTATTTTCTGTGGTATATTTCGATAGATTAATTCATACTGAATCTTCATACGAAATTTGAAATCAGTACCTCCCTTGCAAGCCGAGATATGCCCAATACCGCTCTCTTACGAGCGCCGCATTTCTAAGTCGGACAAAAAGGTGTCCGATGATAATCAGGCATCAGTGATCAACTTGAGGCACCGCTTGACCATTCAATGATGCGAACATCTCAAATACATAACATTGCATGAAATAGTCCCATATATGCCTAGTAAAATTTCAAATAAAGTCTTTTTTAACGACTTTGAAATAAGAGAAGCGTCGGATTTAAGAGAGATTGAATTCAACATGTGCAGAGTTATGAATGACATATACGCGCATGCAAAGAAGTAGCTGTATGAGGGGTTTTCATATACCAGCGATGTTTGATATGGTACAAACATGTGAAGAGGAGGTATCATGCAGTTGTATGTTTTTTAAATGTTCGGACCTATAAACGATCAAGCAGTAACAAAAGTTTGTCTATACTGCTTGATTATCACCGGACACCTTTTTGTCCGACCTAGAAATGCGGCGCTCGTAAGAGAGCGGTATTCGGCATATCTCGGCTTGTAAGGGAGGTACTGATTTCAAATTTCGTGTGAAGATTCAGTATGAATTAATCTATCGAAATATACCACAGAAAATAAGTTGTGACATTGATTAGCCTATTTCTGAAGACTAAACGATGACTTGTTGACTTTTCATTAAACGCCGAGTTAGATCCCTTTAACACATATATATATATCAAATAGGGCAACCGGTATTAGCGAGATGAATCCCTGTGATATGGGAGTGAGATCAGGTGCCCAGGAAGAGTAAACATCTCCTGCTTGCATGCAACACCCTCCGCTTCAATTCGGTAGAACTGTCACATCCGGTTACCTCCATTTCGGAAGACATAGAGTACAATCTTTGGTTGGATGGTACAAATGGTCTACGACAGAATATCATCCACCATTCAGGAGAGTGGGACATCATAGTGTATGACGAGTTCCCCATATCGACCGTAGTACTCTCAGTGACGATGTTAGTCGGTCACAAACATATCCCTTACTGAGAAGCTTATCTGAAATTCGCCTAGCTCTCAGAACAAAATCTGTATATTTGGTACTTACTGGCATAGCGTATCGATTGAGATATGAACACGCCAAAAGCAGGCGATGAAGGGATATTGCTACTCAAAAAAGGAAAGTTTGTAATGCTGAAATTGAAGTCGTCACGTTTGTCATTTGTCATAGAGTGAGGTATTCATGTGACCATCAGTGTCATATGTCCAAATAGGATGCTGAATTATGTGTCTTTGTAGTTTCTTTGACTTCAAGCTCCGACGGATAGATACTGCTGAGGTAATCCGCGAAATTTGGATTATTGATGGACAACACATCGTCTATGTATCTGTAAGTGAAGTTGAAGTTCTTTCAATTTAGAATGTGGGATTGTAGTGTAAAGTGTAGAAAAATAAAAGGCTTTGATCGACTCTACTAAAATGAGTGGATTTCAGATGTTCTAAAAGTTCCTTCGAATTCTTTAAAATCCACATCTGGTTGATACCACTGCGAGAACATACTGTCGAACAATATGTTTGAAGTCAGATTTGATTTCAGATAAAACTTTGGTGAGTAAGATCGATACAGATTTGGTAGAACATTTTGAGGAACCAGCGATGAAACGTTGTACGGATTCTCATGCATTTTAGGTATGCAGTATAAGTATGGTAAATGTAAATCTAAATTGTTAGTGTCGAAGCCAAAGGAAGCAAGAGCTGATCTGTGGTTATCTATTATTTCAGAGGCAGAAAGGTTTATTGGAGTGTAAGTGGGATTTCCAGGTGTCGAATTTAAACCCAACTCTTTAACTAGATGTCGAAATAGTACTTTTTGCAAGTAAATGTGTAATTATTTGAGACTTTGTCTGCTGGTGTGATGATATAATGTTCTTGGAGGTAGGCAAGCTCTGTGGTAACATTAGGGTCTTTAAAGATAGACTCGAATCTGGTGTTGATTTTAATCGATAAATTCTAGATAAAACGTTAAAGTAACCCTCCGATGGATTTTATCCATTCGGAAAGGGTGTCAAACTGTACATCCTCTTTCTTAGCCCAACGTCTTGCATATTCCTCACAAGAGTCCATGATAATTTTGACATTTTGGTTACATGTAAAGGACATACTTTCTCTGTATTTGGGACATTTCTCTCAACTTTCTCTCAACTTGTCGTTCTTGACTATTTACGACATCAAAACACAAAATACAAAATACTACACAAAAGAGCGAGACCAGTTGGCAATCAGTGACGACTTCTTAAGGACGGTAATCTGACACGTTATGTAGTTGTCCGGATTTCCAGCCTCCCACTTTTCCAGTTATTCATGAGGTCTCGAAGATCGTAAAAGTGTTGTATATAATAACCTCCTCACTGTAAGATTGCAACGCAAACAAGATAGTAAAACGAAGGGCCCCAAGCAACACACAGATGAATATGTAAAAAAAATAAATATAAAAGTCCTTGCTCTGATCACCCTAGGAGTTCGACCGACATTTAGAGAGGACATGTGGTCGGGTCCTGTCTTCTGTAACGAGGTTTTTTCAGGGCCCGTCATGGAGTACCGTCTTCACAGCCAGATTGTAATTCTTTTAAGAATGCGATGGAACAAGGCTGTAGATCGATAAAGTATCATTTCGAGTGCCTCTAGTGACAGAAGGGTCACATTCACGGTACTAAATGTGTTTGATGATTCTGACGCATTTTCGATGAAAATTCTGTCCCTCTTTGACCCTTCCTATAAAGTTTATCATGTCACCATTAAAGACGGTTACGGAAGTAATTATACTCTGTTACATGTATAGGTCAAATTTATTTTTCAATATTTTTTGTGAAATATCCAGGAAGTACCCTTAACCGACAGAGCTAAAGGAATATCGGCATTTGCTACTCCGGATGGTTTGTTCCAGTATAAAGTTATGCCATTTGGCATGAAAAACGCTCCAGTCACATTCCAGAGAATGATTAATTTGCATCCTCAAAGTATCCAAGGATTTGAAGCCTACATCTATAATGACAACGAGACATACCATCTCTTGATTATGCGTGCGTTCCCTTGTAGACTGGCAAAAACCAAATTCAAAATGAACCTGGCGCAAAGTGACTTTTGTCATGCTACCGTAGAGTAAGTCACAGGTATTACGGCTAGAGTGCAAGCTGTATCTAAATTCCTAGTTCCTACAAGCGAACAAGAATTCGTGAGATTTTTGGATGTGACAAGTTCTGTCTAACTTTTCTTCAGTCGTTTGTCTACTTACAAGTACCAATATATAAAAGAGAGTAAATTTAGGTTGGACAAAAGGACTGTGATGTATCCATCCAGAAGGTTAAATTGATCAATATTTATGAGTAGTAAAGTCCTTTCTACTCCAGATTTTAGAAAGCAAATTGAATTCAGTTGTATTTTAAGAAAATGATGAGATAGAGTTGTTTCATGTTTCTCTAAGAAACTTACAAAAGCTTTTAGTGTCAAAGGGACTATTCTAATGTAGAGAAACAATTTCTTGCATTGCTGTTAACTTATATGAGTTAAAGAAGATCCTGACGATAATTTCAACAGAACTCACAATAGAGCACCACAAAATTGAGCAAGCTATAGGTGGGACTAGGTGCCCGGGACGAGTAAACATCCCCTATTTGGCTAGCCGCAATTGCCGTCGACGTTCATGAACCTAAATATCAAAATTGTTAATGGAGAGATTCATACAAATAATTTAAAGAAGATCCTGACAGTAATCTCAACGGCACTCACAATAGAGCACAAAATTGAGCATCGACGGACCCCAAGCTAGCTAGAGGTGGGACCAGGTGCCCGGGAGGAGTACGCATCCCCTGTTTGGCTAGCCGCACCTGCCATCGATATTCATGCACGAAAATGAAACAATATTTAAAATACATGCACTGTCTGAGGCTATGTCTATATAGATGCTACATGTTAAATATAGATCACAACCCTCTCATGTTTTTGCACAAAATGTACAACAAAAATCAAAGATCGAAAAAGTGGAATTTGATACTGTAACAGTATAACAAGAATATTCGATGATGTTATTGAGGCAATTAAGGGTAAAGCTAATGTCATTGCATATTCCCTATTGCGTATGTTGGAGATGGGATTTTCATTGCATGAATATATTTTTGTAATAATACGTTTATAATGACATTAATTTTTTTAAGTGGCAATTAATGAAAACATAAGCAAAACAGTTAAATTTTTGAAATGCAAATATAGAAGTACATGCAATAAAAAGGTCAATTATTTGCAAAAGCAAACATTCTCTTAGGCCTCTGCATTTTGCTTTAATATTTTTTTGTTTCGTCTTATTTTGTATTGCTATATTTTATTCTCTCATTTAATACTAGTACGTTATTCAAGTGAGTGATAAAACTGGTTGAAGCTAACAATGACCAAGAACGCATTTTCCGATCAGATTTGAAAGACGTTATTTAAAGAAAACAGATTCTAATTCAGACGCTTTTATTATCACAGAAAATATGATATCATTATTTCACAAAAATGTAGTTGGTATTTATGTCCGATATTTACAGAAAATAAACCATATTGATGGAAATGCGCACAATGACTTTACCGACCAGGCGCATGCCCGGCACGCGACCACGTGATTGCTGGACATTGCAAATATATACACAGAATATAAACTTACTGCAACATAATCTGACCTTTTGTTTTCTGGGCATGCGCCGATGTAAAAGCTGATGCAGCGACGCACGTGCAGTCTTAAAGCAGACGACACTTTGATAATCTGATGCAACGTTTGCACAATGGATAAAGTGCAAATGTCCAAGACGAAAATGAACACCAAAATCGCTTAAATTTAATTTCGGCGAAACTTGAGAAAGTTTACGGAACCCAAATTCATGCTGACCAACCGAGATGGTAGTCCGCACAGAATGGTTTATGGCATTTTGATTGAGTGGCAGTTTCATGTGTGTCCTTTTTTGTGTGTTTAACATTGATCAATCGATGCATGATTCGAACTATATTCTATACATGGAATTTCATGCCATAAAAGAATACTTGACTTTCTAAAAATACAGTATTTAAAAATCTAAAAATACTCATCCGGTACGCTAGAGCATGTACTGATATTTTGGATTTTCACAGTAGAAATTTACAAATTACCAAAAAACTTTTAGGTCAAGGTTTCCGCTTTCATAAACTAGTTAAGACTTTCTGGAAATTTTACAAAAATTACAGTCAACTTCTTTTAAAATTCGGATCTATACATGCAACAGAGTACATTACTATGAGTGGTACACAACCTGTCTTTTATGGTGATATGATAAACAAAATAAAAAGGATCAAAGGTAGGCAGCATAACCATCGAAAATGCGTCAGAATCATCAAACGCCTTTTATACCGTGGGTATGATCCTAATGTCACCAGACGGACACTAGGCTTGGTACTTGACCAATCTACAGTCTTGTACAAGCGCATCCTTGAGACTTGCACTCTGACTGACTGTGACGACGGGACTCCATGACGGGCCCTGTCCAAACCTCTTTAGAGAAGACAGGGCCCCGACCACCTGTCCTCTCTGAATGTCAGTCGGACTCCTCGGGTGATTACATACATGAGCTCGCTACAGCCGGCAGAGCACGGACTGTATTACGCATGCCCTCTTTTTATATCCATTTACATATTCATCTGTGTCTATGGGGCCTCTGCGTTTCGCGGTCTTGTTTTTGTGATGTCATCTTACAGTGAGGAGGTTGTTTTACACCACAATTGTACGTTCTTCGAGACCTCTGGGTAATTGGAGAAGTGAGAGGGTTGTGCGCACGTAATCCAGGATAACCACACCATTTGCTACTTGCGTGACAGATGGCCGTCCAAAGTCGGCACCTGTTACCCATTGGTCTCGTCGGTTTATGTGTAGTCTTTTGTGTTTGATGTTTACATGTCGTGTGTCTCTTTTCCGTCTCGTGCTGTACTCGTCTTTTGTGTTTTTGCATCGGGTGTTTTGGTGTTTTACTGTTGATGCTGCAACGGGGTCTTGTTGGAGATCTCCTACCTTCTTTTTAACGCACCGTTTCGGATCCCTTTTCCTGCACAAATATATGTACAATTGGGACTTATATTTCAAATTAATTTGATGAACTCGCCTTTTTACTTTGCGTTTAGGGAGCATCCTAAGTAGGGCTCTAAAATATGGGGAATGCAGCATTTTTGGTAGAATTTAGGGGGGGTTCTGACCCCCACCAGCCCATCTGGATCCGCGTATACTGAACTACGTATAAAATCGCGGTAACTGCAAACAACTGAGCACTGTTTTATTCAATTTTGGATTACCATTTCAAAATCCCTAAATAAGACCTACATGTAAGGTACATGTATTCATTAAAAAAGGAAAAGAGGGATGTCTTCTCATAAAGTATTAGAAAATAGCACAGTTTATTCATGAGCACGACCCCATCCAGTTACACGCGTTGGTGTTGAAAATGTTTAACAAATCAACTATTTGAACTCATTATCTCGCTGTGACAGGTCTTGATTTCCATGCATTGTTTTGTCCGTAGCCGTTTGATAAAATTCAAATTACGATAAAATTTGAATTTATTTAAATCTTCTTATTGTTCGGTATCAGCTTTTAATCGGTGTATGGTATAATTTCATTCGTTAGATTTGTATCTTTTTCTCTAATCAGAGATAATTAATTACGAAACGAGAGGAAAGTTAGAATAATGTCTGATTTTATCCTCGGATCGCCCAAGACCGTGGTCACAATTTTGTAGGTGCAAAATTACAAGCACGTGTACATATTGTTCTCGAATTGCTGACCCAGTCGGTAGCAACATTTATTGACCAATCAAAATGAGTGTCTCAAGTCCACATGACAATGGCGGAAGGGGAGGTTGAAAGTAACGCGATACTTGGCTACGGATGAGATTTGAATGTGAAAGGTAGTAAAATTGGTTACAATTTTATGGGGCATAACGCATTTATTCATCACTGTACATGCCATATAGAAAGACGATACACCTCAACTTGGGTGAATATCGTTGAATAGAATGTAAGGAAAATAATTCTATTTGTAACTATCACAAACTCGTGTCACAAACATGTAAAAGATTAAAAGCCTGTTTTATACCGACCTTTCATTATTTTGTCATATTAGGAAGTAAGGTTACCCAGGCAATTACATTTTTGTTATTTAATGCTAATTTACATGGAAATTCGACATTGAAAATAAAGAAATTGAACAATTTGTGCGTAAAATCAAAAAGAGAGGGGAAAGACATGACCATAATCAAATGCATAAACTTTGGTCAATTTTTTGTAATTTTATACATATATTCAACTGTTTGACCCCGAACATTAAGCTTTTGATAGACAAAGAAAATATAAATATTCAAACCTGATTTCAAATGATAAACTCGACTTTGTTCCATCTTTTCAGATAGACAATGATTTTAAAATTGCTCAATAAATTTGGAAATTTTTAATTATTAAAACAGTCCAAAATTATCAACAGAACAGATTACTTTTTATCCTATTCTAGTTAAGATAGTATTGATTTCACAATTACGATCGAGCACACGTGGACCTACAGGGGAATAAAAAAAAAACATCCAATTTTTCCCATTTTTACTCTATATCTTTAAATCACAGTCTGGAACCCCCCCCCCTCCCCGAGGGACAAACATTTCTAGATCCGATCATGTCGAGAGAAGTTAATAAAAGAAAATATCCATAAAAGCAGAACAATCGTAGTCTTGTACATCATATATATAAATTTGGTGGGATGGGGTTGCAGACACTACGATGTACAAATGCACGGAGGTTTGACCTATCGTAGTTATTTTTTCTTTGTTTAATACCGCCAACAGCTGGATACCACCTATCTCTGGCTTCGAACATCCATTTATCCTTCGTAACGAAAAAAAAAAAAAAAAACAAAAACAAAAAATATGCACCAAAGGAATAGTGAACTAGGGCAAAATAGACCATGAATAGAACCAGAAGGCCAGGCTGGATCTAGGTATTCCAATAGATATATATCGTGATTATATCTATTATTCAGTTCGACAAGATACATGTATATGTATTTATTTGGAGAACAGAAAAGCAAAGATGCAAGATAAATCATTGTAATCAGTTTTAAAATAATGAGCCTCAGATGTTTTACCCCTCCCCAGCCCTACTCTTCTTCCAATGTACTTATACAATATTCCCAAAGAAGGATGGTAAAGGTATGTCTGGTAATATCAATCTGGTAATATCAATATAATATGTATATATGATATATCAGTAAAATTGTACGGGATAGTAACACATTCTAACATCAATAATTTTGTACGCTAAAAGGCATTTCTTTGTTACATTTTTCAACCATCTTTATTACTTATCTTAAAGAAAATTAGAATTGAATTTAAAAAATAAAACAAATGAATAGATCCAAATCACAATTTCATAACACACTTGTTAAACACAGTACAATACATTGATTTCAAGAACAAAAGAAAGACAAATAGTCTCTTTACAAAGGTGCAGTGACTTTGTTCGTTTCCCTTCTTACAAACTCTGGTATCTTATCGCGAGCAATGAGTGGATAAAACGTGTCACGTGAGATTTTCCCGCCATCTTTCAAGTTTGAAAATAAACTTAAAAACAAAACATGTGTTAGAAACCTTAAAACAAATGTTTGTAAAAGTTGAGGACAAAATTATGTAACAATTGTTTGATAAGGGCATGTCATATGTTTATTATGAATCACCTGTTATCATTTAGAGATTAATTTTGAGCGTTTAAAGGAAATTTACGAGAATATCATGAGCGGGGGTGTGATGGAATTTCCAAGCGTTTGGGGCCTTTATTTTCTGAAAATAACGTTTTGGTTTAACAAAAACATGTTTGTTGCTAGGGAATAAGTAAATTTTGTGGAAATTAAAACGGGTACAGGAGAAAATTGCTTGGTTTCTTGAAAATAAATGCAGTTTCAATTAATGGAAAAAGTTTCAGTTTTGAGTTATAACGAAAAACATTTTAAGTAGCATTAAAAAGTGAAAACTTGTTGAAAGTATCCGAACTTTCTCTCCAACATTCAAATATATCCTGGTGTCTATTAGATCAATAAGAATCAAGAATAAAGAAATAAACAATGAAAAATGAGAGAAAATTGCTTGGTTCTCAAAATGCGTTCATCTTCATATCCCAACAAAATGACGTCACAAGAGGGTCACTAGCCACGCGGCACTCAGAGATTACAATGTTTACATAGTAATCATCTGCCTGTCTTCAGACCTAACTTAGGTAGATAACAAAAATCTTACAAACCGACAAAGACAAAAGAAGAAAACTGAAGGGTAGGGTCTTTATCAAGGAGTTTGCAGATGGAAAAATTGTTCTTTTTGTCCAGAAATGTTCGTTTTTGATAGTACACTTAGTTTCCTGTGATAGGCTTGGTTTCCATATGTCTGCAGGTGCAGAAACATAGTTGGTTACCCCCATATGGCAATGCAATTGTGCATACTAGATACGTTGCAAAAAAAATCACATCTGTTTAAATATTCATTAATTTTCTTTGAAAATAATGTAGGAAATGTTTCAGAAGCCAAGATAAGTCTGGGTAGAAAGGAAACATTAATCCAAACTTCAATTTAAAGTCGTCGGCCGTCCTTTTCACCCTGCTGTCCAACGCGTGTTCGCAGACTGCATCGCACTGCAAACACAGGCGTCATAATTGAGACAAATTTCGAAACGAACACATCTTTCGATTAGAAAATATAGTTATATACAGTATTTAATTGTGCAACATTACCGACAGCATTCGTTTTCCATGTAGGGTAGGCGTTATATAACTTCAAACTGCTTCCGACAATGTCGTCTGCATCCAGGGGCGTCATGGTTACAGAGGCAGCACGCGCTGTCAGCTATCACCTGTCTACAGACCGACGGTCCTCTGATTCTACAACCCAAACCATGACAAAACTTCACTGTTTTCTTCCCAATTACGCCCTAAAACAGCCGTGATTTAAAACTGCATCAGAACACCTCTTGTTAGTTAGCAATTGTTTCCAGGATTTTGGAGAAAACACGCTCCTTTCTCTTTCTCTACCCGTTTTCGTTTGCATAGCAGATGTTTTTATTGCCATCGCTTATATAACTAATAAAGAAATGACTAAATCAAGTACCCTAGAGCCTGCAATCAGAAAATCTAAATGGCAAACAAATGATACCAGACCAGAAAAAATGCAAGTTTGAAAGCCTCCTCAATTGGTCGCATCTTGCCGCTGATTTTTCTTTATTCATTTCAATTAAGTCCTACTGATATCCATCGAGTGAGGGTCTCATTTTCGCCTTGTCAAGCCATGGGGATCAAGGGTCTGATGAATAAATCCCGATTTGTTTGACTGTTGAATGAGGAATAGAATATAAAAGTCAAAGAAGCAGCTGTGGATGCTTTTCAAACATCCAAAATCAAGTTTCTCTTCTCAAATACATGTTTAATGTCATTAAGATAAGTTGAATAATTATTATGAATCACAAAAAGTACGTTTCAAAGACGACATAAAAAAGTTCAAAACTTTTTCTCAAATGCACAAAAGTTTTGTAAAGTTTTGAATTTCCCACCGTAGCCATTGCAAGTAAAGCTGTCACGCATGCGCTATAAAACCTATGACAAGCCGCGCTGCATTGCACACGCAGTAACACTTATAAATGAGTTTCAACCAGTGATCGCGCCAGATGTTAAGGGCTCTAAAGCGAATTCTAAACATAGGTTTTAAACATTTCTATTTGTGTTAAGAAGCGTATTAATTCCATTTATACTTGAAATGAATAATAAATCATCGTTAATTCAATTTCGAAATATTTATGTCAAATTTTAACCGTTTTGGGATGGTAGGCTACACGCTAGCTTACAGAAAACTAGAAAAGATTTCTCTTTCGAAAGACCGATGCATTAATACATTAAAAGATTATGGTCTTACACAATCTTACATTCTTATAGAAAACATTATTTTGAATATCAAAACTGCATTTATTAAAAAAATAAATTGAATTATGTCGAAGAGGCCTCTTGTCAAGATATCGCCATTAAAAAGAAAACGTTATTGTGAATTTGAATGATCAATGAACGATTCAATTTTCACTTAAGTTGCTGTCAATCGTGTAGATGTTTTGTGATAACAATATAATCTGCTAACATTATGTACTATGATAAATTTCGCATCATATAAGTATAACGTAAAAAGACGTAAGCATTGATAATATTCCCGGAATAAAGCTTACAAAAAGGTAGAAAAGACAAAAAGAACCCAAGTTTGGAAAATAATAAAAAAGAGAAAAACACTTTTTTCGGTTATGAAACAAATGGAGAACTCTCAAATTCTTTTTTAATTAATAGTAATTTTTCATTCAAATTTTCGAGTAATGCATACAAAATTATAGATACATGTAAGAGGGAGTTGTTTGTCTGTACAATTTAATACGCTTTTTTTTTATTTCAGATAAGTAGGAAGCCCATGTAGAGAACTGGAATGATATTAAAATGCTCTTGACCACGATATTTCACTCTGGTCGGCGGCATCGGATCAAGGAATTATGTCTTACGATTGGTTATCTTATTCCAGTAAATCTAAACATATATATGTTCAAGTATTTCATGTTTAATTCATCAGTAAAAAATACTTGTTCTTTAATCAAAATTTATTGAGTTGCCGATTTGAAATTGTATGGTGTGTTATTGAGTCGTACCAGGGGATTGAAATAAAACGTCATGCAAGAAAACAAGAAAAAATTACATTGATTTGAAACTATTATTATTACGCCAACTACATTGTTCAATAAACATTCTAAAAAGGAAAAAGAAAGAAGTTGAAATCAATAAATATGAAATTGAGGGAAAAAAGCATTTACTAGTGTCAGGGAAAAAATTGTGTACTTCATTTTTTTAAGAAAAGAGTGAAAGAAATGTAATACATTTATAACTATCATTTTTTCATTTCTAATTAATAATTGAAATGCTCATTTACCAATCTTCTTTACCAGTTTAATAAATACACGTAAATCCAATAATCTATGAATAAATGACGGAAATGAATAAAAAAAATAAATAAAAGTAAAATAAATGAAATTAATTAAAAAGAAATGAGTAGCTCTATGTTTTTCTGAAGGAAGGATTAAAATTGGAACTGGCTTGTGGGTTAAATGATTTGAAATAAAAACTTACATATCAAATAAGCATCGTTAATTTTTTTTTTTTTTTTTTTTTTTTTTGTTCGAAGAGACTTTCGGTATAACAAAGATAACTGAATACCACAGCCAATAATAACTCGTGGAGATTTAAGAATTATTACATCTACATGTATCTATCTTTCTTCCTCCTCGTAACACTCATTTTAATCTATGTTAAAGTATTAGTACTTTCGTCCTGCATACAACTATTTTAAATAGAAATGACATGTACAGGTATCAATTCAACTGCCAAAATGAGAGGGAGTGAAATTCCAGTCAACATGTTCAATCGGGTCGTATGAACGTACACGTACATCACGCGTTCACTGACATAAAGCTATGAATGAGGCGGCATCTCCGATTACCATGACAATAGGTAGTCACGTGACGACATCAATCGGTAGTCGATTAATTTACTTCTTTTCAAAATTTCACTTTATCTGAAATTTAAAAATAAATTTAACGGTAACTCACCATTGTCTCGGTTATCGACGGATTGTCACATATGTACCAAGAAAGGTAACTCTAATCATCCGACAATGTCCACATCGGTTGTCTTTCTTTCCTTGGATAAAAATATTTTTAATTTACGAGAAAACTTGTCACTTTTAGGTAAGAAAATATGAACAAACAAATTAATTAAAAAAAAAAACCAAGAAGAAGGAGAGAACTTTATAGCTAACCAGTATTGTAGATTCAGTAAATAGTACATACCCGTCTTGCATGTACACTTATGAATGCGTGATAGTAAAAATTACTGTAAGAATAAAGAAAATATTATGATGAACTTTTGATTAAAATATAAATATTTATTATTGTGAATGAAACTATATGATTATGTTAATGCTTTTATATATAATATCTTAATATCAACATTAAGAAAAAAATTCAAAAAATATCGGTTATTTATATACATACAGCCCCGACCAGTCGAAAGTTAAATATTCGCTTTCAATTCGTAAACGAATTGAAAGCTTTTTGAAAGCTTAGCTTTCAAAATTTCGTCAGCGATTGCTTTCAAAATTTTGAATACTCAAGAGATGACGAAATTTCGTCAGCGATTTTTCGTTAACTAATTTTCGTCAGCGATTCCCTAGCTTTCAAAATTTTCGTCAGCGATAGCTTTCAAAATTTTTGAAAGCTTTTCTCGTTAGCTATTTTGTGTCGAGAAAACCGAGATGGCCTAAATCAAAGCAATCATCTTCATAATTAGCTTGATGAAATAGTATTTATGATGTTTATTCAGAATAAATTATGAAAATATATATTCCTGGATTAAATTGAATATTGTATGCATGTTGTTTATTTTTATAAGTTTATTTGAAGATTCCGTGTTTCCCAGATCGGTGTGTTCCCCATACACCTACTTGGTTAAAATAACATTATGTTAATTGGGGGTGAATGGGGCCATCAAAAGGGTATGCTTTGCACTAATTAGTTACCTGAATTGACCTGTACATGTATTTGTATTACCTGTAAAGGTATTCAATCTTTAAGTGTATATATGAACAACTTCCATTTCATCTTAAATCTAAATGTATATATATACCAGAAAATTTACATCTGACCGGCCAATTTCTGACTAAATGAGGGGAATTTATATCCAGTGAAACCCTGGCTTCTCTGTGACTGTCGGAAGCTTTGAAAGATATTTCACAAATAAAAGTCAATCGGTGAATTTTTAAAGTGCCACGCCGATAAAGAGACGGCTTCTTTCATCCTCCAAACTGTGCAGAGTAATTCGCCCGAGGCGTGCTGCAGCCATTGCAAAAACAATATGGCACCCGAGCGTTCAAAAAGCTTTCAAAAATTTTCGTTAGCGATAGCTTTCAAAACTTTCGTCAGCGATAGCTTTCAAAATTTTCGTCAGCGATTGCTTTCAAAATTCTCGTCAGCGATTGCTTTCAAATTTTCGTCAGCGATTGCTTTCAAATATTTTGAAAGCTCCGAGATGACAAAAATTTGAAAGCTCATAGCTTTCAAATTTTTCGTTAACTAAGATTAGTTAACGAAACTTTCGACAGCGATTTTTCGAAAGCTTTTTAGAGCTTTCAAAATTTCGTCATCTCAGTAGCTTTCAAAAAATCGCTGACGAATACTAGTAGTTAACGAAACTTTCGAATTTAGCTTTCAAAATTTCGTCAGCTCGGCGTTAAATTTTCGACTGGTCGGGGCTGTATGAATCTGTTGTAAGAATCTATTTATTTTCGTGAAAAGTTTGGGGTTTTTTATTTTACAGAAAAATCGGGCATTTCTGTCAATATTTTCATTCATTCAGGTACAGCGAAATATATTTTCGAAATGCATATTAAAATTTTGGCACAATTCTTGAAAGGGATATTGCATGTAATTAGTGGTTATAGAAGCATCGTTCCATAGAATTGCATTCTCCAACATAAGATACTGATGAGATGATGAGAAAACGATCTGTTATTTGTTATGGTTCTGCTGAGAGAGAGCTCTATCACCTTCCATTCAAAAGTTATGCCCAATGTTAAAGTTTTTTTTCGTACAAGCAGACAAACAAACAGACGGACAGGCCAAAAACTATATGCCCCCGAATCTGTGATTCCGGGGGCATAACCAAATCTCTGATTCCGGGACATAAAAGACATGATATATAATAAAACTCTATTAAGACGAACGCATATTACTATATATGTATTTTTTCATGCTTTTGTTATTACTGACTGCTGTACTAATAGAGTTCTGTTTAATTTAAAAAAAATATATCTCATGTTTTTTTATACACAAACCCTTATGTATGGCGAGTTTCGTCGCGTTTCGTTCAGACTTACATATGTACTTCGTCGACCAACAACCGTCTGTTATTGGTGAAGCTCTGATTTAACGCCATGGCATTGGATAAGTTTTCCAACGAATTTCAACAAATGCACATTTCCTTTTTAGTCATTAAGACTTTCAGTATATTTTTCTATAGTTTATCGTATGATTGTCATGATTTATCATGGCTAAAAAGTCCGTGGATCCGAGTTTACGAGAAATGGGGAAGTAAATGTACATAATTTATATTGCATGCTATTTAAAAGCATTTACAAGCTAAAAAGATACGCAGGGTTTCAAGCTTATAAAAACCTGCACAATTATTTTTCCAATTGACTGCGCTTTGAAAGTACATGTAAACCGAAGACAGAATATGGAATACAACATGATTGATCCCATATCATAACTTTACATACGCGTAGTGCGAAGACGGATTTAAATTTAAATTAAATCCGTTTAAGGTATAACGACTTGAAATGTTTCAAGTTCATTTACTTGTTTAAACTATATGATATATAAAGGAAACTGTCAGAATAAAGTAGCTCACAGGGTGTTTTCCCGGAACGTCAAACATATCTTATACAGCAGGATGTATTCTTTATAAATGTCCATTTGTTAAGGATGGACGATAGTATGACCCCCGGACGGTTTATCGGCCGCGGTACTTCCGGTGTTACGGCAGGCTTCGGGAGTTTTCTTCTTATAGTATTCCTGCCATACCTACATATAGGTAAGTTCAATGATATACAAAATGTATTTGCTATATTTACTGAGTTTTCTACCAGCGTATCGCGCGAATTCATGTTAAACTTATGTAGATTTGATCCATAATTTAGTTAAGCAGTTTAAAAATCAAAATTTATTTCAATGTATCATTTCAATTATTTATGCATACATTCAGATTCATAGAAGATCTTTATGTAAATGAAATCGTTAAAATCCTAAGTTTTGAGTGTTTTACATACAGGGATATTCCACATGTATTTCTGGGTCCCATACAAGCGTCCAGTCGACCGCGATCGCTGCATGTGTGACTGTTGGGATACAATTTTCAAAGGTGAGATTCTTTCAATGCGCATGTACCGACTACATTAGCGTGGCATGTCGAAATTTTATGAAGCATGCCCTTACAATCGCAGATTCGACGACAGATAGATTTTTCTCCTCCCTTTGTTTCTTCACAAAAGCTTCAACCTTGTCCCGGCCCCAACTATAGTTCCACTTTTCGATCTATAGTTCAGTCGATCATAGACACAGTCTACCGGAAGTAGACTTTGTAGTTGAGCTCTATTTAATTACGCTGAGTGAGTGCTAGATGTCTAGTTCAAGATGGCGGATGCATAAAGTCTGGGTCGTGGAGGCGCCCTAATGCGCCAATTTTCAATTAGATAGGAGAAAATCATGATTATAATTATGAATATATCTTACCTAATATTCGAAATAAAGTATCTCAATTATCACGGTAAGTCATTATTGATCGTTATAATACATGTGATCAAAGTATTTGAACAACGGTAACTAGAATTCTGCTAGATTGCGTTCGACTGAGTCACATTTTGAGCATGCGCAATTTTATTTCCGGAGAGATCTGTAGTTGGCCATCCGAACTCGCTACATGTATCTTTCAACTTAATGCTTCATTACTAACTTGACATTCACTTTTCGACCTTGACCTTATCGTTTGATTCATTTTTGCAGAACTTTAACATGTTGCACAATATTATCAACAAACAGATCATACATGTATTAATTAGCCATTAACTGACAGAAGAAGAAAAATTAATGCATTTCATTTGTATATTTCGTAAACTCAGTATAATACTATTTTCAGGATCTTACGAATCTCAGTTTGCCGTGAGATATAAACATATCTACTTCAACTCAACATGGCAAACTCTCGCCATCTTCATCATCACAGCCGCCATTTTTGTGATTGTGTACGAGTCCTTCAAACGCTTAATCAAATTGATAATTCAACGGAAGGTGCGATGGTCTATGTTGATCCTGATTTTAATGGACGTCTATCCCCACTATTATTCGTGGTGGATGTACTTTAACTATATCAACGATGGATTCTACAGCCAGATGATACATCAAACTTTTTTCTCCGTCACAGAATTTGCCTCCAGTGTGGCAATTTTCGGTATGTGCCATGTTGACAGGGCAGTAGATCCTCGCAAAGTGCTTTTTATCATCAGTATAAGCATCGTACATATTCTAGTAGGAGGCCTTGACCAATTCTTCGCGCAAATGGTGCTAGGACACGGCCAACTTTTTCAAAAAATGAGAAATTTGGGATTTATTTTGCCAGATATAGTGCATATAGTTTTGCCTATGATAGTTTTGAAGCAATATCATAAGTACGAGTCCTTAATAGAATTATTTGATAAGAGGGACTTACAAAATGCATCAATCTGTATAGGTTGTTTAGTAATTGTTGCAAAACTGTTTTTATGAGATATTGAAAAATGCAAAGAGACGCGCCATTAGATGGATGAAAATTTTCTGTGATTTATTATGCAGTTCTTCATTCTAAATTTACCAAAGGCGGATTTACAGGGAATTTGGGGTCAGGATACCCTTTCGATTGCCACCCCCCCTCTAATTTTCCCCGATTATACATGATATATTTCTTTTCAAAATCAAAGGCTGGAACCCCCCCCCCCAGGTCGAAAGATCGCCTGGTAATTATTTGTATGTGCTTCTAAAATTGTTAGTAGTGCATACGAATACATGGACGATCTTTCCGCCTATGACCCCCTCCCCCTTCTGGCGTTAACAGGTTGTAAGGACCCCCCATTTAGATCCGCCTAAGGAATTTATATTAGATGGGAAAAATGCATTTTTTGTTTTGTTCCGTTTGTTTCAATAAACTCTTTATACACAAAAAAATTGAGCTTTTCTTTCTAGTTAATGGATCGAACCAAGCTAGGAGATCGAATTATCTACAGAAAAAAATCCTTTCTTTAAAATTAATGTACATGTATTTAGAAATTTATAAGAAATTGAAAAGGAAGATATTGATAAGATGCAGCTATTCCTGTCAAATTTCTAGATTTATGATAAAATATCAAGATATATTGGAACATGCACGTTACCATGGAAATAGCTACACTTACATTGTGTGGTATATGTTAATCTAAATCTTGTCAAATGCATGTTTATAGCGATTGTGAACGTACATTTCTTCCGCGTCTTCGTTTTGTCTATATACCAAGAAAAATGCCGAGTGCGGAAATAACATACAGTAATTAACATCCTGTGCTGCTCCAACATTAATTCACAAATCGATTAAACACGTACTGTACGTACCACGACTTCGCATGTGTGAATCGTACGGAGTGTACACACGATGTAAACAGCTTCCCGACCTTACCGACACACCCGCTGGATGTTACCGGACTTACCCCGCCCCGGTCGTTCGCTCTCCCGGACACTGACCGACTGGGCCGTGTGTACTACAAGCCTGATACTGGTGGTCATTTTACCTTATGTACACATAGGTAGGTGGAAATGTTACTAATAGCTTTTTTCTTCTTTAAAATTCAATCTCTTAGTCTCTTAATTTCAAAATTCTAATATATTATGCATGCACTGAGAATGTCGACTACTTGTATGCAAAATGATAGCATATACGTGATGTACATGTACATGTGTTTATAAATGAAATGAAAAAAAGATTACGTATAGATCTTTTTCATAATAGAGTTCCCACGACCATCGAGGAACCGGCAATATTTGAACTACAATCATTTATTGAACCCCATAAACTTGATCAGTTTATTCAATGTATTTATAGAGGTTTATAAATTATATACATAAAATGTGGAATTTTACTTTTTAACCCCCTCCCCCAAATCCTTATATATATAAGAATATGTAGAATATTCTCAAGTCGACTCTTTTTTTGAAAATTATTAAAAAATGAATTTTGTTCTTATACTATGAAGATTTTTGTTATACATGTACATGTATTTATTTTTTTCAGGGATATTTCACTTGTATTTTTGGGTGCCGTACAAACACCCTGTAAACACAGATAATTGTTCTTGTGACTGTTGGGACACAGTTTTTAAAGGTAAGTTCACATGCAATAATGAGGATTTACTTAATGATGTGACATAATGTATCTAAAAATACATGTACTTTGTAATGTAATGTAAAGAATACATGTACTTTATAAGGTATTTAGAAATACATGGCAATATGATATTATAATGAGACGGTTGTTAAACTTGACCCAGGATCCGCCACAGATCTCGACATTCGCCCCCTGGATCCGCCACAGATCTCGACATTTGCCCCCCCCCCCACCCTCCCCGATTTTTTAATGGTATGTTTTTAGGAAGGGGAGGAGGTACAAGCACTGATTCGCGGTAAATCAGATTTTATATTATAAGTTCCAAAGCCCCCCCCCCCCCCCCCCCCCCCACCACGAACCACCACCAAACCTCTCTGTCCTGACCAGCATTCATCAAAGATATGCGAATACATTGCTGAAGCGACAATTTCAAAATATGTCGAGAGTAAAATCCGATTCTTTTTCGAGGCAATACTTTCCTTGGTCAGCTGCTTTCAGTCTCACAAATAGTCCGGCACGAGACCATTATCTTTCCTCTTCGAATGTACAGGTATCACCTTTGAATCTGTCAAAATTATGATTTTTACCAATTTTTGCATTGATGTTTTTAAATGATGGCTTGGAACACACTTGCATTTAAACACCCCCTCCCTCTACATATTGTGTGAGAAAAATAATGAGCAGATCAGATCACAATTTATCTTCTCCGTTTGCTTATGGTTTCGAGGACAGCTACACATACATGTACGTCCCTTTTGGACCAACTCCTAGACGTTCAAAAATAAACACTGACTTTGAATGTAAATTGGAAATCGACGCAGCTACTTGTGTGTCTTTGGGAATGTGGATTTTCATGAACAAATCTAGAAATGACGTGTATAAATTCAAGATGATAAAATATTCTGTTTGGATTTTTTTTTCAGGTTCATATGAGAGTCAGGCAAACATAAGATACAAGCACATTTACTTTAACGCCACGAGGCAGACGTACGCCATCTTTGTTATCACAGTCGCCATATTTGCTTTGGTGTACGAGTCTTTCAAACGTTTGATATTATGGATAATCCAAGGACAGGTGCGGTGGTCCATGATGACACTGTTTCTCCTGGACATCTACCCACATTATTACTCGTGGTGGATGTATTTTAACTACATCAATGATGGATTTTATAGACAGTTTTCGCACGCCACATTTTTCGCTGTAACAGAGCTTATTTCTACAATCATCATCTTCAGCATGTGTTCATCCGAGGCGCCTATTGACCACAGAAAAGTCTTAGCCATAGTCAGTATTAGTGTTGTGCATATGGTCGTAGGAGGGCTGGACCAGTTCTTCGCACAATTAATACTCGGTCATGGAAAGCTTTATCAGAAAATCAGAAACCTTGGCTTTCTTTTACCAGATGTAGTTCACGTAGTTGTTCCTTTAGCTGTTCTCAGAAAGAACAGAACTTGGAATAATATGTTCCAAAATTATGAACATTTGAAATATGTCATTTTAACAGGCTGCTTGATTTTCGTTGGAAAAATCATCATGTAGATATTTGTTATCAAGCTTTAAAACGACGATTATTGGATAAGTTTTGTTATACATATTTAGAAATTCACCTTTTTGTGTTGCCTGCGAAGCATAGTGACACTCAGGGATAACTTAGTCCGTTGTCCATCTGTCTGTCCGTCTGTCACACTTGGATGTCACACCCGATATAAAAGTTATTCTTAGTGTCGCTATGTTTTGTAGGCGACACACGCATTTTCAAGCATTTGGGTTTGAACAGAAAGTATAAAATATGGAAGGTTTTTTATTCAATCATGTCAATTGTCCTCAATTTCAAGTTTTTCATTGAAATAATTTTTTTTAGATTAAGAAGTTTTCATGAAAAATTCGCTTACAATTAAAAGCTGACATTGGTTAGAAAAGTCCCCTGTTTTAGGGGATTTTGTATAATGCAACTTGTGTAATTGGTTTCTTTCGTATGGTATCCAGAGACAAAAAAACTACGGAAATTCAAATTTTCGACATTGTACTTGATTGTAATTCTTATATTGGTTATTTTGGTTTGTTATTATATGTCAATCTATTTGTCTGCAGCCTGTTTTACAAAAAATACTTACGAACAATTTTAGGAATTTTCTCAAAGATAACGTAATCTAAATTGAAAAACATTTTTCAGCTTTTATTACGAAAATTCCTGAAATTTTTCGTAAGAATATTTGTGAAACTTGCCACTTATGTTTGTATTTTGGTGTGTGGCAAAATACTCAATGTTTATTAACTTCCATTTGACTGTTTAGCTACATATACATGTATGTGCGTACATTTATATAAATAGGGTACAAGACTCAGCATTCAGATCTATTGATTTGATCTATGTACAGATGTTATAATTTAGCAATTTACATGTATATATATTTTTCCGTTTGCTTGAATTATATATTACAGGTCCGTTCGTTGTTTTATCTTTAAATCGAGTGTTGACATTTGTTTACATAAATAAATGGAAAATTAAGATACCCTATTGTAATTTTCATTTTGTTACAATTTCTGCAAATTGAATCGTCATAGATCGCATTCTGTTCATACTGTTATCCGTCCGTCCGTCCGTCTATTCGTTCGTATGGTACTTCCAACTGTTATAAATTTTCAACAAACAATACAGGTCGCAAATCCATGAGCTTCTCCATTGTACATTAATGAACAAGAAATGGTCACCAAAGGCTATGATTTCCGACTCCTTCACAACCGCTTCCACAAAACATATTTAAAGTTTGGAACAAACAAAAAAGGTCACTTCGGAATAATCTCTCTTCGGAATACTGTTCATTCCGGGCTTCGCTGCTGTTCCAGTAGAAATTCAAATGATTTTGACTTGCCTTCTCGACTTTGAGACTGAATGGGTACTTCTTCTATGTTTATATCAACAAATATGCGACCAAGGGATTTTACTCGCTGACGTATTTTCACCTTCTTCTCAATTGCTGCTCAGAATTTGACCCAAAAGCAAATTATTTAAACCCGTTGCGAGATCGTCGCCAATGGTTCTCGTATACATTCGATCTTGTATATACCACCTTCTCACTTGAACTCGATGGTGATGCTGAAAACTATAGTTTTGTCTTTGTCAGGTAGACACCCCCCAAAAAAAAATCGGATCGAGATTTTATAGGGGGGAAAATCCGGATCATGAAATCCCCCCCCCCCCTCTTCCGACCTTTCCTCATGCTCGGTAAACACTTTTTTTGTGTGTGTCATAAACTACATGTAAGTACAAATAAAAATGAAATAAAATTTATAAGGAAGGATCATTAGCACTATATAGCCTGTCTGCGTTGAGTTTCATTTAAATGAAAAGATGATAGGTTTCTTATGCCAAATTGAATCCAGAAACTAAAAAGAAGTGATCTGCTAGCAAGAGATGCCTTAAAAACTCTTCCTTGGCACCTGATCCCACTTCGTATTTGATATATATTATGGCCGAAAAATCACACTGAGTGATTTAAACATTAAGAGTAATTTTCAACATTGGAAAATTAAAAAAAAACAAAAACAAAACAAAAAATTCGGTCCGAAGGGCTGGCGAAAAAAAAAAAAAAAAAAAAAAAAAAAAAAAAAATCGGCCCTAAAAATGGCTGAAAAAATTCCGGCTGGCAAAAGTCTTCCTCCTCCCTCTATAAAAATCGAATGGTTGCTCCCTAATTGAGAAACTACTTAAACTAGGGTATATTTGCGATCAACTGTCTTTGTTAAATATTGCGAAGATTTTTTTTTTTTGCTTCCGTTTGGGCATCCGGTACACCTTTATAAGTTTGGACTATACAATAAAAATATAAAACATAACATCCCATTGTCCTCTATGCTGAAAGATATTTCATATCATAACATCCTAAACAACGGTTCCGAATACTAGTATTCGTAACCGAACGCGTTGAATGAATTTGAAGACGTTAAACATTAGACACATTGACCGGTTCTGACTTTTTTTTCTGCACGAATTGACTGACGGTTGTTTCTATCCAGTAGGAGATGTTTACTCTCCCCGGGCACCTGTTCACTTGTCCATGCCCGGGCACCTGTTCACTTGTCCATGCCCGGGCACCTGTTCACTTGTCCATGCCCGGGCACCTGTTCACTTGTCCATGCCCGGGCACCTGTTCTCTTGTCCATGCCCGGGCACCTGTTCTCTTGTCCATGCCCGGGCACCTGTTCTCTTGTCAACTGAGGATGGCTTTCACTTATGTTCGGTTCCATGCTATTTTCTAAAGTTGTTTTCTAAAACGTGGATCCTGTAGCATTATATCCCACCCATCCTGCTACGTCTTTCGGTACAATTTTTGACATGATAACTTTCACACTCTTTGGCCATATTTCATTGTTTAGATTGTGGGTCACTGACGAGGGTTAAGTACACGAAACGTGCATGTCTTGTCCATGCTGCAAATTTATCTGCGCTTAAATGATGCGATTGAATTTGAGGACGTTTTAACAATTGTTTCAATCTAATTTAAAAGATTCAACTCTCTTTAGTTTTTAAACTGCATGAAAGGAAGCTGAACTTGAATTCAGCTTGGTTTTGTTTTCACCATGACTTTGTATACCCATCAATTATGAGTTTCTAATTCTGATTGTGGGTTTTTTATTTGATTTCCATTCACTGACTTCTCTGTAACCACTCCATCAAAGGTGAAAACATCTGAAGGAAAAAAGTGGTAAAGTACTGTACCAGATTTTCATTCACTGACTTCTCATTTACCACTCCATAAAAGGTGAAAACATCTGAAGGAAGAAAGTGGTAGAGTTCTGTACCAAATTTTCATTCACTGAATTCTCTGTGAACATTCCATGAAAGGTGAAAACATCCGAAGGAAGAAAGTGGTAGAGTACTGTACCAGATTTTCATTCACTGACTTCTCATTTACCACTCCATAAAAGGTGAAAACATCTGAAGGAAGAAAGTGGTAGAGTTCTGTACCAAATTTTCATTCACTGAATTCTCTGTAAACATTCCATAAAAGGTGAAAACATCTGAAGGAAGAAAGTGGTAGAGTACTGTACCAGATTTTCATTCACTGACTTCTCATTTACCACTCCATAAAAGGTGAAAACATCTGAAGGAAGAAAGTGGTAGAGTACTGTACCAGATTGTCATTCACTGACTTCTCATTAACCATAATAAAAGGTGAAAACATCTGAAGGAAGAAAGTGGTAGAGTTCTGTACCAAATTTTCATTCACTGACTTCTCATTAACCATAATAAAAGGTGAAACATCTGAAGGAAGAAAGTGGTAGAGTTCTGTACCAAATTTTCATTCACTGAATTCTCTGTAAACATTCCATGAAAGGTGAAAACATCTGAAGGAAGAAAGTGGTAGAGTTCTGTACCAGATTTTCATTCACTGACTTCTCAATAACCATAATAAAAGGTGAAAACATCTGAAGGAAGAAAGTGGTAGAGTTCTGTACCAAATTTTCATTCACTGAATTCTCTGTAAACATTCCATGAAAGGTGAAAACATCTGAAGGAAGAAAGTGGTAGAGTACTGTACCAGATTTTCATTCTCTGACTTCTCATTTACCACTCCATAAAAGGTGAAAACATCTGAAGGAAGAAAGTGGTAGAGTATACTGTACCAAATTTTCATTCTCTGACTTCTCATTTATAACCATAATAAAAGGTGAAAACATCTGAAGGAAGCAAGTGGTAGAGTTCTGTACCAGATTTTCATTCACTGACTTCTTACTAACCACTCCATGAAAAGTGAAAACATCTGAAGGAAGCAAGTTGTAGAGTAGAGGCATGTACGGTACCAGATTTTTATGTCGACAAAGCTTCCAATGCATGTGCTTTCCCGATGGTGCTTTCCCGATGTATTGGAATATTTACTAAAAGATTTCACCAAACCTTCTATATTAGGTAAAGTTGGACATAAATGCGCCTTAATTCCCAGTTTAGGCATATATAGAAAATATTTCTCTCCTTTACATATAAATGTATGGGGCAAGTTTACTTTAAAAGACAAATCAAAATAGATCATTAAAGATTACTGCAATAAATTTTACTAAATGAATCTGATTCAGAATGACAAGGTAATTCTATATACATATACATTTACATTAATTATAATTATGACAAAGTATGTACATCAAAGAAACTTTAAAATATATCATTAGTAGCACAATATATGTACTTAATATTAAAACATAAAATGCTTTTATTATTGGTGTTCAAATATTCGTTAATTTCAATCTGCCTAGATGACTCTTTTTCATTGAAATAATTCTTCCCTTTCTCCGACATCGTCTTTCCACGAAGTAGAATGGTGTTTACTTTCAGTACCCTACATACAAATTATATATTATAAAATGTATCCATCAAATTATTCTTAGTAAGTATATACATTTGCAGAGTCCTTTAGTCCGCTTATCCGTGTAGCTTTTTGGCAGCTTTAGATCAGTTACAAAATGATCATGATAATTTATACATGTACATGTATCAATTCGAAATGAATCAATCACAATCAAAGTTGCATGTTTGAGTGGTTTTCGATACAGCAAATATCACGTACATGCACTTATATTCATATAAATGAATTATGAATACATCCATTTTGTGGGACTTTCACGCTCACTAACTCGTATAAAACCTACCAAATAATTTAGGCGACAAAAATCTATGTTACAACTTACAGTATAGTTTTAAAATATAATATTTTCATCAGCATAGACAATGCCTCAAAACGTAGCTTGAAACATGTCAAATATATGTATGATAAAATGACTCAAGAAGTGACAAAAGGGATGGCAATCAAAGGAATTGGATTAAAGATATTGAATTCATTTGATCCCATTCTACTAACGATAAAGAATATTCTAATACAAATTCTACACAATATGTAAACTTTGCATTTTGGTAATACTCTATGGAAGCTCGAGATCAGGTAAAAAGTTCCACGGTAGGAGTAGCAAAGTTGTCGCCATTAATGACATCTGTGGTAGTCATGGTAACAGAGTCACGTGATGTGACGTATCAAGTATGGCTACCTCCTGACGGCATGCATCTGTGGATGGACGTCTTTGTACATACAGCTGTCTTGTCTTACCTGAAATTAAGACAAGAAAATTGTGTCATAGGAATCGTGTGGGTACTTCGATTTTTCTGTGTACAACCATCCTTATTCAATACACGATTGAGAAAATAAACCTAAAATATCAAGAATGAAATATATGAAAAGACTGAACAAATGAATAAATAAACATCTGGGACAATAAGATACCTGACAACTATATAAACATGGGACAAAATGTAAGTTGATGGTATCAGATGTATGATATGTAAACAAAGAACGATTCATTCTCTGTTCTCTGGAGCAAGCTCACATCCAACGGAAATATCTTACTTAAGAATACAAAAGAAAAGAAAAGCAAGGGAAATAACCAGAACAAATGCATTGTATATTTTATATTTACAAATTCAACGTACTTAAATTGGATTTAGCTCACTGAGCTAAAACGACAACTTTTGCAAAAGTCTATTCGTCAGGATTTTACTTTTTTTGTTGTATTTATATTTTTCCAAAACATGTTTATTTAAACTACAAAGCTTTCAGCTAGGCAATCATTTCCCAATTTTAGATGTAGCGTTTAACGCACAGGTGCTAGTCATTTTCTTGCTTCCAAATTTTCAGTCAAGCGTACAAGTGACTTGGAAGTGTTTCAAAGCGTCTACAACAGTTGGCAGATCTCGTCAAAAACGGGATTAATGGGACTGAGACGTGTACATCATGTTTAACACCCTTAAGAACGTGCTCTTTGTCATTTGAATGAAACAAATTCACCCTTCACGTCGACATCTATTTGTGTTGAAAATGTTTATTGTTATTTTTCTTGAAAGTTGTGAAACAGTTGCCCGTAAGTCAATCTTTTGACTGCGCTCCGAGATTTCCAAAAATCCGAAGATTTTCCCTCTCAAACGACCATAGCGATTCACATTTTGCCCGAGAACACTTCTCGAGTCCGTGAAGTTTTTATTCCATCAAAAAATACAATTTAGAATACAAAAAACAAAAATAAATAATAAATAAATCTGTATGGATAAAATAGCAACATTCAGGTTTTTTTTTCAAATTGGAATACTTTGAATCCAAGATAATGTTCTGTAATCTTGAAAAAATGCGTTTAAGAATTTTGATATCAAATTTCATTAACTAATTATCATAACTTTCCTAGATTAAAAAGTATCTCAGTCTCAATTCAATCTCTTGGTTTTGTTATGGACGAACAATCCTTCAGTACTCTGGACTTGAATTGTAATTATCAGTTTTCATTAAGTTTATTGTCTCCTTATTACTCTATGGTCACTAAATGAAAACAAAAATCGTAAAAGATATATAAACATAATAAGGCCGTTCATATGCATTGATGAATATATTAGAAGAATCGCTGAATAAATGTTTTAAGAACTATCTACATATCGAAAAAAAGGATTATCGACTTATGAATAAATTTATTGAATTTAAATCCAAAATTTTCCTCATGCAAGTTGGCAATTATCTTGTACATGTTTCACTGATTGCACCGAGGGCGAAATACTATGACCTGAACTCGACCTGAGTTGAACTCGAAACGTCTACAGTGTGAAAATTTTGATCACAACTGCGGGAAAAAATAAACCAAACTTCAGATTAACATCCGTTATGTTTACATTTGAAATAGAACTCTTGTGAGTAAATACCCGAAGGTGTGATGATGATCTCAAAACGTTGTCAAAGATCAAACTCAACAGATGTAGTGAAACAGGATACTAATGACGGCCATAAGTAATGTGGAATTATGGGTAAAAATGGGATGGAACAACTGCAAGATGTCGATTTGTAACAAGGTTTCGCATGCGTAGGATATTTACGTCAAATACAATGTAAATTTATGATTTATTAGAGGTAGCAGGGGGATGGTTGTCATTGGATTCATGCCTTGCAAAACAAATTTAGAAATTTCAAACGTGAAAAAAGAAACAATTATTGAGGTTTTCTTTGATATACGAGACTTGCTACCTCTTGAAAATTAAGTTTCAACTGTCTTTGTATTAGTATAATATTTTCGGTGACCGATAACCAATGGCAAATTGTCAAAGCGTTGCGTTTGTCTGTTAGTCCGTCGAAAATTTTTCATAGTTTCAACTTTTTCTTTAGAACCATGCATTTCAAAACTAGTGAAGATTTTTGTGATACTCGGCAACGTTGGGACAAAAAAAAAAAAAAAAAACAAAACAAAACAAAACAAAAAAAACCAAAAAAAAAAAACAAACAATAACAAAAAAACAAAAAACAAAAACCAAAAAAACAAAACAAAACAAAAAAAAAAAAAAAAAAATAAATAAAATAAAATAAAATAAAATAAAACACCAACAAACTAACAAACAAAAAACTAAAGGACACTTAAAAATCTTGGTGCTTTTTTTTACCAGAAATCTTGTACTGATGGAGACGCCATAGGCAAAAGTTTAACAAGGGGTGGCCTAGCTTCCTTTGTAAATTTCTTCTTTAGAACCGAATTAGATAGCGTCAGAATGATGGAGTAAGATGTTTAAAAGATTCCCATAATACTTTTTTGGACTTTGTCATGCAGAAATGCCTATTTCTATTTTTTGTGGCATAAAGAGAACTCGGGTAATAATGGTTTTAAATTAGGTTATACATTACTGTTATCATGTTTTGCTATTTCATGTATTTTTCAGTTTTCATTAATTTGTTTCCTTATGTTACAAGCTAACATGGCTAATGGGCTTCCTATGTATTTTATGATTATAGCATCTCTATATTTCCTATGTATTAAGACATATATTTGAAATATTAAAATATGTAAAAGACTGTGTGGCTCTGTTTTCTCGAAATGATGGAATAGCCCCATTTATGATTCGCATTTCACATCTTTCATGCAATGGTGCTTCAGATTCTCTACTTTATGAAAAAACAAAACAAAACAGAACAGAACAAAAACAAAGCAAATCATGAACGCAATTGAAAATATTTGGAAGAAATAATACACGGATCCTCATACAGTAGAATATTATTTTTGCGTTAAAATTTCCCCTGAACTGACATTCATTTTGCTTCTTGCTTCTTGTTCTCTGCTTCTTTCTTATTTGCTCATTACTTCACATTTATCTCATAGGATTTTGGAAAAGATTTCATATTATTTTTGTCTCAGAGGGGGAACTTCATCTCTAATACTGGAGTCAAAGTAGATCATCAAAGAAGGGGTTCATTATTTGTTTAAATTAAAGACCCAGTATCTTTCAAAAAAGATTCTATGTTTTCCAGAGAGGTTTTTGTTGTAAATCAATTGAAATAGAAAGGAGGGAATCTCCAACAACACCCGGTTACAGAACCCACAGCAAAACCCCAAAACACCCAATTCAAAACATAGAGCAGACACGCACAGAAAGAGACGCAAAAGGTATTCAAGGAAGACCAAATCACATAGAAACAGCAAACACAAATGACTGCACATTAATCAACGAGACCAAAATAGTGTCCAGACAAGGGTATGAATTTTACCAATGGAAAAAAAAAACAGAAACGTACTCTTCACAAACTTTCGTCTTTGAAGGGAAAAGGGATCCACGTAAACGATAAAAATATCCTAGACCACTTGATCTCGGGTCATAAAACGTAAGAGACAAAAATTATAATGATAAAAAAATTAAAATTAAAAAATTAATAATGTCGAAGGGTTCCAACTCTATACCTTATTGAAGAAAATTCCAAACCAAAACAAACAACAAAACAAAACGAAAACATAGAAAAAAAAACCAAAAAACAAGAAGCAATACGCAATAAGTCAACCGAAATCAGCAACTGGTCAAAGGCAAACTTAACAAATAACAAAATAGCAGAAGCAATGAATGAAGGTGGGGTTTTTTATTGAAAATATTTTTAAATGCTCCTTAAAAGGTGTTTTTTTTTTTTTGCTAAATTGTTCCTTTGTATATATGTGTTGCTGTTGAGACCTTAATTCAACCTCCAATTTGTTTCCTTTCGAGTTAAAAAACCCGCTTTCAAACAGTATGCAATATTTTTCTTCATGGGCAGCAAACACAGTCTCATCCGACTTTTCAATGTTAAACGTCTTTAAATTCAATAGCATCATTTTTAAAGAACAGTTAAACTTGCAGCATGGACATAACCATGAAAGAGTTGAAAGTGCATTTCCATCAAAATCCAGAAAGCATTCATTATGTCATAGAAATAACTTTCCTACCCCACCACACAAAATGAAAAAAAAAAAAATATCAACTCACTTTCAAGCAGTCTGGGTGTATACAGTTGATGGATAACAAACAAACCACTTGCTTCTTATGATTGCTATTCAAAAGTTGAAGACATATTTCCATCAGAATTTCAGAAAGTGTTTGATTTGTCAGAGAAATGACTTCTCTACCCCATCACTAATCCCCAAACCTTTACATCTTACAAAGAATAGCGTCTACGTCTGTCTATACACGCAACGTAATATCGATCTGGTTAGTGATAATTTTATAATTATAATGGTTTAAAATTAATAAATTATTAACGTATTTGCCAAATATTGAAGTTCATCATTTATAAATTTTCTCCAACATTCCCTGGTCATACATATTATCGGAACTTAAGGAGAATTTTAAAATTATTTTTTTCTCTGCCTTTTGTTAAAATAGTAAAATGTATGCAATACTATAATATCAGTGGGGTTTATTTTTCAGAATTAGCGTTTACTTGAAAGTAGCAAATTACCAACGCTATCTTTCACTACAATGACGCTGCCCTTCTCTAAAATGATGAAAAGAAATTAATAGATCAAATTCTTTGAGAACAACGATTTTTAAACATATTTATTTGAAAAGATGTAAAATTTTGCAAATGAAGCGAACGACATAAACTTGATCTTTGTCATAGACAGGGGAACAACTGATCAATCTTTCTTGATTTCATTACAGATCCCTCCCTAAAATAATTCAAATAGTCTACATTTTCATACTTCATGGAAAACAACCAAAACATTTGCTTCCCGCACAAATTTTGAATAACCATACAATAGTTGAACTTAAAAGCATTTTTCCATCAGAATTTCAGGAAGTGTTCATTTTGTCAGAGCAATGACTTTGTGACACTACTTGGCGAGTGTCACTGCTGGTGAACCAAGGGTCCCCGAGGGCACATGTAGCCAAGTTCGATCAACTTCGGTTGATCGTCTGTCTCTTTAACGCATTTGAAATTTTCTGTTACAAAATTTCTTGAAATTTCTAAAACGTGGGTCCTGTAGCATCATATCCCACCCATTCTGCTACGTTTTTTGGTACATTTTTGGACATAATAATTCGTATACTTTTTGGCCATTTTACATTGTTTAGACCGAGGATCACTGACGAGGGTTTAGTACCCGAAACGTACATGCCTGGTCCATGCTGTAAATTTATCAGGTCTTAAATGATGCTATTGAAAATGAAGACGTTTAACATTTCTTCCCCATAAGCTAATCATCTGACAAAGTAGTGTCTATGTATGTCTAAACACGTAATAAAGTTAGCTTGATTGTGCTTGGTGATAATTTGTTTTTTAAAAAAAACGTATGGGACATTGAATTTACATTTAAGTTCTTTTACGGTATCACAATTGTTAAATTCTTTCCAAATTACAGTTTAGAATGCAGAAATCTTTAGTGAATATGATTATCAATAAGTTCTAATTTGGCGTCTTTATATCTATTGCTCTTTCAAGTCCAAACAATGAATAAATAATATGAGTTTAGACCGAATTGTTACTTTCTACAAATCAGATTTTTTTTTTAAATAATTGAAAACAGATGCAAAGATACATGTACCTCCTATACGTGTCTTGTGCATTCAAATTGCTTTGAATTTTCTTTAAGAAGGCAAAGAAATGGAACACTTCCGTATTATTATTATAAACACTTATTTCCTTTTGCAGTGTGGAGCAGTTAAACTTGTTCCCCGTGACTGGATGTTTAGGGTGTTATTATTACTTCTTTCCAGCTTTGTCACCCGAAAGAAGCTTTGTTTTGGCCCTTTAAAAATTTGACATCATACATTATTTTGCTATTTCGAAATTAAAGGAGGTTTACATACTAGCTTTATCACTCCAATGCTATTTTGGACAAAGGTTTTATTTGTCTATGCTACTGAATCGACCTTATAGGAATTTTGGAGCCGCGCACTTTTTGCAAAAATGCATAAATTAAAATTAAAAAAGAAATAAAACCAGAGAGCGCTACTGAAATGAATTTTGGCTGTGTCTAAAAATCACTTTAGTTGGAAGCATCACTGATGAGGATTTACTATTCGAAACACGTGTCTGGTGCATGAAAATTGCTTTGAAGTTTTCTTCAAGAAGGTAAAGAGTTGGACACTTCCGTATTATTCAAAATTCTCTTTTGTAATATAACGTGGTAAATGACGCCAGATAAAAGAAATGCCGATATACTTTTGTGCATTTGACTAAATTATTTATTTGTGAAAATGCATGGTCATTATAAGACTTTTAAAACTGGTCGATGCCACGATTTTTCACACAGTCGGGAGAGCAAAAGAAAAGAGGTCTTTTGGTTTTCATTTCAGATTACAACAAATAATCAATTTCAAACAGCATGCAATAATATGCTTCATGAACAGAAAAAAAACACCACTTGCTTTTCATAATATTATCTAACTAGTAGTCGCAACTTTACAATAATCATGCAGTGGTTGAAGTAGAAAGAATATTTCCATCAACTTTCATAAAGTGTTCATTTTGTCAGAGAAATGACTTTCCTACCCCCATCACTCAGCCCTCAAACCTTATCATCTGACAAAGTAGCGTCTCCGTCTGTCTAAACACGCAACGTTAAGTTGATTGTGGTTGGTGATAATTTGTTTTTTAGAACGTACGGGACATTGGAGTGGGAGGAAGGACATTCGTCTTTATTGTTTTGGAATACTTCTAAAGTTACCCCCCTTTTTTACAGACTGCTTTGATGTACTGACAGATTTAATCACTCTTGAAATACGTGTTTCAGCCACAAGATTTTGAATGATTGCATAGTTGAGAAAGGAAACCTTTTTTCGTGGAGAAAAAGTGTTTCTCTCCTATATATATACGTATTTAAATTCGATACACCGATACACTTACTTAAAATTGTAAATAAAATTTTATAAAGGATTTCGAAAATAATTTAATTTCTATCGTATCTTATATGCACTTCATCTTTAATGTCTTCGTCGCATCCATTATTCTTCTATTCTTTACCTATCATTCACATCAAAAATCAAAACCCTCTCCCCCAAAAACAACATGAAGAAAAAAATATCAGTTTTACCCACTTCAATCTTGTACCATATGCGTGTATTTTACTATATTGTATATATATATTTTTTCTTTTCATTCAAAAATTGCTTAAAGTCTTTAATCCTATATTATTTTATTTGTATAGAGTATTTCAATAACGAAATTTCCGAATTTTGAAAAATAACGAGAGACATCCATGTTGACCTATATACATTGTACAAGCACATCCAAGCAACAAGGTAGATGGAAAATACAATTATATATACAGGATTTTAGAATGTAGAAATATTTGAGTCAAAATGTTTCATTAGGCGTCTTCACATAGCGTACTGGATATACATGTATAAAGCTTATATGATCAAGTAATGAATTGTAGATTATTTCAGTTTGAATTATTATTTTCGATATATCATACATTTGTTTCAGGGTATTTCTTATTTTCTTTCAAATGCGTCTTATATCAAATTAGAATTAATTTGTGGGCGTAACTTTAAATTTCCTTTCATAATCCTTCTACAGAATGAGCAAAATCAAATTGAACTCTGAAATCATGAAAACAAACAAAAAGAAAATTATAGAATTTCTTCACTTTATATGCATTATTTCTCTTTTATTTTCTTGAGTACAGAGATACTGCATTGATGTAAATGCCTTACAGAGTACACTTTATCTATTTGATCAAACTTTTGGTTGTATATGTCCAATATGGATAAAAGTATGAAACACAGATTTTTTTCCCGGCTGGCTGATATATAGATTTTTCTATTCAAAAAGTTCGCAAAAATAGAATAAAAACAAGTTTCTTTTAGCGTATATGTATTGGTGGCAATATAAACAGTTCTATTGAAACTTGTTGTTGTGTTGTTAGCAGTGCTGCTCTTTTTTGTCTTCTATTTCTCATTTCTGTTTTCATTCTTTCTTCGTGCCTTTAACTTTGAGATAGTTTGATCGTCTTATAATCATCTTCAATGACAACACATTTTATTTATTTATTCTCGCATCTCATCGTTACTTACTCACTGATCAAAGAAAAATGCAAAGTGGTGAAATATTATTGCCCGCTTGGTCAATACACACGGGACGTTACATGAACCTGAATAGGTCATTAAATAATCATAATGCACGACATGTATACATTCTAGGTCATTATGGAGTCTTATCATGATAGATCATCGTTGATATAAGCCGTATGGCTTTTGATTAATAAAGAATTGAATTGAATTGAATTGATTCCTTGGTTGTATACTTGTTCGGACATTTTCTTAATTTCTAATTAAACTCATTTTTATGAAGAATTTGTTTACGGATCGTCTAGACGACATTAATGTAATTTGATAACAGATGAATGGAGTTTTATATGTATGCATGGTTTCTTTGAAATGTTACATTTTTCTCCCCCGATGGCATTTTTGTTAGGAATATGGAAATTTTATCTGAAGTTTAGATTGAAATCAGCAGACCCATACGCAATGCTAAAAAACCTAACAAAAAACAAAACAAAACAAAACAAAAAAAAAAAAATGAAAATAAAGAAATACAAATTAAAAAAAAAAGATAATAATAATAAAAAAAGTAACCCCCCCCCTTCAATAAATGAAGAAATGGACGGACAGAATTGAAATAGAAGAAAAAAAAATTCAATATTGTCTATTTCAATTCTTTTCTTCCTTTTCTAAATTTATTGGGGAGGGGGAGTTACATTTTTTATTATCATCATTTTATGTTATTTATCTAAAATAACATAAAATGATGATAATAAAAAATGTAACTCCCCCTCCCCAATAAATTTAGAAAAGGAAGAAAAGAATTGAAATAGACAATATTGAATTTTCATTCTTCCTAAAAGTAACTATCTTCATTACAAGTGGTTGTCCGCACTTTAAGAAAAAAATATTGTATGGTAGATTGAAAATTGATTTTTGATAGAAAAGTAGATTAATTGGGAAATAAACACATTGATATAATAAATTGTTGAAAACTGAATAAATAAATATTATTCCACATTTCTTTTTGTCAGAGTTTTCTGGTCTTTAAGTTTTTTTTAAATCTAAAATAAATCATGAATTTATTAACCAAAGCTTCAAGTATTCATTTGTATATGTCTTTTTCTAAAATAAATAATGAATTTATTAACCAAAGCTTCCAGTATTCATTTGTATATGTCTTTTTCTAAAATAAATAATGAATTTATTAACCAAAGCTTCAAGTATTCATTTGTATATTGTTATGGGTCAGAATACCCCAAAACGCCAGCAAAAATCAGACAAAGACAGAATATAAATTTACAAGTTTAATTATGTACAAAATATATATATTTACAATGATTACAACTTACAATACAATGTCCGGATCAAAGTGTCCGTTACGGTCCACAAAGTCTATCGAATGTATGGTTTCCGGTAATCACAAACGTTCTCGAAAGATCGATGTCCAAACGTTGTTAAATGGATTAAAGTCTCAACAAATAAAGTGTCCCAGTATATCAGAATAGATGAATGAATCGTGTCTACGAATGTGTACGAATGCCCCCTCAACACAGTTCCTCAGAGGTATTTATACTTAATACAAATAAATTTACCAGAAGCTTCTTGAACAATGACTCATTACAAATGATTAACAATAGAGTAAATTCTAGAAATCACAGTCATGTGATGATAATGATGTAACAAAGAACATACTGGAATATTCTCTAATGAGATAAACATGACATAGTAAAATCTAGAAAGAATTATTATGAAATCATTAAATAACATGACTAAGTACATGTGTACCTACACATAAAGTAAAACTAAAATAATACATGACCCACAACACCTCCCCCCTTAAAAAAAGTTTGAATGTCAATGAAAACTTAGGTGGTAAATTCTGCAAAAATCACTCATGAAACTCTCGATAGTGCATCTGCAATCACATTGTCTTTGCCCTTGATATGGTTTATAATGATATTGTACTCTTGCAACAATAAACTCCACCTTGTAAGTCTTTGATTCTTGTTTGACATTTTGTGCAAAAATGTGAGAGGGTTGTGGTCAGTATAAACAAGAATGGGATGTAAAGTAACATTCAAATAAACATCAAAATGTTGTAAAGCTAACAATAATGCAAGACACTCTTTTTCAATAGTAGAGTAATTCTTTTGGCATTTTGTCAATTTCTTTGAAAAATAACAAACAACTCTATCTACACCATCATCATTTTCTTGAAACAAAGCAGCCCCGATTCCTATGTCACTGGCATCAACAGTAAGCTTAAATTGCTTATCAAAATTTGGAGCTGACAGGACAGGACTATTCATAAGAACACATTTGATTTTCTTAAAAGATTCGTCACAGTCATTGGTCCACGCAAAATTCACTCTCTTTTGTAACAGATTGGTAAGTGGACCAACAACTGACGAGAAATTTGGACAAAATTTTCTGTAAAATCCTGCCATTCCCAAGAATCTCATTATCTCTTTCTTATTGGTAGGAATTTTCTTGGATCGAAACCACTGATCAAATAAATCTTCTTTTTCTCGAGCAAATTCAACATATGTTTGATTTTCAAACTTTTTGTACTTTCTAAACTTTTGTCTGTACGCTTCAGGTACTAACTGATATGCTCTCAAAATCGTGTCCTTGACCTTGTCATAGTCTGAACTCTCAGCAATACTGAGCGTCGAGTACACTTCAGCCGCTTTGCCAATAAGTACGCTTTGTAATAAAGTTGGCCAAAAATCACGTGGCCACTTCAGATTGGCCGCGATTTTCTCAAAATGTGGAAAATATTTGTCCACGGACTTTTCTTGAAATTTTGGTACTAATCGGATGTTTTTGGCGGCGTCGAATTCAGACTTGACAGGCGAAGGAACAGGATTTTCCTTAGCGCTTTTCTCTAACTTTAACTTTTCTAACTCAAATTGGAGTTCTTTCTCGTGCATACGTTCCTGTTTCTCTCTTTCTTCCTTTTCTCTTTCAAATTGTCTTATTTTTTCTTCTTTTTCAAATTGTCTTTCTTTTTCTTCTCTTTCAATTTGAAATTGTCTTTCTTTTTCTTCTTTTTCAAATTGTCTTTCTTTTTCTTCTCTTTCAATTTGAAATTGTCTTTCCTTTTCTTCTTTTTCAAATTGTAATTGTATTTTCATTTTCTCTAATTCAAACTCAAATTTTGACATTTTGGTTTCGCTTGAAACAGGTTCAACAGGAAAATCGTATGACGAAAAGATTTCCTTAGCTAAAAGCTCTTTAGCCACAATATTTCTAATTTCTTGTTTTCTCATAGAAGATTTTACATCTAACTTCAAGTGAAGACCTAAACCAATCAAATCATCTTTTTTCAATGATTCGAACTCATCTACAGTCGGCGATTTCAAAAATTCAGTGACCGAAAATACCATGATTGATTTCTGCTGGCAAAAGTTTTACTAAAAAAATTTCCCTTTTTTTTTTTTTACGAACTTTACGTAAAGTGCAAATATGCAGAGATTACGATCCCGGACGAGCCCCCAATTCTGTTATGGGTCAGAATACCCCAAAACGCCAGCAAAAATCAGACAAAGACAGAATATAAATTTACAAGTTTAATTATGTACAAAATATATATATTTACAATGATTACAACTTACAATACAATGTCCGGATCAAAGTGTCCGTTACGGTCCACAAAGTCTATCGAATGTATGGTTTCCGGTAATCACAAACGTTCTCGAAAGATCGATGTCCAAACGTTGTTAAATGGATTAAAGTCTCAACAAATAAAGTGTCCCAGTATATCAGAATAGATGAATGAATCGTGTCTACGAATGTGTACGAATGCCCCCTCAACACAGTTCCTCAGAGGTATTTATACTTAATACAAATAAATTTACCAGAAGCTTCTTGAACAATGACTCATTACAAATGATTAACAATAGAGTAAATTCTAGAAATCACAGTCATGTGATGATAATGATGTAACAAAGAACATACTGGAATATTCTCTAATGAGATAAACATGACATAGTAAAATCTAGAAAGAATTATTATGAAATCATTAAATAACATGACTAAGTACATGTGTACCTACACATAAAGTAAAACTAAAATAATACATGACCCACAACAATATGTCTTTTTCTAAAATAAATAATGAATTTATTAACCAAAGCTTCCAGTATTCATTTGTATATGTCTTTTTCTAAAATAAATAATGAATTTATTAACCAAAGCTTCCAGTATTCATTTGTATATGTCTTTTTCTAAAATAAATAATGAATTTATTAACCAAAGCTTCCAGTATTCATTTGTATATGTCTTTTTCTAAAATAAATAATGAATTTATTAACCAAAGCTTCCAGTATTCATTTGTATATGTCTTTTTCTAAAATAAATAATGAATTTATTAACCAAAGCTTCAAGTATTCATTTGTATATGTCTTTTTCTAAAATAAATAATGAATTTATTAACCAAAGCTTCAAGTATTCATTAGAAAAATAATTCAATGTATGTAAATATTTTTAACGAAAAACGATGCTTTGATAGGGCACATTTTTTTGCATAGGCTTTGCTAAACGGCAAATTATTGAGTTTTCTCATATACAAGTATTTATCTCAAATTACAGATACAGTTCTACATAGTCGTTGCACATGTTCAGTGTAGTTTATGAAGGGTTTCAAATTCTTGACCAATGTCCACATGATGCTCTGACGGGTCAGTTTCACACCATGAAATCCCCGGACAGATGTGATCTGCACGTGAAATGTTAGTAATTTAGCTCAAATGACGGATGGAAATTGCAGAAAATTGGTTTTGCTAATTTCCATTGTCTGAGCGCAAAAGTCAGAGTAATTTCAGGCTATTTTATGTTCGTCATTATCAAACATATTTTGTCGTTTTGACTAGAGAATCAATAAATGCTTTAATGTAGTAATCGTTTCCGTCGCAGCTGATGTTGTATTATCATATTTGATTTAGTTGTTTCAATGTACGTATACAATAATTTCCTGGAGCTCGCATCAGAAATTATGAACAAATAAGCGAAATTCATTTCGTTATATTTCCGTTTCTCCAACATTTGAAGTTCGATTTCTATTTCTTTTTAATTGTGTAACGCTATTTCTTTTTCATCTTTATCATGTTTAGAACAATTTCTGATAACTTCTTTCATAAATCGCCAGATCTCTTTTCATCTTATGATGAAATCAAACATATATCAAAATATTTTGAAAAGCTAAAAGCAAATTCTCTGTGTAGTTTCGAGGACTTAAAAAGATAATTTTCATGGTGTTTGAATATTCTTTTAGATATACAACTAGTATAAAATAAGACTTAAGGGAATACTTCCGATTTCGTAAAACTTAGCCCCACGCGCATTGTTCCAATGATCATTTTGCGAAAATTTCCCCCAGCGAATTTAACCACGTTTACAGTTGATTTTAGCATAAAATTATCCTTTTTCTTAACAGGAAATTATTTTCTTATGTTCTGATGTGTTTGATTCCCATGTATTTGTCTTTGAGTCGCTACAGCCGTATATTTCACAGTTCGACTGTCTTGAGAAATATTTTTAAAAATGTAAGACAAATACAAAAACATATAAAGAATAAAGAAGAAATTAAAAAAAAGATTCCGTACTCAAAATGAAAAAAAAAAACCGCAGGATAAAATGAAGAAATCGAGAGCATTAAACAGTTTCACTCCTCAAACTCCATAACTAAAATGTTTGCATATATTATTTCCGAATATGGAGGAGAAATTTTGTTCTTACCGGTCGGGTTCTGGATGCACTGAGACAAAAAGTACAAACAGGTTTTGGTAAGTTGTCCAAGCTCCCCCTTAACATGGCTTGATGTTTTATACACGGCTGATCAATGCAGTCCGCGCCCACCATTAACACAGTGTTCAAATGCGCAATGTAACTCGTGGCCAGTCTCAAAGTCTCGATTTTAGACAACTTCCGGTCAGCAGGTTCTGTCGGGATCAAGGTCCTGAGAGTTACAAATGCTGTGTTAACACTATGAGTCCTGTCTCGTTCCCTGGCGTTAGCCGCCACCCTTTGTTTCGGTACTTTTGTTCCGTCAAAACTACAATCCCCTGATGGGTGATCCTCGTTGTCAGAAGAATTCGGACGGGATTTTCTTTTCCGTCCAGACGCGGTTCCTCCACTTACACAGTCTTCCGAGGATCCGAAACTGTCACTTCCGTCGGAGAAATTATGAATGTCGTCTTCCGGTTTGCTTGAAGATTTTTGAACTCTATCGGAATTTCTTTTCATTGCTTTTCTCATTTATGGTTAATCCCTGCTCAGTACAATGTGAAATTTATGATGTGAAAGGATGGAAAAGAAATTCAAATTGTATAAGACCTTTCTCCCATGAAAAGTCTTCAGGGAGATTTGGAATATTATGTTTCCATCTGTTTCGTCCCTGGTTGCGGGAATACGAGCGTGGCTTTTCCCGGCAAAAAGCTCTGACGATTATCCGCTTTAAAGTTGCATCCTATATATAATGAGTTTGCCATTATCCCAGAAACTTGCTTTTTCAAACTGGCGGCCTAATGTCCCAATTTTCGTTTTTCTCCGACTGTGAAAATATAATTTCCGACATAATGTTCTCTCAATATGGCTACATCAATGAATGCCTGACAATCTCATCATCATCATGGGATGTCAATCAAACTTGGCGCGTATGTGCACGAGATGCAGGTGGGCGGGGCTAGTTCAGGTCGTTTGTCTACTTATGATTGGTTCTACTCTACGAAATGATTGATGACCACCGTGTTAATGACCGCAGTGGTTCAAATGAAAATAATAGTACCCATCAAGTATAAATATACCACTACAAAGACACAGGAATTCTGTATCGTTTAACATTTGTTTGAGAAATACATGACAAGATAACAGCACTTCGAAGACTTATATTTCTGATGTGATATTGGTCTACGACAAATAAATTATCATAAAATAAATCATCGTATCGTATCTATGTGATTCTACTATATTTTCGATGATTAGAATGATAAGTTTGGAGACTTACACAATTATACGCCTTCTACGTGACTTTGAAAAACGTTGAATCAGATCAGGATTTATAAACATAAGTCCTCGGTATTTGCGAAAATTAGAACTTATATATACATCACTGTTATGGGCATTACCTGTTGTACCAACAATTCTCATATGTGTTTCTAGTTGTTTGCGATTGCGAGAAGAACATTCAAAACTTCGTCCTGGATGCGGCAATAAACCGGAAATATTTCTAATTTTATCATGCCTTTTTTTGAAAATATTCTTTACTTGCTACCAGAATGCTTCATAGTTTCTACAAAATTTGGAAGTAGTTCACCCTTTTTTCCTAATACCCAATGGATTGACATTAAAACAAAATTCATATACATGTATGAAATTCCATCACTGAATAAGAAATGAATAAATGGATTGCGATACATTTTAAATTCCATAAAAACTATAGAATAAAAAAATCACAATGGATACATTAATTATACTGACATGTCCATAAAGATGAAAGAATTATCCCAACACTGCTCCTAGAGCGCATCCTTATAATTCTTCAAACACAAGAAATAGGGAGAGGAGATGGTAACGGACATCGCTACTAACTCAAAAACCACTGATACCTCTCAAAAGTTACGAAGATTTCTGAAAATCTGAAAATTTTCATCAGAAATTTTGCGAGATGTTATGGACGTAAAATTTGGTTTTCAAATATACGTTGCACTGTTCAGCCCTATCTCGCAAAATTTCTAACGAAAATTTTCAGAAATCTTCGTAACTTTTGTCATCAAATAAATGAAAATTAAATATCATAGTTTTATTTATATAGTTAAATATTTTCTAATATTCTCTATAGATTGAATATGATTTTCTTGAATTTTAGTTTGTTAAACGGAGGAAGCAATGGACTTTACATAAGTTTCAATGATTTTTTTCGTTAGAATGTTTCTGAAGACGGACAGCAACAAATTGAAAAATGAAATGAATCAATGATGAATAAGTAAATAAATAAATAAATAAATAAATAAATAAATAAATAAATAAATAAATAAATAAATAAATAAACCGAGTAGCTTGAAGTGCTTCCGATACGAATTTTATGAGTATTGGAATAAGAAGTCTAAAAATTGTCTTTATCTTTCGTACCGGTATGTCTGTGAAGATAAATATAGAATGGTATCCTAATTATCTTATGTAAGGCGTGCGTTCGACTAACGAATCCCTGATAATATATGTAGAGAGAACATAACGTGCTAAGAATATGAGCGAAAATGAGGACATGGTGGTCGATAAACTTTTTCCAAAACAAAGAAGAAAATTGACGTTTAGGGTCAAAATATTAAAAACAATAGCGCTTTGTGGAGCCTGGTGGTGTATAGTAAGTAGATCTATTTTGCATACTGTTTATTGCTGGTTAAGGTCGGTCTTTGGTTGGATCCTCTAATTTCTGTTCCGCGTATCATGTCTTGTATTGTCACTGTATCACAAATCTTGATGCAACTACGCTGTACCTACGACAATTCTCGACCAAAATTTTCACTAGAGCGGGGAAAAAAATGAGTAAGTGTCTCGATTTAATTCTTCCAATTTTCTAACACCGTAATCAATTCCTGACCAATTGAAGACCCCTTTAGCCGCTCTACTCAAGATCATATATTATCGACCAATACCAAAACCCGATCTATTTCCTATTTTCCCGACCTTTATCTAGGGCGTGCTAACATATACTGCACAAGGCCAAGATCTTGCAACTTTTGAAATCGGGAATGATGATTTCATAGAAAAAATCTAGCTCCGCACCTGAGTGCCTAATTTACCTGGTAATCTAGTAGCTTCGTTATCCTTATATCTATATTAGCTTTCTCAAAGCTGATAAATATAAATGTATGACATAATTTAAAACTAAAAGTACTTGTACGTATCAAGAGGAGTCATGACCACTCTAGATGAGATATAAGATGTCAAACGAACATGGTATTTACAATTAAGTATTGAATACTTGAAGATAGATAGGTTTCTAATACCCGATTCATTGTAAACATAAATCTTAATATTTCATTGGTGGATGTAAGATTTCCAATGGAGGAGTCCATCCCGCAGGTGTGTGTCTCTGTAGGGGAGGTGGATGTGATGGGAATGTCCTTTTTATGATTAAAAAAATATTTCCAGCTAAACGGAAACAAATCAGGATTTTCGGTAAATTCTGGAGAGGAGGATCCTAAGCATCCCATCCAACCTTTTAGATTCGCCCCTGCATTTGCACATTCCCGTTTCTCTATACACCCTTGTTGCAGCACCAGGCAATGCAGAAAATCATAGCAACCTTAACTCCAATGACCGAGTATACCTTTTGATTTACATACTAAAGTACACAATGTATGCAAATTAAATAGATATTGAAAAATTTGACCGAGGCAAGTTAAGTTCTACTCTAGAATAAGATCTCGACCAAATTGAAGGTTTGCATAAATATCGGTGGGAAAAGTATTTAGTGGAGAGTGAATAGAAATGGGAACGAATGCGACAGAAAAAGATTTTAAAGATGTTCAGAAAGGACCGACAACGGTACAAAAAGTCGTTAAGACCTTGGTTCTGATTGGTGCATGGGCTTGTATAGTGAGTGGAACTATATTTTGAATTATTGAGAAAAATATATGAAATAGAAATGACAAAACTTACTTGTTTAATCCATTGATGTTGCCTTCAAATATTAAGGGAAAACATTATACGTACAGAAAATTGATTTCATTAATATTTGAACAAAGAATATTTTTCTTAGATTTCTTTGATCTTCGATGGACACATTGTACATTTTAAGAGTATGTTCATGTATATATAGGACACACAGGTGCCTGATGCTAACGACCCTTTATGCATCCCGCTTCTACTTTCTACTTTCCCTCCATTACTTCGAATATGGGAAAGTAAAGGGTCCTTGGGATTGAGCCCCTTTGCAAGGATACCTTGCTCATATATATAACAGGTATGATTTTCAAAATGTGCATATTTTCAGGGACTTAATTTGGAAATCACTGGACCAACCCTAAAGGATCTCAAACTACGCGCCAACACTAACTATGAGGAGATATCCCGGGCCGTTTCCGGTCGGAGTATTGGTTTCTTTATCGGGGCGGCGTTAGGGGGTTTCTTGGTAGACAAACTGGATCGGTACCTGGACTTGATGATAGCTATCTGCCTGGACTTGATGGGGATTTTCGCCGTCATAGCGCCACACAGTCCCTATGTGGAGCTTATGTGGTTCCTGTTTGTTATGCAGGGAACGTTTGAAGGAATCATCAATATAGGTACTATTATATAAGGCCATAGTAACTAAATAATTGGGCGGGTTCCTTTTAGGATAATTCCTCAGAAAAGACATAGTATTACATACATGCATATTTCAGGTAAAAATATATCAGCAAATGATCTTGAATATCATAAAATGCCTACACCATCATTTATATCAGGACATAGCAGTAGTTTTTCTAAACATAAAGTCAGAATCATCCACTTCGCTTTAGAGAAAGATATTTTTCTTTTATGTTTTCAGTCTTCCTTTCATTCTTTCTTCATATTGATTTTGTGTTTACGTGTTTTCATGCCTGGCGGGAGGGTACCTTTTAGAAAAGGTTCGGGACGTAAAACAGAATATCAAAATACCATGGCCCAATTTACACACAATTAAAATAACGTGAAATTAACGTGACATTAACATAAGAAAATGAAATAACAAATCGTACAGAAATGAAGACACAATGTTATGTAAATTCAGTTGCGGGATACCTTTGACTTCATTGGATGTTGTTTTAGGGATTCGTCGGGTACTCTAAACATGTCGAAGCAGATAGATTATGCAATTAAGCAAAGTCACAACACGAAAATTCGATCAATGTATTGAAGTTACCGTGCGAAGTGATACATTCTTCGCTTCTTCGCATAATAACATCGCTTCACGTCCTTTGTATGTCCATGCACAGAAACATATGAGAGATAAACAGAGGGACAAATCTGTTTCAAAATTTATGCTTTATTAAAAATCCTAGAGTATATAAAAATGTTTTCTAACATTTTTCTTTTCACACATCTCTAAATGCCTTTCGTTTTATCTATTTTCAGCTGGGCAAAAACTCATTCTGGAGCTGTGGCGGGAGAAAGCGTCATCTCCAATGCACGCCCTCCATCTTGGATTCGGTATAGGTTCTTTCATTGTTCCTCAGATCGCCAATCCGTTCCTCGCTGTTCCGGAGTACATCGACTTACGAAACACGACGAATGCCTCACTGGTAGGGGACATAACTACTACGTCACTTCCGGAACTTACCACGACCGTTTACGTCAAAGAATCCAGGATAGAGTGGCCGTTCCTGATCGTTGGTATAATAGCAGTCGCCGAGTCCTTGCTCTTCCATTATTATCAGTTCTTCGGCAAAAACAGTCGGAATCCCGAAATTGCGAATGTCGAGAAGCCGTCAGAAGCGAAGTCATTGAAGGAAATCATAGATCCGGCGACGTGCGCAAGCGGAAATCGTATTTTTGGATTAGGTATTTTTGTACTTTTGTTTCTGTATTTCTTCCAAGCAGTCGGCGGCGAGCGAATTTATGGAAAGTTTATTCGCGCCTTTGCCATTGATCATTTAGGGATGGACGGCGACGAAGCCTCTCTTCTGAACACTGAATTTTGGATCAGTTTCTCCGCAGGACGATTCTTGGGTTTTATTTTAGCAATATGCATTCCTATAAGAATTCTGATCGTCTTGGAATGTACTGGAGGCCTCATTAGCGCGGTTCTGTTAAACATATTTGCTAGAGACAATAGCTTAGCACTTTGGATTCTGACTGTCCCGATGGGGATATTCATTGCTCCTTGTTTCCCGTCGGGAGTTGGATGGGGTGATTATCATGTAAAAATGACCGGGTTCGGGATTACATTTTTGTTATTGGGCGGAGCTTTAGGGGGCGTTTCCTACATGTGGGTCATCGGTCATTTTTACGACTCGAATGGACCCCTGACTTTGTTCTATATGCTCATTGCTTACAGTGTTTTACTTTGTCTTTTTGCATTTCTTCTTAATATCATATCGTGTGGAAAAGGGAACAGATTCAAAGAAGAGGAAAACGAGCTCGAGGTTGTACCTGGAAAAGACGAGAAGAAATTCGACAGTATAACGGGTCCCCCAGACTACAGCAGTGTTGTTCCGCCAGATGGACAAAACTCGAAACTATAGGATAATCTTTATTATTCTATAAACTATGAATTGACTGATAATGTCACCGTTTCTCCTCAGCTTCGCCTCGGTTATATTTTCATGATCATAAGTCAACATCACGTCATATACTAGTACACGGAGTTGAAAGTCCATGATTGTATAATGATAAATGAAAATAAAACTTGTAGTTTTCAATATTGAATTTAAATATACTAAGTATATTGACAAGAAAATCGAGAGAAGCTAGAAACAATATATTAGTATTGAGTTTCTTGTAATTGCTTAGCTAGTTCTGTTCTAGAACAGGCGAATGTAACACACTAGTGCTGTTTATGATTTATACATCGAGATATTAGCGTTCAATTTCTATGTATCAGTAGAAAAATACAAGTATTCGAATAAATTAAACCCTTCTACGAAGGCTTCGTAAATAACACTAATTTCTGTTGTGAGTTAATTATAATTACCGATTATAGTAGTGTCTCAAAACTTTGTTTTACATGTATAAATTTAAATATCTTTTATTTTCATTTTCTCTATGTATGCTTTTAACCCAAGATGTCATTTACCTGCATCATGCCATGAATCTGGAGAACGTAATTATAATCAGTGAAAAAATCAAACACAGAACCCAATATCATATTCAATTGGCATTCGAATTAAATCACTGAAAATACAAAACAAAAGACAACAGAATTAATGTTTTTGGATGGTTCTTATTTAAAATATCGTTCAAAATTGAGGTCAACCAAATGTTACAATGTTTGACCATGTTTTATGCGAAACGGTATAATTATTGTGGCTTAAAGATAAATACAACATAAACTTAAGTAGTATGGATCGGTACCAAAAAAAAAAAACCCTCCAAAAAGTGTTTCATCATTCCAGATGGAAGCTTGAGTTGGGCTCTACATGTTTTGATTTATTAGGTATCAAATTTTCTGTTGATTTAAAACATATGACTGATATGAATTTGAAAGATTTAAGCAATTAAACGTATTCAAATTCAATAGCAACATTTAAGAACAGGTAAATTTGCAGCATGGACCAGAAATGCAAGTTTCGGGTACTTAACCCTCGTCAGCAATCTAAACAATGTTTATGGCCAAAGATTGTGAAAATCATTATGTCCAAAAATGTACCGAAAGAGAAAGACGTAGCAGGATGGGTGGGATATAATGTTAAACGTCTTCCAATTCGATAGCATTCGATGCTACAGGACCCACGTTTTTTTTTGGGGGGGGGGATATCAAGAAATTTTAATAACAGAAATTTTTTAATTCGTTGAAGAGACGATCAATCGAAGTTGATTGATCTTGGCTACATGTGCCCTCGGGGACTTCTGGTCCACCAGCAGTGACACCAAGTGGTACAAATGTTAAACGTCTTCAAAGTCAATAGCATCATGAGAACAGATAAATTTGCAGCATGGACCTGACATGCACGTTTCGGCTACTTAACCATCGTCTGTGATGCTCAATCTAAACAATGTAATGAGGACAAATACTTTGAAAGTTATTACGAGAAGAAGAAGATCCTGATGACAATCCCAGCATCACTCACAAGGGAGCACCAAGTTGAGCATCGACCGACCCCTAGCAAGCTAGATGTTTGACCAGGTGCCCGGGAGGAGAAAGCATTGCCTGTTTGGCCAGCCTCACCCAACGTCGATGTTCACGCACGAAAATGAACCATTTTTATGTTAAAACATGTACCATACTGACTCATATAGGTAGAATCTCTATTGTAAAGTATCTCATTGTTTCTATATCTAATCATTTGTTTCTTGCTTTATCTAATCATAAACAAGAAGTTATTTCGACTCTCAACAAGTCAATTTTACAATTTGTTTGGGGCTCAAAGAATATCATAGGGAAAGATATTGTGATTCAGTCCAAAGAATAAGGGGGTTTGAATGATTTTAGAAGGCTTTATCACTTTACTGAAATGTTCCAGGATAGAACTATCAGGTGGTCAGTCTCGGTTATCGCTATTAAACGTTATGTGCGGTGACGAATTTGTCCACAACATTGCTAGTTTTGGTGATGAATATTTTGTAAAAGTATAAACAACTCTACAAATCTGTGTTGGAAAGATTTTTTTTCTTAGAGTAGGGGAAAGTAGTGAAGTCAAGTCATCATAATGCATTTTTTAACAGTTCTATCGATACTTCCATTCCAATTTGGCATAATTCGTATTTGAAGGTTAATCACGAGAGCGTTTAAATCAAATCATGGTTTGAGAGGAGTATCAAATTTGTTCATGCCTTTCTTGATGAAAATGGATATACCCTTCAGAAAATTACATTTGAGCGAAAGTTTGGAATGAGCACTATATGTGTCATGCAGTTCAACAGATTCTACGGTGCTCTTTCGTCCTTTTTACGCAGATTTGATTACAAAACCGACCTTCGTTACTTTGACATCTCCACATATTCCGTGTCACTAGAAATGGTTATTTGATATTAACGAAAAATGCACAACAATCATACATAGATTACTCACTTTTAAGTATATTTCACGAGCAGGAATAATCAAATGGAATAAAAAAAATTAGGCGACATATTCCGTAATGATATAAAAATTGATGATTCTATTTTTAGATCATGTTTCAAAATAACGAACGATTCTTCCACACAGTGGCTACAATATCTGAAGAGAATTAATGTTTAAGAAAGTGACACATGTTTCTTCTGTAATGCAGCAAGCGAATATCTTACCCATGTCTTCTTTGATTGTCCAAAAGTTTTAACTTTGTGGAATGTATTAAGTGAACATATTTACAATTACAGTTCAAAACGCATATGTTTAAATCTTAAAATATTGTTTTCGGAGAACTATTTCAAACTGAACATCATGCTGTCAACTTTATCATTCTCTGTACTAAAGAATTCTTTTATGAATGTTCGAAGAACATTAATTTGCCAAATATCGACGGTCTAATGCATCACTTAACATTTAGGCATGTAGGCTCGTATATGAAATAACTTCTGTTAACTACTTTTCTTTCAGTTGATTAATCTCATAAAGTTCAATGTTTCAAGACTAGGTGGCCTGGATGATATTCGCATCGCCCGGTATAAAACCTAGTGACCTGGTATCATCGCGTACAAGGTCACCAGATGACTACCCCACCGATGACATATTTTGATAATTTGTATAAAGTGTTTGGACGTCATTGTCTGTTTACGCTTTGGTTTCAACATGAAGGATAATATTGTGACGTCACAAGTGGTCTGGTATAAAAGGCTAGGCACCCGGTATAAGATATACCACGTCTTCACGTGACTGTTATAGCCAATCGCTATCCGGGATTTCCAGACAAACTTGTCAAAGGTGGCGTAATGATTACTACTCAGGTAGGGAAATTCGTTATTTTGAAGTTTAAGTCGTCACGTTTGTAATGTATTTTAATATTTAGATGACCATTGTCGGCAAATGATAACATTAGATAAATATTACATGATTGTACGTACATGTCTAATCAGTTAAACAATATGAATTCTATTCTTTTCAATTCATGCTTTTTGGCCTTACAATGATTTTGTTTGACTTTATCCATATTGGGTTGTCTAAATAGAAAAAATCGGACCAAACTTTTCTTGCGAGTATTAATAGTTTATCTGATAATAAAATACAATTTTCGTAAATTTTCGTTTTCATGGTTACTGACACACGTTCAATCCGCTTGATTGATGATAATGACTGTTTGTGTAGACTTGCTCCAATACGTCGTGACGGTCACGCTGTTTAAGGTGTGGTTTGGTCTCCATCTCGTTACTTACTACATAAACGGCTAAAATGGTTACATCTGATGTGGGAGATATTATTTCATTTTAAGTCTATCATACAGGTAAAAATAGAGATAAAAGAACTGAAAGCTTTTTTTTTTTTTTTTTTTTTTTTAAAGATCTAGAAATTTATTTATTTATTTTTTTTTTTTGCTTCCATATTGCAATGTTCATGATAGTACATTGATATTATGTGCAAGGAATACCCATTCAATAGTTCATTGCAACAGGTTTATAATAAGATAAAAATTAGAACTTTCACTCACATTTACACACACACATTCATGCTAGTTAAGTTTAAATAGAGGATGTTTGGATAAATTGTAATATAAAATGCTATTATTCAAATCTTGTTATGAAATTATGATATTGCTCCATCTAGATTGAAATGCGTCTTGTTTATTGTTTTTATGATAAATAATTTTTTCTACATCTTTATAAAATTTCATAAATGTAATGAATTCATTAAATCTTGGTATTTTAATTTTTAATCGGCATTGATATATGAAATCCTTCATTAGTATTATTAGAAGATTTATAATGTCTGTAAATTTATCATTTCCAAAAATGACATCCATCTTCCTGAGAATAACATTTTCTACGTTTTTTTCATTGAACCAGCTGATGAAATCCCCCCAGATCACTGATACTATTGAACATTCCCAAAATAAATGTGTTATGGTTTCAATTTCTCCCCCACAAAATGTACAAGAGTTGCTATCTGTATAACCAATTTTGTACAGATAAGAATTTGTTGCTAAAATTCGGTTTACAATTCTGAATTGAATCCAATGTAATCTTGTTTCTTTTGTTACTCGAAAAGGTATAAAACAATGATTATGCCACCAGTTATTGTCTACATTCATAATCATAATACTTTCCCATTTTTCATGATATTTAGGTTTATACATTGGAACAGAATTGAAACAGTGATATATGTTTTTACATCCTTTATCCACTGACAATATAATATTCATATATCGAGGGATAATAGTTCTTTGAACTTTTTCTATATTACCTTGATGTTTTTCTATAACCAATTTTATCTGTTTTCTAATAGCAAAATAAGTAGTAAAATGGATATTTATACCAAACTTATTTTCCATTTCTTCAAGGCTTAGAAGTTCACAGTCTTCATTTAGAAAGTCATCAATATAGGTTATGCCCCTATGGAACCATTCAGAAATGAAAATGATTTTCCTATCTATTTTGAAATAATCATTATACCAGATGGAAGTTGACATAATGTTGTCATCTATGATATTACGAAATTCTGACAGGGCAAAATATACATCTTTCCAAAAAGGATTTAGATGCGGTATAATCTTTTCGGAATATTTGTTTCCAAAACAATGATAAAAGTGATAAGAGTTTGGGAGAAGATCTTTCAACAAAAGAGACCAGGAAGAATCAGAAGTTGATAATCTTCTTATCCATGTTAATTTCAAGCTTTTAATAAAATTTGATAGTTCAATCATTTTCAACCCCCCTTCTCTATAGTCCCTAGTAATAAGTTTTCTAGCAACTCTGTCTCTTTTTGAGTTCCATACATAATTAAAAAACAAGGTATTCAGTTCTGACAAAAGTTTGTGCTTTGGATTTGGTAAAGACATGAATAGATGAACTAATTTTGGTAATAATAAAGATTTCACCACAGTTATTCTACCTATAGTTGAAATGTTCCTTTTATTCCAAGTAGAAATAAGTTTACGTATAGAATTAATCTTCTCTTCATAATTTAGCTCAATAATGCCTTTAAGATCAGCAGAAAAAGTTAACCCTAACAATGAAAAAGGTTCTTGTGACCATAGAATATTGTAGTTTGACTGAAAAGCAAGATCTGTATTCTTAAGCTTTCCTATTCTAACACAACATGTTTTGTCATAATTTGGTCTAAGTCCTGAAAATTTTGCATATTGGTTTACAAGAGTAAGAGCTGATTTGAGTGATTTTTCTGTTCCATCTAATATCAAGGTTGTATCGTCTGCATATTGCATTAATTTATATTCCCTGCTAAAGTGACTAATACCTGTAATATTTTTATTTTGCCGAATCATGATTCCCATAATCTCAACGCATAGTAAGAAAATATATGGAGAGGCTGGATCTCCTTGACGACAGCCGCGACCTATTTCAAAGAAATTTGAAAAGATTCCGTGTTGAATTACACACAATTTTATATTTGTTAAAATAATGTTTACCAGTTTAATAAAGTTTTCTCCAAAATTAAAAAAAATCAAAACTTTATTGATAAATTTCCAGGAAACAGAGTCAAAGGCTTTTTCAAAGTCTAATAGAAGAATCATTCCAGGTTTATTCAAAATTTCAGTCTGATAGATGATATCGTACATGAGCCTAGTGTTCTCCCCAATAAATCGCCCTGCTAAGAAACCCTTTTGGTTTTCATGAATCAATGTATTAAGAACTTTCTTAAGCCTAGATGCAATAATTCCAGAAAATATTTTATATGTAGTGTTTAACAGAGATATTGGACGCCAGTTTTTTAGAAAGTCCCTTGGTTTGTTACCTTTAGGCAAAATTGTAATAATACCTAGTTTTTGAGAAGTCGATAATTCCCCCTTCGATATGCTACATTTAAAGGATTTTACAATGAATGGCCCTAAATCTCTCCAAAAGAATTTAAAGAAATCAGCCTGAAAGCCCGATGTTCCCGGAGCTTTACCATTTTTAAGTTTCTTCAAACTGGCAAGAACTTCTGAAGAAGTAATGGGTGATTCAAGTATCATTTTTTCATCATGAGAAAGTTTAGGAACTATAGTTTCATCAAGAACTGAGGAAATATTTACATCATCTAGGATGTTATCTCTGCTGTTATAAAGTTTCCGATAAAAGTCAGTTACTTCATGTAGGATAAGTTTTTGATCAGAAATGTTTTTGCCTTCATCATTAACAATTTTAGTTATATTCTTATTTGTAAAATTACGTTTTTCTAGAGAGCAGAAATATTTGCTTGGTTTCTCCCCGTATTCAATCCACCTACTTCTAGTTCTAAGAAAAAGTCCCTGTAACTGATATTGTCGGTATTTTTCAAATTTCTCATTCAAATCATCTAGTATATCTCCAATTACACTATTCTTTAACTCATCATATAAATCTCTTACAAAATTTATCTGATCCCTTAGACATGCTGTTTCACTTTCTCTTGATTTTTTCACCTGACTAGAGTATTTAACTGTCATTTCTCTGATTCTAAGAAAAATCATTTCTAAAAAAAGGTCATCATCTATACTAAACTCAATATTTTCCAGATCATAATTAGCATTTTCTTGATCAGTATGTTCATGTAATGCATACTCCAAAACACAATCATGAATGCATCTTTTCACCTTATTTACATATTCCATATCTCTTAACAATGAAGTGTTAAATTTCCAAAAACCTGTCCCCTTTTTAAAGTCTGAAATAGATAGTTGAATAACTGAGTGATCAGTTCTATATCCATGAGAAATTTTAACTTCTTCGACTTTAGATAATAGTTCCTCAGATAATAAGAAAAAATCTAACCTTGCCATTTTTATCGGGTTTTTCCTATGCCATGTACATTTATTTATATTAGGATTGTACACTCGCCAAGGATCTACTAGATTAAAATCATTCTTTAGTTTTAGAACTGAATCTCTACTTCTTGGGTTATTAATCGCGACATAGTTATAACAATCATTGTTGGGGTCTTGGATCAGATTCCAGTCCCCACACATCACTATAAAGTCAGATGATAAATTATCAAGTACTGACGCAAGACCATTGTAAAATTCCGGAGAGTCATTATTTGGACCATATAAGTTTATAACTGAGATGGTGAGTAGATTTTCTATCACAATTTTAAGGGCAAGATAGTTACCTATGTCATCATTTAATGTCTGAAGTATCTTGTATTCAAAATCGTTTCCTAATAAAGTTGAAACCCCTCTTGCATTTGTTCTACCAGGGGAGCAGAAATGTTCCCCTCTCCATTGTGACCTAATTATAGAATTTTCATTTGAAGTAAAATGAGTATCTTGTAAACATATAATTTGATTTCTGATTTGATGTAAATGATTTAAAACATCCCTTCGCTTATTAATGTCATGCAGCCCTCTACAATTCATTGAAAGTATCTTGATAAATGTGGACATCTTCAGAAGATCAAGTTACCGAGGCAACGTACAAAAATAAAAATATTTTTGAGTGATCGAACATAGTAAATCTAGTAGAGGGAACATAAACATAACGACATAACCTATGAAACACATGCACACACCTCTCTCACACACAAAGCAAATGTCAAACATTTCTAACTCTATTTCATTCAGAAACATTGACAAAAACGATACTAATTACCTCAAATATGACTCAAATATGCGCTAGATTTATGGAAAAGTAGGTCAGCCGGTGTTGGTCAGAGACAACCAAATCATTTTCCATAGGCCGTAATGTTAACGAAATGCCTTATAACGTCTATACTAACATTGCTGGCCATGCATGTTATATACCGATTTGTTCATTGATTCAAGCTTTATACGAAACTAAATTAAAAAATATAGCATGACCTGCTCTTTTTCGCGCTATTTGCGTCACAAGGTACCCCGCAGAGAATTTTCAAATTTTCCCGCGCCCGTCCCCTTTAGCGGATCGGGAGCTAGGGAAAAAATCCGGGTATCGACATTTTAATTGCACTTATTTTTTACTTATATATATCATATTCAAACAATATACCAAAAGAAAATATAATTGATAGCCAATCACATCTTCTGTCACATTTAAAATAACAGGCCCCCTCACCCTACAGGTTTTTCTCCAATCAGAACCGGCCTTTTAGTGGTCTCTGACCTATAGACGTATATAACCCCCTCTTTGAATAATACAATTTTTTTTGCATAATAAAGGCATTAATATCAATAAAATTCATCCGAAGTTTCAGCTTTCTACTGTACATGGTATGGGAGATATTTGAGATTTATGCGTGTATGTCAGCATTGAAAAAAGACGCCAAAATTCGCATTTTGATTTTTCTAGTTTTTCTCTTTTATTCCGTTCTCAGAGGAAAGGGTCTAATGTTATGTACATGTATCGACTCATTTTACATTCTTTATTAAATGAAGAATATAATTCATGCAAGTCTGTTATAATTGCACGGTTTTTATAGCATTTATAAGAAATTTAGGACCCCTACCCCCCTCCGAAGGACGTACATGTATTAAAATAATTTTTCATATAGGTATGTGAACTCACATTAATTATGACAATGTCACATATAATGCATCTGAATGCGATTATAATCCTTAATGAAGAAATAAAAAGTCATTTTATGCAGAAAATAAAAGAACAAAATCATCCGACTCTAAATCTATACGGTTATATGTGTAGCAATATCATAGAAAATTTTGCCTGTGATGCCATGAAGGATACTTTCATGTATCTCCGACGAATAATCTTAAAGAAATAATTTGTTTTTAATGTTAAACTAGATGTTCATGCATAAAACAATGGTTTTTATGCATATTTGGCTATACAGAGTGGTTAAAACGTGTTGAATTTAAAAAAATAATGACATTGCGTACATTGCGCTTTTGGCGCGAAATCCCAATTTGCCCATAAATTCAGTCATATGCATAAATTTTCCATGAAAACTGTTTTATAGAACACTTTTCGGCTTGAAAATATAGAAAAGTACGTAAATGGTACGAATAACGAGAAAACAAAACGCTAACACAAGGCTGGTGTTGATATTTTGCATTTATTTCAGTATAGCACGTGTTTCCCTCTAGGTCAGAGACAACCAAATCATTTTCCATAGGCCGTAATGTTAACGAAATGCCTTATAACGTCTATACTAACATTGCTGGCCATGCATGTTATATACCGATTTGTTCATTGATTCAAGCTTTATACGAAACTAAATTAAAAAATATAGCATGACCTGCTCTTTTTCGCGCTATTTGCGTCACAAGGTACCCCGCAGAGAATTTTCAAATTTTCCCGCGCCCGTCCCCTTTAGCGGATCGGGAGCTAGGGAAAAAATCCGGGTATCGACATTTTAATTGCACTTATTTCTTACTTATATATATCATATTCAAACAATATACCAAAAGAAAATATAATTGATAGCCAATCACATCTTCTGTCACATTTAAAATAACAGGCCCCCTCACCCTACAGGTTTTTCTCCAATCAGAACCGGCCTTTTAGTGGTCTCTGACCTGTTCCTCGTCATATCGGACATGATGTTTACTACGTATAAGACGAAATCTGGTCGGATCCTTAGATCCGTGTCGAAATAGTCGCGCAATCATTGAAAATCAGAAAGGATGCAATATAGATAAATAAAATCTTTACACAAATCATTATAATTTTTAAACATATTTGGCCTTTTAAAAATAACATATTTAATTATTAAGTGCGCGATGGTACTCGCATGATTTTTTTTTAATTTTCCATGGTTTCATTTTCTTTCCCTTTCAAAGCAAGAGAAAATGAAACTCTGAGCAATACGAAGAACACCTACTTGTGAGATATAAAGTACATCGACACGCTTAAATCTTTTCATTCATTATTTGAAAATGATATCTTTATAATTCATAAAATTACATGTACACCATGCACATACTGTCTGTAGTGCTTAATGAAAGTATATCCTAAAAAGACCCATGAGTTAGACACAAAAAATGAATAACAAAATGAAAAAAATAAAAATAAAATAATAAAAAATGAATAAATATATAAAAAAAAAAAAACAAACAAACAAAAAACAAAAAACAAAAAACAAAAACAAAAAAGAAAAAAACAAACAAACAAACAAAAAAAAAAAAACAAAAAAAAAAAAACAAAAAAAAAACCAAAAAGCAAAACAAAAAACAAAAAAAAAAAAAAAAAAAACAAAAAAAAAAAAAAAACAAACAAAAAAGAACTGAAAGCTTTAACCGATGGAAATAATGAATTATTTTTCTTTGCTTGTCAGCATTTCTGTGTGTAATTTTCTTTGAAGCTTGACTTCGGGCCAAATTTTCTGAAATTCTTAATCCTCCGCTGTTTTACATCGTATCTCCTATAGATATCGTTTGTTTATAGAATTATATACGTGTATGCGTATTTCAACAAGTAAAGAAATTAATAAGACAAATAAATGAATAAAAAGATTAATAAGGAAATGAATGAATGAATGAATAAAATAAATAGATAAAAGTAAAATAGAAATGAAATAAAAGTTAAATTTGTCACTGCTGGTGGACCTGGAGTCCCCGAAGGCACATGTAGCCAAGTTCGATCAACTTCTGTTGATCGTTTCTTCAACGCATTCGAAAAATTCTGTTATCTAACTTTCTTGAAATTTCTAGAACATAAGTCCTGTAGCATCATATCCCAGCCATCCTGAAACGTCTTTCGGTACATTTTCGGACATAATAACTTTCATACTCTTTGGCCATCTTACATTGTTTAGATTGAGGATCACTAGCGAGGGTTTAGTACCCGAAACGTGTATGTCTGGTCCATGCTGAAAATTTCCCTGTGCTTAAATGATGCTTTGAATTTGAAGACGTTTAACATTCTTATGCAAAGTCGCTATAACTTTGAATTTCATTGGTTGTTTGCTCCTCAGTTATGGCTCTTAAACGAGAATATACTAGGCTTTGACTTTGCTAACGTCACATTTCGCTTTATATCCGTACATTAGAATAGATTACATTAGAATAGGAATAACTAGATATTGACGTTATGTTTGCGGACAGTAAATACTGATTTTACGGTGCAAGCAATTTGCTCAATTTGGTGCTCTATTGTGCGTGCTGTTGAGATTGTCGTCAGGATCTTCTTTATCGCATATGTGTCACACTTGTGCCCTTTGCAATGTAAAAACTTTCCCGCGAGGGGTTTGACAGTAAGTGGCATGGTCGCAAGAACACTTTCAATATAGACATAACCATAGTCAGTGCGTGTTTTGTAGATATTGTTTTAATTTTCGTGCAAAAACATCGACGGCGAGTTCGGCCAGCCAAACGGGGGATGCTTACTCCTCCCGGGCACCTGGTCCCACATCTAGCTTGCTAGGGGCCGTCGATACTCAATTTGGTGCTCTATAGATCTTTCGGTACATTTTTTGACATATTAATTTTCACCTTCTTTGGCCATATTTCATTGATTAGATTGAGGATCACTGACGAAGGTTGAGTACGCGAAACGTGCATGTCTGGTCCATGCTGCAAATCTATCCGTTTATAAATGATGCTATTGAATTTGAAGACGTTTAACATTGAACGTACTTGGTGAGTGTCACTGCTGGTGGACCAGGACTCCCCGAGGGCACATGTAGCCAAGTTCGATCAACTTCGGTCGATCCTCTGTCTCTTTAACGCATTCAAAATTTTCTGGTACTAAAATTCTTGAAATTTCTAAAACGTGAGTCCTGTAGCATCATATCCCACCAATCCTGCTACATCTTTCGGTACATTTTTTGACATAATAATTTTCACCCTCTTTGGCCATATTTCATTGATAAGATTGAGGATCACTGCCGAGGGTTGAGTACCCGAAACGTGCATGTCTGGTCCATGCTGCAAGTTTATCCGTTTATAAATTATGCTATTGAATTTGAAGACGTTTAACATTGTGAGTGCTGTAGAGATTGTCATCAGGAAAAACGTGAGTCCTGTAGCATCATATCCCACCAATCCCACCAATCCTGCTACATTCAATGGGATTTCAATAAAAAAATCTAGTTCTGCATGTGCACCTGATGGCCTAGTTCATTCGCATTCTGGTATAGCTGTACATGTATGGTCCAAGCTGCATATTTATCTGTTTTTAAATGATGCTATTGAATTTGAAGACGTTTAAGATTCGCTATCGTTGTATCTATATTAGCCTTCTCAAAGCCGATATATATGAATGTGACATAACTTGAACTATTTCAAACTTCTTGTACGTACGAGGAGTGATGATCACTTCAGATGAGATATAAGATGTCAAAAGAGTATGTTATTTACAATTAGGTATTGAAGAATTAAAGAAAGATAAGTTTCTTATACTATTTCAAACTTCTTGTACGTACGAGGAGTGATGATCACTTCAGATGAGATATAAGATGTCAAAAGAGTATGTTATTTACAATTAGGTATTGAAGAATTAAAGAAAGATAAGTTTCTTATACCCGATTCATTGCAAACATTCAATTCAGTATTTTTCAGGGGCGGATGTAGACTTTTTCCAAAGGAGAGATCCAGCACTTCAGGCCTGGGGGGGGGGGGGTACTCTATAATTCTGAAAAATATTTTCACTAAAACGGAATAAGAGGCCTTGTGTACCATTTGGTATGAAGTAAATACTGTAACAGGTAAAACGGACAGAGTTACCAACATTCCCAACCCTCTATAATTTTAGATCTACTGCATTTGTACATTCCCGATTCTCTATTCATACTCTTGTTTCCAGCCTTGCAGCAGCACCAGGCAATACAGAAAATCATAGCAACCTTAACTCCATGTTGTGGCCGAGTACATACTAAAGCACACAGTGTATGTAAATTAAACATGTTAAATAGATATTGAAAAATTTCACCGAGGCAAGTTAAGTTCTACTCTAGAATGCTCAAGATCTCGAACAAAGGTAAGATTTGAATACCGATGGAAGAAAGATTTTGTAAAAAGTAAAAAAAATTGTATTTATTAACGTGAAAAAATTGCGAGTGAATAGAAATGGGAACTAATACGACAGAGAAAGAGTTTAAAGATGTTCAGAAAGGACCGACATCTGTACAGAAAGTCGTTAAGACATTGGTTCTGATTGGTGCATGGATCTGTATAGTGAGTGACACAATATATTTGGAATATGGATTCATGATATAGAAATACATAACTAAGTTACTATTTATTAATGTGTGAATAAATTCTAATTTTTCAACAAAACTTGAAATTTAAGAATAAATTAAAGATTTTTAAAAGCCGATGGATGGATAACTGAAATGAAAAGGAATAAAAGAAATAACAAATGAAAAGATGAAAAAATACGTGAATATATATATCTATTAATTGAATGAAAATATTTGATATTTTGAAATCTTAAGGTTAGGGTTGCGACTTTTGATAGACTTGAGGTAGAAGGAAGATGGAACATCCCCTGGAACTATTTAGATCAAGATATAGAAATTTGCCTGTCTCATTTTTTGCTACAAACGTCAATGTTTTGACTATTTTAACATTTTTCTTCTTTTTGCAGAATTCTACAAGAAGGGAGGAGATAAAGATCACTTTAAATTTCTGAAATTTTAAGATTTCATATATGTGTTCTTTTTCTGATTTCCTATAGCTTGGGTATTATTTTAACGCTATTTGTAGAAATTATAATGGAAAAAACCCAGTTCTTAAAGCAGTATTTTCTTATAAATACGATATTGCAGGTTGCCATGGCAACAACTTGTAATTTTTATCATAGCTAGAAGGTCTACAGTTGTCTAATTTTTTCTATGTATAAAGCTGTGGTATTGCTTTATTCTTAAGCAGCCAAACCAATATGTACCCGAATAAGTATTTTAGCAAAATGACTGTTTCTATAAATAGAACAATAATTTAAGCAAAAATTCACGTTTGACTCAAATTGCGAATTTTTATCTTTATATTAAAAAGTATCATATATAGTATATATTCTTATGTTTGAGTCATTGATAGCAAATCTCACATGGATATGAATTTTTTCCCCTATTCTCTGCAATTTATTTTTATTAAAAAACATGTATTTTCAACCAAAGTATCAATTCAGCAATAAAAATATTAAGGAGTATTATTTTATATTCTGAAATAATGTTTATGTTGGCTTCAAATATTATGTGATATGAATATAGAGTTACCTCCCTGTAGTTGCAACCTTAACCTTAAATCAGTCAAAGTGAAAAGTAAAACGAAGCGTCATGCGTCTTTCATGTTGTACATATACCTTGCTTTACTGCTACAGTAACAGAGAAAAAAAAAGAGATTTCCTAACTCAGTTATTGGAATAAAAACAAACTAGGTGACCAGACATGCGTATTTCGGATAACATTGAATTAGTACTTCTAGCTTTAATGATTAAAAGAAGCTAGGGTAATTTCTTGCGCCAGTTATACTATTTCAGAATTGACAATGATTCATCATGCTTTTTTTCAGGGACTTAATTTGGAAATCACTGGACCAACGTTAAAGGATCTCAAACTACGCGCCAACACTAACTATGAGGAGATATCCCGGGCCGTTTCCGGTCGGAGTATTGGTTTCTTTATCGGGGCGGCGTTAGGAGGTTTCCTAGTAGACAAATTGGACCGGTTCCTTGACTTGATGATAGCTATATGTTTGGACCTGATGGGGATCTTCGCCGTCATAGCACCACACAGTCCGAATGTGGAGCTTATGTGGTTCCTATTTGTTATGCAGGGAACGTTTGAAGGAGTCATCAATATTGGTAACTATTTTCTACACTTATTTCATACTAAAACAGACTAATGTGATTTTAACAAATTTTAAAACGAAATGCAATTGCACATTATGCAGAAACAAAAAAAAAAACATAGGTTAATTCAACTGCAGGACGCTTGGAACCGCATTGCATTAGATGTTACATCGTGTTTTATTTAGGGACTCTTCATGTAAACACGTAGAAGTTACAACGCAAAAAAAACGCGAAGTAACAACACAAAATTGCGAGCGAAGAAGCGAAGTAACGACACAGAGTTGCGAGTGAAGATGCGAAGCGATGAATTTTTTGCTTCATGGCTTTTTGTATGTTCATGTTTAGATTCAGAAATACATGTATAAGAGGTACACAGAGCAACCTACCTACATCAAAGTTGATCCTTTATGAAAAATTCTAGAGTATTATGTTTGTTTTCTAGTGTTTTTTTTCCTTTAATTTTCTTTGTCATGTGAAGTTAAGATCATCATCTAAGTACATTTCATCATATATATTTTTAGCTGGACAAAAACTCATTTTGGAGCTGTGGCGGGAGAAGGCATCGTCTCCGATGCACGCCCTCCATTTTGGATTCGGTATAGGTTCTTTCATTGTTCCTTTGATCGCCAATCCGTTTCTTGCTGTTCCGGATTACATCAATTTACAAAACACTACAAACGCCTCACTGATAAAGGACATAACAACTACTACACTTCCGGACCTCACCACGATAGTGTACGTAAAGGAATCCAGGATAGAGTGGCCGTTCCTGATCGTTGGCGTCATAGCAGTCGCCGAGTCCTTGCTCTTCCATTATTATCAGTTCTTCGGCAAAGATAGCCGGAATCCCGAAATTATAAATGTCGAGAAGCAGTCGAAAGCGAAGTCATTGAAAGAAATCATAGATCCGGCGACGTGCGCAAGCGGGAATCGTTTTTACGGACTTAGCTTGTTCTTTCTTCTGTTTCTTTATTTCTTCCAAGCGACAGGGGGCGAGCGAATTTACGGCAAGTTTATTCGCGCCTTTGCAATTGATCATTTTGGGATGGACGGCGACGAAGCCTCTCTTCTGAATACTGAATTCTGGATCAGTTTCTCCGCAGGACGATTCTTGGGTTTTATTTTAGCAATATGCATTCCTATAAGAATTCTGATCGTCTTGGAATGTACTGGAGGCCTCATTAGTGCGGTTCTGTTAAACATATTTGCTAGAGACAATAGCTTAGCACTTTGGATTCTGACTGTCCCGATGGGGATATTCATTGCGCCTTGTTTCCCGTCGGGAGTTGGATGGGGTGATTATCATGTAAAAATGACTGGGTTCGGAATTACATTTTTGTTATTGGGCGGGGCATTAGGGGGCGTTGCCTACATGTGGGTAATCGGTCATTTTTACGACTCGAATGGACCTTTGACTTTGTTCTATATGCTCATTGCTTACAGTGTTCCACTTTGCCTTTTTGCATTTCTTCTTAATATCATATCGTGTGGAAAAGGGAACAGATTCAAAGAGGAGGAAAACGAGCTCGAAGTTGTACGAGGAAAAGACGAGAAGAAATTCGACAGTATCACGGGTCCCCCAGACTACAGCAGTGTTGTTCCGCCAGATGGAAAAAGCTCGAAACTATAGATCACGTAGTAGATTAGGAAGGAAACAGAGAAACAAGAAACAGATGAGAATCGGGTTTGACATTTCTATTGAATCATAATAAAGTACTTGACTTGTTTATACATAGATATTGAGATATCATATTTTCTTAAAATGTCTATTTATCGGTAGAAAATAGAAATACAAGTTAGAAAAAAGATTTCACCCTTCTACGAAGTCGTCTGGAATATCAGTACAATCATAGATTCTGTTAGTGTCTCGATATATCCTCTACTTTCAATTTATGACATTCTATTTGATACAAGTTGCAATCGAGGTTCTCTTTATGCATATAGTAAGATTTAGTACAGGGTTTTCGTGAAAATATCTTATTTGCAACAAAAGGAATGTGTTTAAAAATAAACATAATACCATAATCCGTAGGTTTAACCCCCCCCCCCCCCCGAAAAAAAAACACCATAGGAAACTAAGAAAAATTTAAATATGTAGAACTACTTGAACTAAAAAAAGAGAGTTATACTAAATGTACGGGAAGAATAAGCATCACCTGTATTTAGTACGTAGCCTCACGTCGGTAATAAAGTGTCCAATTGATTACAATCATGTGATTCTAAAGAGTTTTTCATTACTTTTTACTTCTAAATTATTCGTATCGCCATTGATTATCCCAGAGCAACCTCATATCTTCTTTAGAACTAAGAGCAAAGCGAATTGCCGGGAAACTATCTAACCTATATTTGCCATTGTGGTAATGTTTTGCACGATACAATGAAAATAGTATATCATCACTTTGTCAAAAATAAGAGAATGGAAGGGATCTCCAACAATACTCGTTTGCATTACCCATAGCAAAACACCAAAATACCCCAAGCGAAACACATAACAGACACGCACAGAAAGACTACACATAAATTACTTTGTCAACAATAAACAATGATATCGCCTCGTCGTCGGGGTCTGGAGTACACACATTAAGGTTTGTGTTCTGTTTACCTTTCGTTTAGCCAATCAAATTGCAACTTACAGGTATGCAATATCTAATTACGCAAACTATTCATAACGAGTCCTTGAAACTGAACTAGGATGAAGCATCGGTGAGCTACATCGTTGTTATATCTATATTTGTATATACAATACACAGATGTTGAAACTTGATATGTAATTATATTAACATTATTCAAATTTCTTTAATCGCAGTCTAAATCAAATATGAACGAAATACTAAAACTTTTAAATGGGACAACTTCATTCAGGATTTTGAGACACATGTGTAAAAGACTAGGGCTGTCTTCCATTCAAGCGTCATACACGTCGTTAGTCATTTGAAAGTGTTCGATTTTCTACGTTTAATATGGTTATTTTGAAGCAACTTAGTATCACATGTTATATCCAAACATAAGATAAACCTTGTATACACACCTAAATAAAATTAATATGAATACGACCTCAAGTGATTATATTGTTTTTTGTCTGTCTTGATAATTTTGAAAAGAAAACGTTTACACGTGGTTAACGACCTGTTTCGTAGTAATCCCACAATGCAGCAAAGTTCATTCAAGTGACTGGCTGATTGAATGAGCGCGCTTACTCTGACCTGAATATTTACATACTGTCTTTGCAAATAACAATATCCGAAATGCTGTGTATCCCATGATAAAAAAGCCTATGAAACAATAATTTCAGAGTCAACATATGCAAGTAATACATCGATGTTCAAATAGTAGTACAAATGTATTTAAAACGTTATCATTTTACGGTAAAACCTCGTTATCGGCAGTTTAACCCCTGCAAGACCATTAATAACTTTAAGCCCTCGAAGGTTCGATGAAACGGAACGGTCTGATTGGTTAATAAAACCTCATGAATATTCCGGCCAAAAGTTCATTGAACACGACGGGTGTATTGACGACGAAGGAGAAGGGGCTGGTTTAAATCAGACTGATGTAAACTATGACTGATTCTGATCGTTTTTGCACAGCTTTAGAGGAGGATGCCTGCACTTCCGGGTATCTGATCTCACCTCCATTTGATGTATCTCTAATTTGCAGAATGGTTTTGGAATAGCAAACACTTGAAACAGTATGCAGAGCTGCACACACTGCCAATATCATAGTAATTTTTTTGGTATATTTTGCTGCTTCTTTGAGTACTTAAGAAATGAGTCTTATATTTTTTCTGTTGATGCAGGTATCACCCGAAAAATTGGACAGAAAACTGCATCAATGCGCGTAGCGCGTTGATGCAAAAGTTTCTGTCCAATTTTTCGGGGGAGACCTGCATCAACAGAAAAAAAAAAAAAGATTCATTTCTTATCATTTTATTATCATCTACTTATGGAAAACAGACTGTTTTCTTGGATTTAAAAACAATCAATCACTGCACAATATTTTGTAAGTCGGAGGGTTTCGCAGTGATACGTCTGCGAAAACAGGTTATGACAGCCGCCATGATTCAAACAGCGAACAATCGTCTCTCTATATCTTTAGAATAAGGACCAGTCTGAGCAAATTTTACATGCACTGTTAATTTTGGAGTAAGTAGAAAAGAAATGGTATCCTTGAAATGATAAGCAAACATCAACAAATTGTATTTTCAGCAACGAGTTCATTCGTGTTTGAGGGAACCCCCGATTCTAAAAATAGTGCTATAAATAGACTTCCGTGAAAATTGTGTGGATCAATGTATCAACAAAATTTCTCAGCCAATCAGAATCTTCGTTTCTTAAAAATGACAATGGAAATTAAATAATAATGAAATGAAGTGATTGGCATTTTCATATCTACGTGGGATACTTTCATATATATCATATCAATCAATGATTACATTCTTTACAGTAAATTGCACTTTTTTACCATCTTTTTTATCATTGTTCATTAGTAACTACTATATAACCCTCAACGAAGAACTAACAGTTATTATGTCTCCTCCCCAACGGGGAGGAGACATATTGGTTTTGCCTTCGTCGTCCGTCCGTCTGTCTGTCTGTCTGTCCGTCTTTCCGTCTGTCACACATCGTGCCGGGCTATATCTCCTGAACCGTTTGCCCGATCACTTTCATATTTTAGTATGTTGTTGCTTATGACCCGAAGGTTTCACATCACCTTGACCCAAGGTCATGTGACCAAGGTCAAGGTCACTTACTGCATTTTAAAATAAATTATGCATACATTCATATCCAGGCTAGATCCCTTGAACCATTTGCAGGATCACTTTCATATTTTAGTATGTTGTTGCTTATGACCCGAAGGTTTCACATTACCTTGACCCAAGGTCATGTGACCAAAGTCAAGGTCACTTAGTGCATTTTTAATGAAATTATGCATACATTCCTGTCTGGGCTATATCTCTTGAACCGTTTGCCGGATCACTTTCATATTTTAGTATGTTGTTGCTTATGACCCGAAGGTTTCACATCACCTTGACCCAAGGTCATGTGACCAAGGTCAAGGTCACTTAGTGCATTTTTAAAGAAATTATGAATACATTCCTATCTAGGCTTTATCTCTTGAACCGTTTACCGGATCACTTTCATATTTTAGCATGTTGTTGCTTATGACCCAAAATTTCACATCAGCTTGACCCAAGGTCATGTGACCAAGGTCAAGTTCACTTAGTGCATTTTTAAATAAATTATGCATACATTCATGTCCAGGCTAGATCTCTTGAACCGTTTGCCGGATCACTTTCATATTTTAGTATGTTGTTGCTTATGACCCGAAGGTTTCACATCACCTTGACCCAAGGTCATGTGACCAAGGTCAAGGTCACTTAGTGCATTTTTAATGAAATTATGCATACATTCCTGTCCGGGCTATATCTCTTGAACCATTTGCTGGATCACTTTCATATTTTAGTATGTTGTTGCTTATGACCCGAAGGTTTCACATCACCATGACCCAAGGTCATGTGACCAAGGTCAAGGTCACTTAGTGCATTTTTAATGAAATTATGCATACATTCCTGTCTGGGCTATATCTCTTGAACCGTTTGCCAGATCACTTTCATATTTTAGTATGTTGTTGCTTATGACCCGAAGGTTTCACATCACCTTGACCCAAGGTCATGTGACCAAGGTCAAGGTCACTTAGTGCATTTTTAAATAAATTATGCATACATTCATGTCCAGGCTAGATCTCTTGAACCGTTTGCCGGATCACTTTCATATTTTAGTATGTTGTTGCTTATGACCCGAAGGTTTCACATCACCTTGACCCAAGGTCATGTGACCAAGGTCAAGGTCACTTAGTGCATTTTTAATGAAATTATGCATACATTCATGTCCAGGCTAGATCTCTTGAACCGTTTGCCGGATCACTTTCATATTTTAGTATGTTGTTGCTTATGACCCGAAGGTTTCACATCACCTTGTCCCAAGGTCATGTGACCAAAGTCAATGTAACTTAGTGCATTTCTAATGAAATTATGCATACATTCATGTCCAGGCTAGATCTCTTGAACCATTTGCAGGATCACTTTCATATTTTAGTATGTTGTTGCTTATGACCCAAAGGTTTTGCATCACTTTGACGCAAGGTCATGTGACCAAGGTCAAGGTCATGTAGTACAATTTTAATGAAATTGTACATGCATTCCTGTTTGGGCTATATGTCTTGAACCGTTTGCACGATCGCTTAATATTTTAGTTTGTTGTTGCTTATGACCCGAAGGTTTCACATCACGTTGACTCAAGATCATGTGACCAAGGTCAATTAGTATACATGTATTTTAAATGAAATTGTATTCGCTATGTGTATTATGTCAAGGCTTAATCTTTTGAACTGTAATCGGATCATTTGATATTTTAGTATGATGGTGCTGATGACCCAAAGGTTTCACACCACCTTGATCCAAGGTCATATTACTAAGGTCAAGGTCAAATATTACATTTTTTAATGAAATTGTAAATACTATTGAGTCTGGACTATATCTGTGGAATCGTATACTGGATCGCTCTGATACTTTAGAATGCTGTTGCTCAGGATTGGAAGGTTTCTCATCATCTTGACCCAAGGTCATGTGCCCAAGGTCAAGATCATTTAATTCTTTTTAATGAAATTGTACGTACTAATCTTGTCTGGGCTATATCTGCTGTTACAATTGTTTTCATATTTAAATACGTTGTTTCTCAGGACTAAATGTTTCTTATCACATTGTCTCAAGGTCACATGATTAAGGTCACTTCTTACTTTGGTTATGAAATTGTATATGCTAATCATGTCCAGGCTGAAATTGTTATGCTTATCATGTTTAGGCTTTATATTTTGAATCGTGTATCCAATCACTAATTCAGTTTTTTGTTGCGCATGATCCATACAATGTATTTTTCAGATCACCTAGATCCGAGGTCATGTGACCAAAGTCAATTTCACTAAATATGAAATTGTATATGCTAATCATGTTTGGACTTTACCTCAAACAATACAATGAATCACTTTCATGTTTTAGTATGATGTTGCCCATGACTCAAAGGTTTCACATCATCTTGGCCCAAGGTCAAAGTAACTGAGAGGGAGGGGGGAGACATCTGTTTTTTTTCTGAAAAACATTTGATTTAATTCAGTCTCAAAGTCGAGAAGGCAAGGCAAAATCGTGAGAATTCCCATCGGAACGGTTGCGAACCCCGCAATGAACAACATTCCGAAGTGAGACCAGGTGCCTGCGTCTCCTGATTGCATGCAACACCCGTCGCAACAGCTCCATGAAAATCTGTCAAATTCGGTGATTGTCTCAATGTACATTTTGATGTACAGATTCAGGTAAGTATATCTTGTTTGGTGATGATGACAGCCATTCAATCACAATGCAGACGGTCACTGATCATTCTGGCAAGGGGGATCTGATATGCTTTTATTATATCAAAGTAGAGACCGACGAACTTCCGCAATGATGATTTCATGATGATTTCAACCGTTGTATAGAATGCACTACTATGTAGTGCTTTTAACTGTACAACACATTTTACCTAGTAAATAAACATGGTGATTAATATTTAGAGAACACAATCTGCTGAAATAAAATGGAAGTATGAGAAGTAATCTGTACGTGTTCTGCAATTGCTGTTGCTAACCGGATGAAGAATTTCACCTGTCCGTTTTCTCAAAATCCTGGATATCTTATTAACGTAGTAAATATCATTTCATACAAAACTTCAATTGATTCCTCATGAAAAGACTATCAACCGATAAAGCTGTATTTTAATCTAAGCCTTGCACGTGTTAGTGTTCCGATGAGGTAAAACAACAGTAAAACACATTTATGATATTAAGACTAGTCATATATGTCTGTAAGAGATGCTGACTCTTTTTGGGCACATGGTCTGATTCTCTTTTTTGTAGTTCACTTTAGTTTTCATGAGTATTTCTTTTGTTTACCTGCTTTATTTGTCGAATTTTGCTGCTCTTGTTAGTCCCCTACCGGCAACGCCGAAGGGGACTCTTAGTTTCTTAATCTATATCAATATCTTTGTAGTTTAAACAGAATATTGAAGATTATACCTTATTTCTTCCAAATTGGAAGTAACAGGATGTGACAATTCTACCGAATGGGGCAACAAGTAATATTGTTGAAATAACTTGTTGCCCGATCCAATTCAAGGTTTTCTTGAATAACATATGGAAGCGACGGGAGTTGCATGCAAGCAGGAGATGCTGACTCTCCTAGGCACCTGGTCACACACTTATTTCGGGAGTTTGCTTCTTTTCATGTGGTGGAGGTTTTTGTTTGCTTCTTTTTGTTCCTGTTTTATCCTGATTTTGTATGCCTTTGGTTTATGATTTTCTGAATTATCGATTTTTTGCTGTATAAAGGGATATGGTCGTTATCCATACTTGTCATTCAATCTTTTCTTATGCTCTTCGATTTATGATTTTCGTAAGTTTGATTATGAGTGTCGCACAGATTCTGCCATATTTGGTAATTTATAAAGAAAGAAAAAAGGATGGACCGAACTTTTCACAAAGGAAGTTTATTTACCGATAAAGTTCACCTCGTAAATCGTAAATGAGCAGTACAGAGTGAATCGTTACTATGGTTACTGACAAATTTTCAGTCCGCTTGGTAGACGATCATGATTGTTAGTATATACCTGCTTCAGTACGTCGTACAATATAGGATCACGTTGTTTAAGGTGTTGTCGGGACTCCATCTCGTCATTGCACACACGGCTAAAATTGTCGCATCTAAAGTGGGAAATTCTTTTTCTTTTAATCATAAGTCTATGATAAAGACAAAAGATAAAGAATGAACTGAAAGCCTAAACCAATTCTAATACATTGTACTTTAAAACTTATGAATTAGTTCTTGTTTTTTTTTTCTTTAAGAGGATACCTTCTTGTTTAACTGTTGAGATAAAAATGAATTTTGCAATCAAGAAAACCATCTGAAGATTTTTTCCAAGAGAAAACTAAATCATAGTAGGGTTTCAAGAAGGTTGAAGACCAATACTGTCTGAATTTGTGATCAATGTCGGAAATAAGTAATCACAAAATAAAAACAAGATACCGGACAAATTCAAAGAAACAGTTCTTCTAATTTGAAAGCATGTTTCCTATCAAATAGTAAGAATTTATAAGTATTTATTATATAAATATTAAAACTTGAATTACTTTCACCATTTTAGAATCTTACAAGTTCATTCCCCCTGTAGATCCGGATGTTCTCCCTCTAAAAATAGTCATAAAGAACGATGACGTAGCTTCCGCCCAATATTCCTCCGCGTTTGTCATGGCGTAAGAGTCGTACCAAATAGTATGAGTTTTTGCGTTGTGGTAAGCGGCATATATCTGCAGTGAAAATGAGTGTATATCTGCACATAGTATAGTTTACCGAATTTCGCACAATCATCGCAATTGCTGCCAAATTCACGAGTTACAAATAAGTAAGAAAATGAGGAGGTATCCAACAGGGTTCAGTAGCAGCATCCAAATCAAAACATAAAATCACCAAATTGCGGAATACAGAGTGGACAAGAGAAACAAAATGAACCTAACACAAAAACAATATCAAATTACTAAGCACACAATATACACATAAACAAATGGAACCACTGGGTATCCGGTACAACAAAAATGAATGATCTTCATGAAATCTTCTTCTGAAATATTTATTTCTCGATCGAGATAAATGACAAATTTGGATAATGACCATATCCCTGTATACAGCACAAAATCGATAATTCAGAAAATCAGAAACCGAAGGCATACAAAATCAGGATAAAACAGGAACCAAAGCAAACAAACAAAAACTTCCACCATATGAAAAGAAGCGAACTCCCGATATGGGAGTGAGACCAGGTGCCCAGGAAGAGTTAGCATCTCCTGCTTGCATGCAACACCCGCCGCTTCAATTCGGTAGAAATGTCACATCCGGTTACTTCCATTTCGGAAGACATAGAGTACAATCTTTGGTTGGATGGTTCATATGGTCTATGACAGAATATCATCCACCATTCTGGAGAGTGGGACATCATAGTGTATGACGAGTTCCCCATATCGACCGTAGAACTTCCTCAGTGACGATGTTAGTCGGTCACAAACATATCTCTGACTGAGAAGCTTATCTGAAAGACACCTAGCTCTCAGAACAAAATCCGTATATTTGGTACTTGCTCTGGCATAGCGTATCAACTGAGATATGAACACACCATAAGCTGGCGATGAAGGGATGTTGCTACTCAGAAAGGGAAAGTTTGTAATGCTGAAATTGAAGTCGTCACGTTTGTCATAGAGTGAGGTGTTCATGTGACCATCAGTGTCGTAGGACAATATTATGTCCAAATAGGATGCTGAATTATTTGTCTCTGTAGTTTCTTTGACTTCAAGCTCTGAAGGATAGATACTGCTCAGATAATCCGCAGATTTGGATTATTGATGACAACACATCGTCTATGTATCTGTAAGTCAGAAGCTAAGTATCTTTTCCCTTCAGAGACCAAAGATTGAATGAATTCAACTTCGCTACGAGTAAAGGAAAATGTCGGCAAGGAGTGGGGCACAATTGGTCCCCATTGGAATTCTGACAATTTGCTGGAAGACCTTTCCTCCAAACACCACAAAAATGTTGTCGATCAAAAAGTTTAACATCTGAATAATATCTGTTTCAGTGTACTTATTTTCAGAATCGGACTTTTCTTTTACAAAGTAGGTTTTGTCATAGTTCACAACAATAAATTTGTATTTGCGATTACCGTTCTTACTTGTAAACGCATTACTTATAATTTTTGCGAGTCTTTCTTTCAATTTAGAATGTGGAATTGTAGTGTAAAGTGTCGAAAAATCAAAGGCTTTGATCGAATGGACTTTACTAAAATGGGTGGATTTCAGATGTTCTAAAAGTTCCTTCGAATTCTTTAAAGTCACACATGTACAAAATGTGTAGTATGTTTTGAGACACTCTACTTGCCTTGTCCCTGTAATGTGACGGCATGAACCTCATAACAAGATGTCCAAACTCGTGAACAAGGATGTTTTCTTTATGACCATAAGGATCATTTTGATTACACAACAGGTTGTCATCTAGAACGGTAGCCAGTACGTCGGAATCCCCTGCTAGCTCTGAATACTTCCTTCCATCTGCGGTACAAGTTCGGGAACACTCTCCACTACATCTACCTGCATGATACGCCATGTAAAAACAATGCTGATTATAATGCAATTAGCGAGTGAAAGACAAATAGAAAATCTGAACTCAAGATTAAAATTCATAAGCGATTGGCTACAAAACATTGAAAAATTCAAACATTTTGATATACTGCAAAGGAACATAAGTTAATCCCTAAAGAAGATTGATCAGCTCCTGTTCACTTTCAATTTCTCGATTATGAAAATTTTGTAAAAGACGAGGAATCATTCTCAAAATATTGAAATACTTATTATATAATGATAACTCAGGCTCACTTAAACAAAACCAAGTCCTACATGTGTTGATCATACTCATACTCGAGGCTAGAATAAAGGATATCAAGATAGTTAATTCTAAAAAGACCTCAAATTCATACTAATGATATGGAAGTATTCCAACTCTTTACCTTCTTGAAGGTAATCCGATTTTAATTCACCAAACACGTGTTTCAGATAGTAAATCCTCATCAGTGGTACTTATTAAATGCCGAAGAGGTTTCTGACACAGTCAATTGTATTTCAGTAGTCCTCTGGTTTCAGTTTTAGATTTCTAACTTGTGCATGTACTTTGCAGATATTGCACGGCTCCAAATTTTGTGTAGGGTCGATTCAGTAGCATAGTTAAATGAATCTATGACCGAGATAAGCATTGGAGGGATGGTGCTTAGATGTTTTATTAACCTCCTTTAATTTCGATGATATTCTTTGGATTAAATGACAAGTTTCCGAAATAGCAAAATAATATACATGATGTCAAATTGATAAAGGGCCAAAACAAAGCTTCTTTCAGGGGAAAGAGCTGGAAAGAAATTACACTTTAAACATCCAGCCACGGGAAGCAAGTTTAACTGCTCCACACATAAGTGTTTAAGGAACCAACTAAGTACATTGCAGCGCACGATAACGTACATATATATTTTCAACAATTCAGGCATAATGTAATTCTTATAACTGCTTAGTTTTCAAGGATATCGTTGCTCTAGTGTAACTGTGACTTTGACTGTGACTTTACACTGGCTTGGAATAGTTTTTCTGATACTTAATTGATCTTTTTTTCTGAAACTAAGAATTGTCTACCTCATGGCACAGCTCTGTCCTTAGCTGGTTCTTTGGCATACATTTTAATACATGTTTAGCTCTTCATATATTCACTCTTTCGACCTCGAGCTTTACTGATGATATATTATTAATTGAATTGCGCATATGGTGCACTGAAAAATTAAGATAGTACATATATTTCAATATCATAATTCCTCATTGATGTCATATGTTTACCTCTACATTGAGGAGTGTCCCTCAGATGTTGTTTCTCGGGAAACACTGTTAAGGTGTCAACTTTTGTGAATATCCCCACACCATGACTTTTTGTTACACCGATGAAAATATCGTATGGGACGTTCTGTACCATAAGTCCTACCACTGTAGCTGCCTAAAAAATCAAGTTTATAAGCAACTTAGGAAAAACGTTAAACGTATTGAGAATAGATAAAGAAGACGCCTTGGCAATCATGACGACAATATATGTTGAGAATTGTCATGAAACGGTCCTATGTTCACCAGTCTTTACATTGCTGCAAGACATCATATTAAGAGCTAAAAAGAGATGGATAATAAATAAAATCCATTCTTATTTGTCTACCTTTAATGCTTTAAAATGCCGAGTAATATCAATCCAAAAAGGGAACCTCTTTTCTAGAGAAACCAAATGATTAAATGCCATATTCATATAGGATGAAGAAGTATCGTGTTCAAGAGGTTTCATCCCCTTTTCTCCTGTTGCATGGAGTGCCTTATATTTTAGATATCTGAAAGTGACACAAAACAAACTATATAGATAGATTACTTGTATTATTGAGATTGGGTCGGAAACGAAGCAATATAGTTTACATAAATTCTCACCTTCTGTAATGCTAAGTCACTGACATGTGTCGTGGCCCGGACCCTAACAGTTGGTGTACTTGGCTTTGTGTAGTGAATGGCATATTTGTCCACAAAGACTTCCTTGAATCCAACTCTCTTATGATGAATTGGTGAAAGAACATTTGGACTTGAATATGTCAGGTTCCAGCTAAGTTCCCTGTGTATGATGAGTAAAGAAAAGATCTGACACATTAAATGTAAACGTCTTCAAATTGAATAGCATCATTTAAAAACAGATAAATTGGCAACGTGGACCAGACATGCACGTTTCGGGTACATAACCCTCATCAGTGATCCTAAATCTAAACAATGTTATATGCCAAAAAAGTATGAAAGTTACTATGTCGAAAAAGTGCACCGAAAGTTTTAGAAAGCGCAGCGAAACAACACTTGTACATATATACATGTATTACAGTAAAACATGGTTACAGCGAGTCTCAACGTAACGTGAAAAACAACAATCGTTATACTTATAGAGAAACTTTCTGTTTAAAACTTGATGAAATAGTTTCTTATTACTTGAAAACATGGATTCCTAAAAACAGAATTCAATTCTTTTTCATTTGCAGGTACAAAAAACGAAATTTTGATCTCGACAACTTTTCCATGAAAGTAGCAAAACACATATATATGTATGTAAAAACAAAGCTAGTTTATATATCCACTCTTTGGCCATTTTGCGTTGTTTTGATTGGGGATCACTGACGAGGGTTGAGTGCCAAAGGTGTGCATGCCTGATCCGTAATGCAAATTTGTCTGGTTTTTTTTGGTGGTGCTATTGAATTTGAATATATTTAACATTATAACGGACCTCAGTTAAGCGTTAGAATTAGATACAATTCGTAGTAGATGTAGAGAAGAATTTTACTATAAACATATTTGGAAATAATTCTAATTCGCTATAAGCATGGAGTACTGATTTACTGTGATCAACTGTTTACACACTGGTCATGTACGTAAGACTTTCTACTTAGTTAGTATACGTTTATGATTAGTTGTTGTTTATTATGCCTTTTGCCGTGTGGAGCTCGTAAAAAAGTTCCACGCGAGGGGTTTGACAGTGTTTTGAATATTTTTCCCTGACATTCTCGCCATAGCACTTTCTATATAGACATGACCTCAGACAATTCATGTATTTTATATATTATTCTCATTTTCGTGAATGAACATCGACGGCGGGTGCGGCTAGCCAACAGGGGATGCTTATTCCTCCCGGGCACCTGGTCCCACCTCTAGCTTGCTAGGGAACCATCGATGCTCAATTTGGTGCTCTATTGTGAGTGCTGTTGAGATTATTGTCAGGATCTTCTTTGTCTCATTTGAATTTGTTTTATACAATATGATCTGAAAATAATAATTCTAAAATAATATCTGAAATGAAAATGTTATTAACTTGCTGTTGATGACAATTTTTCATTTTGTTGTATAAAGAAGAGAAATGATTTGTATTACAAAAAATGTAGCACTTTATATAAAATTATAATACCTTAGTTCGTCCTTCGACGGCGGAGGAGAAATGCATGTTGTGTAAACAACTGAAAATACAAATCAAAAGCTACTACTTCTTTCGAACTGCCAAAGCAATTTTGAAATGTAATGGAAATAAAAATGGTTCTCGAGAGTGTTTGTTTAATTAATGTCCCTAAACCCTTCACACTTCCAGAACATAAAATATTCAATATCCTTTATACATATTTGTGAAGAAAGTTTTTTTTCTTACCCTTTGTCGCTGTGGTGGTCTCCAGTTCATTCTAAAAGTAATTATTATGTTTGGCAGGCTTTGTGAATAATAGTATATTTGAATTATAGTGAACATCTAATTTCTTTATTGAATTTATTCAAGGTGACACCACTTACAATTGGTTTTTGGTAATTTTCGTATTCTAAATCCTGATACCGGGGTATGCAACCCCCAGCCCCCTTCAAACTTTCACGGATCGGGCCACGAAAGCTACGAATCATGATAAATAATGCATCCGTAGCCATCCGTAGCTCGAGTCGACAAGAGCCGTGGCAGGTCGTAGCGATCCATACCTATCCATAGCAATCCGGGAAAATAGAGAAAATTTTTTTCATGTTCAAATTTTTCTACGACTCCGCTACGGATAGAATTGCCTTAGGGGGTGTCCCAATGAAGTCGTAACTATCCGAAGGGGAGTCGTAACAATCCGTAGGGGAGTCGTATCAATCCGTAGCGCGTCCGTAACAATCATGTTTGGTCATAAATTAAGTATGTGTTTCATACGATTTAGGATCGATTATATCTTATCTGACTTACATGTACTTTACTTGTCCAGCTTTAAAGTTTGTGACAAGATTGATCTTTTAAAGTCATATTTCACCGAATTCAATTTATCCATATGGAATTTTATGTATTCTTTCCGCTTTGCTCTTTCACAATCTGTCTCCTATTTTATCTTTCTCTATCCAAACCTAAGTATCTGCATGTTTTCGAGTGTGCATGCTACTCGCTATGTTTGTTTCGATTCGTACAACATAACAAAACCGGCCTGACGAACCGCATCACGCATGCTCGAGGGTTTGTCTATCTCAAACAGGGGCAATTTGTGTGGCGTCAGACAACTTCGTATTTTAGCTCACCTGAGCGAAGCGCAAGTGAGCTATTGTCATAGCGCGCCGTCCATCGTCCGTCCGTCGTCGTCGTCCGTCCGGCGTAAACTTTTAACATTTTTGACATCGCCTCTGCAACCACTGCATGGAATTTCACCAAACCTTACAAGAAGCCAGTACACAAGGTCCTCTACCTAGTTTATGTTTTTCATGTCGAACGGTCAACAAATATGGCCACCGAGAGCTCTAGTTGGCTGACACATTTTCGACATTTCCTCTGCAACCACCGCACAGAATTTCATGAAACTTTACAGGAAGGATGTACTCAAGGTCCTCTACCAAGTTTGAGTTTTTCGTGCCGATCGGTCAACAAATATGGCCGTCGAGGGCTCTGATTGGCTGACACATTTTCGACATCTCCTCTGCAACTGCGGTACAGAATTTCATGAAACTTTACAGGGAGGAAGTACTCAAGGTTCTCTACCAAGTTTGTTTTTTTCGTGCCGATCGGTCAACAAATTTGGCTGCCGAGGGCTCTGATTGACTGACACATTTTCGACATCTCCTCTGCAACTGCGGTACAGAATTTCATGAAACTTTACAGGAAGGAGGTATTCAAGGTCCTCCAACAAGTTTGTGTTTTTCGTGCCGATCGGTCAACAAATATGGCCGCCGAGGGCTCTGATTTGGCTAACACATTTTCAACATCTTCTCTGCAAAAAAAAAACCACTGCACAGAATTTCATGAATTTTCACAGGAAGAAAGAACTCAAGGTCCTCTACCAAGATTGTGCATTTTGTGATGATCGGTCAACAAATATGGCCGCCGAGGACTCTGATTGACTGACACATTTTCGACATCTCCTCTGCAACCATTGTACAGAATTTCACGAAACCTTGCAGCTAGCAAGCACTCAAGGTCCTCTACCAAGTTTTTTTTGTTTTTCTTGTCGATAGGTCAACAAATATGGCTGTCAAGGGCTTTGATCTGTATAAGTTTTTTTGTGATTTTTAACCCTTTGTCTGCAACTCAGGTGAGCGATGTGGCCCCCTTGGGCCTCTTGTTTAATTCATTTATTATGATAACTATGAGTACATTTGGTTTTAAAGTTTGGTATTAACGGAAAGTTCATAACTTCTACCATCCAGGAAAAATCATAAAGATTTTTTTCGCCTGAAGACGGAACGTGCTGCTTTAAATTGTACTAATTACTGACAAAACTTTTCGCACTTAAAATAGAATCTGGAGATTGTATATTAGATAAAGTTGTCCTTCGCGGTTTTATAGAGCTTTGTTATTGTCTCCGTCTGTTTGTCCGATTTGTCTTTTCTCGTGAGTAAGTTTTGTTATATATTTTTTCAAGAATTTCTCATTTTTTCGTTGTGGTTTTTCGATTCGGGTGTTTGACTTTCATGAACTATACAACGATTGTGCGTCTATGGAGACTTATGTGTATCCGGATAAGTGGGAGGGTTGTGCGCACGTAATCCGGATAACCAAACCATTTGATAATAGCAGATTGGTGTCCAAAGTCGGCGCCGGATGCGCATTGGTCTTCTTCCTTTTATGTGTTGTCATTAATGTTTGATGTTTCTGCACGTCTGTTTCGATTGTTTTGTATGATGTTCTAGTGACTATTGATGTCTTTTTGCGATTTATAGTTTTGTCTGATGTCATTTATGTATCACTTTCTTGTGGGTTTGTTTCGCTGGGTGAGTGCAGGTTGGTCATGCTGGATATCCTTCCCTTTTCCTTTCAGCATATGATAATAAGAATAATTAACATCAAAGAAGTACATAACCGTTATACAGTCTCAAAGTCGATAAGGCAAAGCAAAATCGTGAGAATTCCCATCGAAACTGTTGCGAACCCCGGAATGAACAACATTCCGAAGTGAGACTAGGTAAATTGTCCTTGACTTGTCTGCAATGTTCCCAAACTACCATCATACAGTATTTATCGTCTTGTAAAAAGAAGGGAGGAGTTCTCCAACAAGACCCCGTTGCAGCATCAACAGTAAAACACCAAAACACCCGATGCAAAAAACACAAAAGACGAGTACAGCACGAGACGGAAAAGAGACACATGACATGTAAACATCAAACACAAAAGACTACACATAAACCGACGAGACCAATGGGTAATCGGTGCCGACTTTGGACGGCCATCTGTCACGCAAGTAGCATATGGTGTGGTTATCCTGGATTACGTGCGCACAACCCTCTCACTTCTCCAATTACCCAGAGGTCTCGAAGAACACTATGCATTACATGTTAAATTCGAAATTCCATTATAAAATAGATCGATTCATTGAAACAAACCCACATATATCAATAGTGACTTTATTCCTCATTTGATCCGTTTTATCTTATCTTTCAAGTTATCATATACGTGTACTTACCATGATAGACGAAAATAAGAAAATACACTATCACCATCTCTCTCTCCATGTATTTACTTTACAGACAAAATGACACAGAATTTGGCGGATAAGTTCATCAAGTGTCAATAAGTACAGAGATAACCATATGACTAAATGGATACAAGCTTTGGTTTCTGATTCATACAGCACACTTCGTTTTTTTTCTGTTTTTTTTTTTTTTGAAAGGATGCATTCTGTAAGAAGTTATATTTATACTAATCCAATAAAATTCAGCGCTAACATTTCAATTCGAAGGAATGGTAGCCTTAACAGTATAAATCTTATCTACTGATGACACTTATAACAGAAATCAGACTATTGGCCTCATTGTTCCGCTTTAAATATGCCTTCATTCCCTACAAAGGAATCAAAGAAACTTGTTAGACATTTTGCAGGTCAAGTCTTTCAAATTATATTGTTGTTTGTTTGCTGGTTTTTGTAATATGTCAATGATCCGCTTCATTTTATCTTTTAGAATTGTGAATGAATTTGATCACCCTCGAATCCCTACAAGTTGTCCTTTGTGTTTTCGTTTTTGTGCTGTGTTATTTTCTCCGACTGTTTGACCGCTTCTTCTTTTCTCTCTATGTTAATTTTCTTTTCGAAGAACCTTTTGATTATGACTTCTGGATTCTGATTTGACTACTGTATCATAAGCGACGGGTGTTGCATGCAAGCAGGAGATGCTGACTCTTCCTGGGCACCTGGTCTCACTCCTATATTGGGAGTTCGCTTCTTTTTCATATGGTGAAGGTTTTTTGTTTTTTGGTTCCTGTTTTATCCTGATTATGTATGCTTTCGGTTTATGATTTTCTGAATTATCGATTTTGTATTGTGTATGGAGATATGGTCATTATCCATATTTTGTCATTCATTGATACGAAGCTTAATTCGTTCAATCTTTGGTCTCTGAAGGGAACAGATACGTAGCTTCTAACTTTGACTTCACTTCGGAATGTTGTTAATTCCGGGGTTCGCAAACGTTTCAATGGAAATTCTCACGTTTTTGCCTTGCCTTCTCGACTTTGAGACTGAATAACGGTTAGGTACTTCTTTGATGTTTATTACAGACACATAGACGATGTGCTGTCCATTAATAATCCAAAATTCGCGGATTACCTCAGCAAAATTTATCCTTCGGTGCTTGAAGTCAAAGAAACCACAGAGACAAATAACTCAGCATCCTATCTGGACATAATGTTGTCCTACGGCACTGATGGTCACATGAATACCTCACTCAATTTCAACATCACAAACTTTCCTTTTCTGTGTAGCAGTATCCCTTCATCGCCTGCATATGACGTATTCATATCTCTGTTGATAAGCTATACCATAGCAAGTACGAAATATACAGATTTTGTTCTGAGAGCTAGGCGTATTTCAGAAAAGCTTCTCAGTCAGGGATACGTTTGTGGCCGACTAACCTCGTCACTGAGGAAGTTCTATGGTCGATATGAGGAACTCGTCATACATTATGATGACCAACTCTCCAGAATGGTGGACGATATTCTGTCTTAGACCATTTGAACAATCCAACCACCGAATGTACTTGTATATTCCAAAATGGAAGTAACCGGATGTGACATTTCTACCGAATTCAAAAAAGGAGGGGATCTCCAACAACACCAGGCTGCAACACCCACAGCAAAACCACAAAGTCACTTTATATTTGAAGTGACGGGTGTTACATGCAAGCAGGAGATGCTGACTGTTCCTGGGCACCTGGTCTCACTCCTATATTGGGAGTTCGCTTCTTTTCATATGGTGGAGGTTTTTCTTTGTTTGCTTTGGTTCTTGTTTTATCCTGGTTCATGTTCTAGCTTCCTTGTGCGGTTTGTAGTTTTTTCTGATGTCAATCTTAGTCAGTTTCTTGTGGGTTTGTTTCGCTGGGTGTCTGTAGGGTTATCATGCTGGAGATCCTTCCATTTTCTTTCGGTTTATGATATTCCTAATAATCTATTTTGTATTATGTATTGGGATATGGTCATTATCCATATTTGTCATTGCAATATAAAGGAGGAAAACAAATTTGTACCACGAGTCTACATTAGTGGTCATGTCCACTTTGCACATCAAATGCTAATACCAGGTACATGTAGGTGTTCATCGCCCGTCCAATAATCCGTAACGTCGTATGTGCCCTCTGTTTTGATAATGGATACAGAAAGCTGTGTTTAAGTTTAGCTTGCATTGACATTTTCTAATGAAAAATAATTTACACAAAAAGTCTCATCTGAAAGGAGACTTTAGTAATTCATAACATTTTGACAAAAAATTAAATGTAGAGTATGCAAGCAGGAGATGCTGAATCTTCGTGTGTACCTGGTCTTACCTCTATATTGGGAGTTCATGTGGTGGAGGATTTTGCTTGTTTGCTTTGGTTCCTGTTTTATCCTGATTGTGTACGCCTTCTTGTTTATTTGATTTTCTGAATTATCACTTTTGTACTATGCATTGGGATATAGTGACTGTCATTGTTCATGTTTGTCAATTTAGCCTATGAATGAATAAGGATCCCCCTCGTGATTAGTCTATGTGTGACGTTTCATGATCGATAGTCCAGAGGATTGTGATCTTTAACCACTTTACCCAATTTTCCATTTACTCCAAGTTTGAATGAGATCGTATTATGATCCCAAAAGGAATATTTTATGGTAAGAATAAACATTAAAGAAATAAAGAAGATCCTGACGACAATCTCAACAGCACTCACAACAGAAAACCAAACTGAGCATAGACGGACCCTAGCAAGCTAGAGGTGGTAGCAGGTGGCAAAGAGGAGTAAGCGTCCCCTGTTTGGCTTAGTCGCAAGAAGCGCCTATTAGTTATTCAGTCTCAAAGTCGAGAATGCAAGGCAAAACCACTAGGGACTGTTGCGAACCTCGGAATTAATAACATTCCGAAGTGAGACCAGGTGCCCAGGGAGAGTCAGCGTCTCCTGATTGCATGCACCACGCGTTGCAACATCTCCATGGAAACTTGTCAAACCTGTCGACCGTATCGATGCACACAACGATGCAAGAAACAAGAGGCCCAAGGGGGCCACATCGCTCACCTGAGTTGCACACAAAAGAATGATAGTGGACAATTTGGAAGAGGACCTTGAGTACTTGCTTCCCGAAAGGTTTCGTTAAATTCTGTGTTGCAGTTTCAGAGGAGATGTCGAAAATGTGTCACCCAATCAGAGCCCTGGGCCATATTTTATGAAAGGCCGGCATAAACCCCCCCCCCCACAAACTTGGTAGAGGACCTTGAGTACTTGCTTCCTGTAATGTTTCATGAAATTCTGTGCAGCGGTTGCAAAGGAGAATTCCAAAATGTGTCATCCAATCAGAGCCCTCGGCGGCCATATTTGTTGACCAATCGCCACAAAAAACCCATAAACTTGGTAGAGGACTTTGACTACTTGCTTCCTGTATGGTTTTATGAAATTCCTTGCAGCGGTTGCAGAGGAGATGTCGAAATGGTGTCAGCCAATCAGAGCCCTCGTCGGCCATATTTGTTGACCAATCAGCACGAAAAACACAAACTTGGTAGAGGACCTTGAGTTCTTGCTTTATCTAAGGTTTCGTGAAATTCCGTGCAGCGGTTGCCGAAAATGTCGAAAATGTTAAAAAAAAGAAGAGCCCCAGGGGGCACAACGCTCACCTGATACCCATGCACGCTCTAATTGACAAACTGCTATTGAATACTGATAGTGCCAGTACCGGGATTTTAGCCCACAACCTTTCTAAAATCATTTTTGCCGGATGCAGAGAAGTTTTTTTTTTCAGACAACCTTTAAAAGTACAAACAAGAAAAAATAGTCACATTTCAAAACAATAACTTTTTTTAAGTCATATGCCCAACTAGTATAGTTCAATTATGCAACATCAAAAATAAAATCATATTGTAAAATCCCACTTTAATGCGCAGCAGAAAAAGAATAAAACAATGAAATGATTTCATAAATTAAGTTTATTTAAAACTGAACGACCATACCTTTCATTATTGATAGCTAGCATGCCAGAAATTATAAAGCCTGACAGGCTGTGTTTGTGAAACGAGAATGCCCCCGGCGGCATCTTTGTTAGTATAAACGCCATTTTCTGGTAAGTATGTGAGAGGTCAGGGTCAGCGTAATATTGGTATCTATGGAAATATCTTGTCACAAGGAATACACATGTAAAATATGAAAGCCCTATCACTAACCAATCAAAAGTTATGCGCAATGTTTAAGTTTTTGAAAAGTACGTCAAAGGTCAAGGTTATGGTCACGAGGTCAAAATTTTGGTATCAATGGAAAGGTATTGTCACAAGGAATACACAAAACCAAGTAAGTATAAAATAATAAGTGACATTAGAAATGTAAATTTTAGTTCAGATCTCTCTGTTCTTATAGAGACAATAAATCTATATTCAATAATAAAATGTGAACTATTTCACCAAATAACTTTGATTATATCCAAGGATAGCCCATTTAAGCTTTTACAAAGCTTATTTCCAAAGACACTCACTAGGACTTTTACAATATTTTTTTTTGAAGATGAATTAAAATGGAATATTTTCATACACTTGAATCTTTAAGACTTGACTTACCACTGCAATAACTTTTTCCCTTGCAACCCCCTCCAAATCAAATTTTCTGACTATTAATGCAAACAACTCATACCCCCCCCCCCCCCCGCATTTGCAGAGATATCTTTGTGTAGTGGTTCCGGTAGTAGCAGGTACCAATAGTTCAGTACAAGTTCTAAGACTGGGTTCGATTCCCCGAGTCCGTCTCCTGCGAACTACTTCATTGGCGACGAGGTGAACGGGCCAGCTCGATCTGCAGGAGAGGTCGCCACACAGCGGGGTACATCCACGGCCCTCACCGGAAAAGGGGGAAGGATGTAGTGGTTCTGGTAGTAGCAGGTACCAATAGTTCAGTACAAGTTCTAAGACTGAGCTATTGGGATGTCCCTTTAGTTCACTCGTCAACGAGTCTGACTATCAACCGGACGGCCGGGGTTCGATTCCCCTAGTCCGTCTCCTGCGAACTACTTCATTTGTATGCAATAGTCGCTCAGAGCGAAATATTACTTATAGTCCTAATATTGAATTTCTATGGGATATTTAACCAAATCAGCATGCAGCAAGTAACATGTCACACTACGTATATGAATACATAGCCATAGGCCTAGATCCAACTCGAATACATGTTTATACATCAAAATAATTTAAACCTAAGAATTGATTACTTCAAGAACTATACCATCATGTATTTGTTTTAACATAACCGGTGTTACTAATCTAATTTATGTGAAAAATCGCTGACTTACCTTCACGGCGCTTCGTTGTTTCGGTACGTATATTGAAAGTGAAAGTACTTTCTATGCCTCCCGGTGGGGGCGCTGCGGACACGTGAACATATTGTGCTATTTTTAGAGTCGGCGATCCCTCTTGATATACGTCGAAGGTGTAACTACAGTTAATCATTTTAGCAGGGAATCCCTTCCCTTTTGACTGGTGAACCGGGCTGAATAAAAGGTGTCACCTCATTGGACATAACTATTGAAAATTTAAAAATAGCACATAAAATCAATGTATGATTCCCTGCTGTTTGTAGAAATTGAGTTTTGAACATGATTTTGCCTTATATGTAATCAATAGATCGATTTGAAAATATATAAGAATTAGCAAATTTTCAATTCGGAAGGAGGGGTCATTAAACAAGTGAATTTTGCAGAAAAGGTATGCATGACCCCCTTTTTTCTTTCGTTTTTATACGTGCCAAAGATGACCTAGGCCAAAAATATTCCTTAAAAATCTAAAAGTGGATATCTTGACAAAATTCTTTCACTTGTAGGGTACCATGCATGAGTACCTCATATCTACAAAATGTCATGACAATCTGAAGAGTGGTTATAGAAAAGAAGCAGAAAATGTATGAAAATCACCCCCCCCCCTCCCTTCCTTTTTACATAAGAAAAAAATTCATAAAAATCAAAAAAATAAAATTTAAGCATAAAATGCATATCAAAGCATTAAGTAAGTTAAATATGATAAATATGTAGTAAATGAGTGTGTAAAATCATACACTTATTGAGTTATTTAAAGAAATAGTGCAAAAATGTGCATTTCTGACTAAGTCCGAAAAGACGTCAAAAACGCGTCAAAAATTTGACTTCGAAGTGGAACCAAAAATAACAACACTTCTTAAGACATCTCTCTAGATCATCCTGATGCTTTCGGTTTGTCGATACATGCTTCGGTTCTGAAGAAGAAGTTTGTCAAAGGAGGGTACCCCCCGTGACCTACTTTTTGCTGTGGTGGCGCCACCTGTTGACAGATCCGGACGAAAAACAACAACACTTGTAGGGGACCATGAGTACTTCAAACCTACCAAGTTTCATCAAAATCCCTTCAGCCGTTCTGGAGAAGAAGTTTAAAATGTGAAAAGTTTACGACGACGACGACGACGACAGACGCCGGACGCCGGACGACGGACGCCAGACGCAACACTATGACAATAGCTCACTTGAGCCTTTGGCTCAGGTGAGCTAAAAAGGGAAAAAAATTTTTGTCGGGATCCCGTCGGGGTTTGAAGCCAATCCCCATGGGTCCATTGGGCATGGAAAACATACATTATACCTATGTACAATCTTAAAAAATATTCCTTAAAAATCTAAAAGTGGATATCTTGACAAAATTCTTTCACTTGTAGGGTACCATGCATGAGTACCTCATATCTACAAAATGTCATGACAATCTGAAGAGTGGTTATAGAAAAGAAGCAGAAAATGTATGAAAATCACCCCCCCCCCCTTCCTTTTTACATAAGAAAAAAATTCATAAAAAATCAAAAAAATAAAATTTAAGCATAAAATGCATATCAAAGCATTAAGTAAGTTAAATATGATAAATATGTAGTAAATGAGTGTGTAAAATCATACACTTATTGAGTTATTTAAAGAAATAGTGCAAAAATGTGCATTTCTGACTAAGTCCGAAAAGACGTCAAAAACACGTCAAAAATTTGACTTCGAAGTGGAACCAAAAATAACAACACTTCTTAAGACATCTCTCTAGATCATCCTGATGCTTTCGGTTTGTCGATACATGCTTCGGTTCTGAAGAAGAAGTTTGTCAAAGGAGGGTACCCCCCGTGACCTACTTTTTGCTGTGGTGGCGCCACCTGTTGACAGATCCGGACGAAAAACAACAACACTTGTAGGGGACCATGAGTACTTCAAACCTACCAAGTTTCATCAAAATCCCTTCAGCCGTTCTGGAGAAGAAGTTTAAAATGTGAAAAGTTTACGACGACGACGACGACGACAGACGCCGGACGCCGGACGACGGACGCCAGACGCAACACTATGACAATAGCTCACTTGAGCCTTTGGCTCAGGTGAGCTAAAAAGGGAAAAAAAATTTTGTCGGGATCCCGTCGGGGTTTGAAGCCAATCCCCATGGGTCCATTGGGCATGGAAAACATACATTATACCTATGTACAATCTTAAAAAATATTCCTTAAAAATCTAAAAGTGGATATCTTGACAAAATTCTTTCACTTGTAGGGTACCATGCATGAGTACCTCATATCTACAAAATGTCATGACAATCTGAAGAGTGGTTATAGAAAAGAAGCAGAAAATGTATGAAAATCACCCCCCCCCCCTTCCTTTTTACATAAGAAAAAAATTCATAAAAAATCAAAAAAATAAAATTTAAGCATAAAATGCATATCAAAGCATTAAGTAAGTTAAATATGATAAATATGTAGTAAATGAGTGTGTAAAATCATACACTTATTGAGTTATTTAAAGAAATAGTGCAAAAATGTGCATTTCTGACTAAGTCCGAAAAGACGTCAAAAACGCGTCAAAAATTTGACTTCGAAGTGGAACCAAAAATAACAACACTTCTTAAGACATCTCTCTAGATCATCCTGATGCTTTCGGTTTGTCGATACATGCTTCGGTTCTGAAGAAGAAGTTTGTCAAAGGAGGGTACCCCCCGTGACCTACTTTTTGCTGTGGTGGCGCCACCTGTTGACAGATCCGGACGAAAAACAACAACACTTGTAGGGGACCATGAGTACTTCAAACCTACCAAGTTTCATCAAAATCCCTTCAGCCGTTCTGGAGAAGAAGTTTAAAATGTGAAAAGTTTACGACGACGACGACGACGACAGACGCCGGACGCCGGACGACGGACGCCAGACGCAACACTATGACAATAGCTCACTTGAGCCTTTGGCTCAGGTGAGCTAAAAAGGGAAAAAAAATTTTGTCGGGATCCCGTCGGGGTTTGAAGCCAATCCCCATGGGTCCATTGGGCATGGAAAACATACATTATACCTATGTACAATCTTAAAAAATATTCCTTAAAAATCTAAAAGTGGATATCTTGACAAAATTCTTTCACTTGTAGGGTACCATGCATGAGTACCTCATATCTACAAAATGTCATGACAATCTGAAGAGTGGTTATAGAAAAGAAGCAGAAAATGTATGAAAATCACCCCCCCCCCCCTTCCTTTTTACATAAGAAAAAAATTCATAAAAAATCAAAAAAATAAAATTTAAGCATAAAATGCATATCAAAGCATTAAGTAAGTTAAATATGATAAATATGTAGTAAATGAGTGTGTAAAATCATACACTTATTGAGTTATTTAAAGAAATAGTGCAAAAATGTGCATTTCTGACTAAGTCCGAAAAGACGTCAAAAACGCGTCAAAAATTTGACTTCGAAGTGGAACCAAAAATAACAACACTTCTTAAGACATCTCTCTAGATCATCCTGATGCTTTCGGTTTGTCGATACATGCTTCGGTTCTGAAGAAGAAGTTTGTCAAAGGAGGGTACCCCCCGTGACCTACTTTTTGCTGTGGTGGCGCCACCTGTTGACAGATCCGGACGAAAAACAACAACACTTGTAGGGGACCATGAGTACTTCAAACCTACCAAGTTTCATCAAAATCCCTTCAGCCGTTCTGGAGAAGAAGTTTAAAATGTGAAAAGTTTACGACGACGACGACGACGACAGACGCCGGACGCCGGACGACGGACGCCAGACGCAACACTATGACAATAGCTCACTTGAGCCTTTGGCTCAGGTGAGCTAAAAAGGGAAAAAAATTTTGTCGGGATCCCGTCGGGGTTTGAAGCCAATCCCCATGGGTCCATTGGGCATGGAAAACATACATTATACCTATGTACAATCTTAAAAAATATTCCTTAAAAATCTAAAAGTGGATATCTTGACAAAATTCTTTCACTTGTAGGGTACCATGCATGAGTACCTCATATCTACAAAATGTCATGACAATCTGAAGAGTGGTTATAGAAAAGAAGCAGAAAATGTATGAAAATCACCCCCCCCCCCTTCCTTTTTACATAAGAAAAAAATTCATAAAAAATCAAAAAAATAAAATTTAAGCATAAAATGCATATCAAAGCATTAAGTAAGTTAAATATGATAAATATGTAGTAAATGAGTGTGTAAAATCATACACTTATTGAGTTATTTAAAGAAATAGTGCAAAAATGTGCATTTCTGACTAAGTCCGAAAAGACGTCAAAAACGCGTCAAAAATTTGACTTCGAAGTGGAACCAAAAATAACAACACTTCTTAAGACATCTCTCTAGATCATCCTGATGCTTTCGGTTTGTCGATACATGCTTCGGTTCTGAAGAAGAAGTTTGTCAAAGGAGGGTACCCCCCGTGACCTACTTTTTGCTGTGGTGGCGCCACCTGTTGACAGATCCGGACGAAAAACAACAACACTTGTAGGGGACCATGAGTACTTCAACCTACCAAGTTTCATCAAAATCCCTTCAGCCGTTCTGGAGAAGAAGTTTAAAATGTGAAAAGTTTACGACGACGACGACGACGACAGACGCCGGACGCCGGACGACGGACGCCAGACGCAACACTATGACAATAGCTCACTTGAGCCTTTGGCTCAGGTGAGCTAAAAAGGGAAAAAAAATTTTGTCGGGATCCCGTCGGGGTTTGAAGCCAATCCCCATGGGTCCATTGGGCATGGAAAACATACATTATACCTATGTACAATCTTAAAAAATATTCCTTAAAAATCTAAAAGTGGATATCTTGACAAAATTCTTTCACTTGTAGGGTACCATGCATGAGTACCTCATATCTACAAAATGTCATGACAATCTGAAGAGTGGTTGTAGAAAAGAAGCAGAAAATGTATGAAAATCACCCCCCCCCCCTCCCTTCCTTTTTACATAAGAAAAAAATTCATAAAAAATCAAAAAAATAAAATTTAAGCATAAAATGCATATCAAAGCATTAAGTAAGTTAAATATGATAAATATGTAGTAAATGAGTGTGTAAAATCATACACTTATTGAGTTATTTAAAGAAATAGTGCAAAAATGTGCATTTCTGACTAAGTCCGAAAAGACGTCAAAAACACGTCAAAAATTTGACTTCGAAGTGGAACCAAAAATAACAACACTTCTTAAGACATCTCTCTAGATCATCCTGATGCTTTCGGTTTGTCGATACATGCTTCGGTTCTGAAGAAGAAGTTTGTCAAAGGAGGGTACCCCCCGTGACCTACTTTTTGCTGTGGTGGCGCCACCTGTTGACAGATCCGGACGAAAAACAACAACACTTGTAGGGGACCATGAGTACTTCAAACCTACCAAGTTTCATCAAAATCCCTTCAGCCGTTCTGGAGAAGAAGTTTAAAATGTGAAAAGTTTACGACGACGACGACGACGACAGACGCCGGACGCCGGACGACGGACGCCAGACGCAACACTATGACAATAGCTCACTTGAGCCTTTGGCTCAGGTGAGCTAAAAATCTTTCGTTACTGTATGCCAGAGTATGTTTGAATGTCGTTGCGGATATTGCTGTTTGATGCTGTTTCAGTAATTAAAATTTTTAACTTTACATTTCGTCCAGAAATCTAGAGGGGTCCTCATTTCCGTGAAATGCTTCATAACTGAAGGCTAAGGATTAATTGAGGTATGATGCGGAAAAGTTTATTTTCACACATTGTACAGGCCAAGCTTGACCTATACTTTTGACCCATTTACTCAAACTATAAAAGACTTCCTGTGTCGATTTATTTTTTTAAATACTTCAGCCACCAACAATGTATTGTCTACAATAAAATTAACGGATTGACGATATTTTTATCTAAGAGCAAAACAATATTATGTACAAATGATTGATAAATGTATCATTCATACTTATCTGATGTAAGCAATAATAAAATCAACTCAGAAAAACTATGTTTCTTTATTTCTTAGAAAAAACAGGGATACGACATGTTTTCTTCCTACATACAAACTTTAAGTCCGCTGGATAAATGATCACGGTTGTTTGTATAGACTTGTTTTAGTACGTCATAAAGCCAGGGATCGTGTTGTTTAATGTGAGCTCTCGACTCATGTTCGTTATAACATACTCGGCTGTAGTTATCGCATCTGTAATGAAATCTTACATCAGTTTTGTAGTATCTTATAAGCATGTTTTGACATTGTCAATACTTTGAGATATATGTTATGCTATACAATTTTAGTGCAGCACACGCGCATTTTAACAAGTTATGTTTCGTCGGTGATGTTCGAGGCCGAAAAAAAGGAGATACAAATAATGAATATTGACATATTTGATAGTGCATCATTTCACGGGCGGATCTAGAAATTTTTCAAGAGGGTAGCCAATCAGTTGAGTGAAGTTCTAGCCTAATGTTTAAACAAATATAAAACAAAATTGAAAAATCGGGACTTTTGGTAAATTCAAAGGGGTTGTTTCTGTCTATTAGCCCCTCCTTTCTTATGATCTGCTCTTGAATTTCATGGGTGAAATCGAAAGCGTGTCGTGATTCATCGGAGTAAAGCATTCTGGACTAAATGTTTTCAATGTCGTGCACCAGACATGCACGCTTCCTACGATGCAACCTCATCAATGATACTTTCAAACCTAAATAATTCGAAATCCAAACTAATTTCGTGTTAAACTCTTTCAAAAATTGCCCAAGCGCTTTTTGCGTTTACAGTTTATCGATACTCTATTACAATGTACACCTTCAAGTCTAGATTTTCATTTTGTTCACTTACTGACGTATATATCTATGTTCAATGTTAGCTTAATTGCACTATTAATGCATCGAAACGATTTATTAATCATCATTGATACTGTAGGCCGAAACGCATGAAATCCAAAGGTAGTGAATATTCAGATAGCAAACATTGTAAATATTCTCTTTAGTTCCAGAATTATAATTCCAATTATAATATAATTCATGTTTCTATGCAAGCGCAAGTGCAAAGAAATGAAAGAAAGCAGCATACAGATTCATTCCCCCAGCAGGCCCGGTCGTTCTTGGTCTGGTGATAGTCATGAAGAATGATGACGTAGCTTCCGCCCAGTATTCATCCGCGTTTGACATGGCGTAAGTGCTGTACCAAACACTGTGGGTTTTAGCGTAGTTGTAGACGTAATTGATCTACAAGAGAAATGAACCACAAAACTCTGATCAAAATATGGGGCATTTATTTACAAGATTCTAAATAGGACGAGAATACAAAACTTAGCGGAAATGTTTGTATTTGAATCTATTTGTTCTGTTTAGATGATTGAAACTACAATGAGTTCCGTTATCACGATCAGAAAAAAACATGCAATGTACCATTGTTTCTTCTCCTATTTATGATTGTCTGCTGCCTCTAAGATATGTTTTGCCTTAATTGTTGGTCGCATTCTTTGTAAATGAGTTTTTCATATTCTATTTTTACTATGAATTCCGTTTTCAGGCAATACAAAGCATCCAATAGTCCATCTCCTGTAAGTGTGTTGTCCATTCATTCTTTGTCGGTCGTTCTGGTGGGTGAGTTGTAATTTTTTTCCGTTTGTGTATTGACGTGGTAGATTTACGTGCTGTGCTCCGTACTCGCCTCAAGAGTGTATGTTCCGGTGTGATCTCTGCAGCATCGTATTGTTTGGGATCTTCTCTTTATTCATGTTATTCATTGTAATCATGAGTAATTATTTGCGTTTGCCTTGATTATGACACTGTTGGGGACATCTTGATTTTGTAAGTATAGATTTTGGTTCATGTTTAAGCATTGGCAGGAAAATGTATCACATTTTTGAATTACCATTAACTTTTCGATTCATTGATGTAATGGTGCTGATCTTTTCGAAGTTTTTTTTCCCTTGGCAAACCTGATTTCTCTATTACATACACCCAACAACATTTCGTAATTAGTGTATAATATTGACAATGAATAGCATGGTGAATGAAATGCGTTTTTATAACGAGTTCATGTGCATGTCATCTTTTTGTGAGGTCGTGTTTCTTCATGTATGTTATTGTTACAGTCGTGTCGGCGTTATGATCACTTTAATATTGTGTACCAATTATATATAAATATTTGCATTTTTGTTTATATGAAAAGATCTTCTACCTACCCTTTGTTGATAATGAGATGGCATGTAGAACTTTACAACGTGGCCAAATTCGTGGACCAGTATGTTCTCCTTATGCCCATATGGATCATGAGAGTTACACAGTAGATTGTCGTCCAGTACAACAGCACGGCTGTTTGCTATACCCGCCAATTCCGAATATTTCCGACCGTCTCCGGTACATGTATGTCTACAACTCCCGGTACAAATACCTATAAAGAGGAGATTGATTCATCGTCACGAATAGAAAAAAAAAAACACCAAGAGACTCGAGAGTATCGAAAGGACTCACCTGCGTTCTATATGATACGTTTATCGCCAATTCGGTATATAACGTGATATTTTTTTCTGTTGAAAAATTGTTACGCAATGTAGATTCAAAATGTCTTGGTACATCAGATTGTTATTGTTGCATTTGTAGAATAAAAATCAGCAACACACCATTTGCTACTAACATGGCAGATGACCGTCCTATGTCGGCACCATTTGTTTCATTTGTTCATGTGCAGTCTTTTGTGTTTAGTGTTTTGAGTGTTTGGTATTTATTGCCCCGTCTAAGTCTTTTTTGCTTGTCTTCTCTGTGTTTAGGGGTGTTTTAAATAGGTACAGTAACCGAGTATTGTCGAAGATCACCTCCTTTCTTATCTGAATAAAAAGGTGAAAAAGAAAAATATCAAGAGACGGTCAAAATAAAAATTTAAAAGCTTCTTTCCGCATTTCATGTACCTTAATGTATAAACATGTTATGTTAAATTTTAGCTTAAGATTAGCTTAAATTTATCTTTGCACACCAGGTTACCTTATTAAGAGATATCTATAATTGTATAGATGTTTTCCTGTCACAAACAATTGTCATGAAGAAATAAATGATAAACTAGAAGACGTATTTTCGTTTCTCATTCAGGACAATGTCAAACAACATGATAAAAAATACCTCGACATTGGGGTGTGTCAGCATTTTGAGCAAATTCTGGATATACCGTTGGCCCATCCGACTTTGAAAATATACCAACACCATGACTTTTTGACAGTCCTAGGAAGACGTCATTTGGTGAGTTCTTCAGCATCAAAGCTACAATTGTAGCTGCCTTATAAAATGATAAAAAAGGAAATAAAAAATGGTTATATGTTAAGACAATATACAAAGTTGTTACTCTCCATACGGCGACGTTTAGCACACAAAGCTTGTCGATCATGAATACCGCATCGCCTCGGGACATCAACACCTAATAGTATATTGGCGTCCTGCTAGTCGGTAAAGGATGAAAGTCCTCTCATCTCTACTACCCTCTTCGTGTCCGTTTGCACATAATGTTCCCATATATAGCCTCTACATGCCTTCATCTGCCTCTGTCTCTAGCTACTGCCCTCGCTGATGCCCAGCTTTTCCATCCCCAACTCTTCTTTGCTCGATAGTCCTCTTCACAATCGTTTTCGGAGTTCCTTTGCCATGTAGTATTCAAGTCAGTGCGGTGGTGCGAATTCTGATGTCACCCATCCTTAGCAAATGACCGATCCACTTCCATTCTGTTTTATTGCTTCAATGACTTTTCTTTTCCTTGATCTGCGGTTTAGTTATTAGCTAGAGATCCTATCTGATTACCTCACTCTCACGCTGGTCGATAAAGTCTTGGTTGGATCCAAGTGCAAAGAAATTTAAAGGATATGTTTGATGTTTCTATGCCGTGTGTTGGTGTTTCTTGGTCCCTTTTGTGTCTTTTTCTGTGCTTGTCTTCTCTGAGTTTTGTAATGCTCAATTTGATGCTCTATTATGAGTGCTGCTGATATAATCGTCAGGATAATCTTTAACTCATTTGTGTCTCACTTATGCCCTTTGTCCGTTTGGAGCTCGTAAAAAAGTTCCCCGCGAGGGGTTTGACAGTAAGTGTTTTGATATTTTCGCCTGACATTGTCACCATAGTACTTTCTATATAGACTTAACCTCAGACAGTGCATGTATTTTAGAATTGTTTTCATTTTCGTGCGTGGACATCGACGGCGGGTGCGGCTAGCCAACAGGGGATGCTTACTCCTCCCGGACACCTGATCCCACCTCTAGCTTGCTAGGGGTTCGTCGATGCTCAATTTGGTGCTCTATTATGAGTGCTGTTGAGATTATCGTCAGGATAATCTTTAACTCATTTGGATGGGGTGTTTTGGCATTTTGCTGTGGATACTGCAGCCGAGTGGTGTTGGAGATCCCCTCCTTTCTTGAAAGGCTAAAACCTTTTTTAAAACAGACCATTGAAAGATCCAGAATCATGAGCATCTTTGAGAGGATTGTGAAAGGGGAATAGATAAACTACAAATCAGTTTCATGAATAAAATAATAAAATATCCTTCATTGTGAAAGGCACCAAAACATTGACGACTAAAAGAAGTTGATATACTCGTAAAATGTTTTAAATGTTTTCTCTGACATGGTCGCCATAGCACTTTCTATAGACAGTACATGTTTTGTAGATATCGTTTTTTGTTTTCGTGTATGAACATCGAGGCAGGTACGGCTAGTCAAGTATGTGATGCTTACTCTTCCCGGGCACCTGGTCCCACCTTCAGCCTGCTAGGGGTCCGTCGATGCTCATATATAATGTTCTATTGTGAGTGCTGTTGAGGTTGTTGTCAGGATATTCTTTATCTCGTATATGTAGTTTTTTCTCTAAAAGAATCAACAGATTCATTATACCTTCATTAGTGCCGTGTCACTGACATGCAATGTTGCTTCCACCTTTACAGTTGGTTGACTTATGGCGTAAGTGTGGATGTAACCAGAATGATCTACATATCTGGTCTTAAATCCAGCTCTCTTGAGATGAGTAAAGTTCACATGATGCGTTGTTATCTTATCCAGCGAAATACCGAAACATCTGTAAAAGGGAATACAATATGATAAAAACCCTATTTCTGTAACGTCGTCAGGTTCCCTTCCTCATATTGATATGTATTAAATGGATGGTGAGCTTTGATACAATTCAACATTCATTATACATTATCTAATTCCTGCAGTAGAAGAAAAAGGAGGGGGTCTCCAACCAGACTTTGTTGCAGTACCCACAACAAAGCAGAAAAACACCTGAAGCGAAAACACAGAGTAGACAAGCACAACAAGAAACCTTAAAGAGACAACAACATAGATACATGAAACTCAAAAGACTACACAATCATAAACCAATAAGGTCACTCTCGCAATGCGACATAATTTCACAAACTATTTCATCGAACACTAGAAATAATTTAGAAATCGATTCTTGCGTTTCAAACAAAAGCTAAATGTACTGTGTGGCAATTTTAAGAAGGGAATATTTTTTGCACAAGCTATGAGCATTGGAAAATGTTTTAAAATTTATTAAAAATCTGTTTTAAATTCCATACCTGCTCTCTTCTTCTGTTAAAGGTGGAGATAACCCAAGGACAACTAGAAACAAACATCCGTAAATGAACAAAATTGTGTAAGTTAAAATAATTCATTCTATTGATTGATCCTTTGAGCTTTAATTTCCATAATTAAATTGAATGTTTAAAGAAAAGAATTTTACGTATCACTTTTTCACATAAGTGATTAATATTATTATAATACATGTACTCTTAATTTGACCATTTTTGGCACCTGCGTAAACTATAGATAAATTGCCTTGCCTTTCATCTTAAAGGTACTAGGTACAAACTTCAGCTGAAAAAGAGAGATATGCATCTACTTACAACTCCAAGTGAGGGCAATACACAGTGGAACAATCATACTGCAGAGAGTAAACTGTCTGTAAGTGTGGTGACAGAGATAACTTGAAAAAGGACTGTGACCTAAGTGCTTGAAAACTCACATTAGATAAGAGATAAGACAAATTAAGGTACCTAGAACCTGTAATACGAAACAATTAAACGGAACTTGTAGGCCTGATGCCATTCCCTTGTAGATCTAGTGGAAATTCACTTTTGCTCCTTTGCAGAAAGTTTTGTTTGATTTCGTTTGGGTTTTTTTGTATTTTTTTTTATGAATTTATCCCTTTGTTATGTTTTTTTTATATTTCTTTGATATTTATTTCATCTTTATTTGAGGTTTTATGTTTGTCATTCACTCCCTCGTGATTGAAATCTCCTTAAGACGATAGGTCGATCTATTTTTTTGGACGGACATATATAAAATAAATTTTCCTCAAAAAGTCCCCACAGTAAAACAAAGGAGGGAATCTCCATCAAGACTACGTAGCAGAACGCATAGCAAAACATAACACCCAAAGCTAAGTGAAAACACAAAGTAGACAAGCACAAAAAATGACGCAAATGGGACAAAGAGCACCAAATATGACACCCCAAAAGATAAACACAAAACAAAAGAGACCAATGAGCAATCGCTACTGACTTAGGGCGGTCATTGGTCACGTTTGAAGAATATGGTGTGGCTATCCGGATAACGTGCGCACAACCCTCCAACTTGTCCGGTTACCCAGTGGTTTTAAACAAAGCAAATCGATGTGTAATGGCCACTCAACCAAGACTTTGATTCTAACCCAGGGGCCCAAGTAACTAATTTTTAACTCACTTTTAACAAGTAACTCATTTCCGTGCGTGAACATCGATGGCGGGTGCGGCTAACCAACATGGTATTCTTACTCCTCCCTGGCACCTGGTCCCACCACTAGCTTGCTCGGGGTCCGTCGATGCTCAATGTGGTGCTTTATTGTGAGTGCTGTTGAGATTATCGTCAGGATATTCTTTAACTGATGAATAATATGTAAAATAAATATCAAAATTATTTGGCGTACCAAAAAAAAAAAAAATAGTCCGTGCTCCGCCGATGAAGCGAGCTCGTGCATGAAATCGCCCAAGAGTCCGAGCGACATTCCGAGAGAACAATGCGGTCGGGGACCTGTCTTCTCTAAAGAGGTTTGGACACGGTCTATCATTGAGAAATCACCTCGGAAATGTAGATGTCTCTAATACTTCTGATGAATATAGGATATAGGAGGGGCTATTTCATTTTTTCACAGTTTACATGAAAGTTCAATTTACCTCGAATCCTTATTTTGTTTATCAAGTCAACGAAGAATAAAGGCAATGGAAATCGAAACCATTCATACTCTGTTACTGGAATTGAAAATTTACGTAAGAGACCCTCTTTTCATTTATTTTTGTATGCATTTTCAAAACGCTCGAAAAATACCGGTAGTTTATCCGATTGCATCGTCTTATATGCTACCGCAAGCTGAAGTCCTTACAATTCAAAAAGTACGGAATTCGCCAGTGTCGTCATCAAGAAAGCCTTAATTTGTGATGTTTAGAAGATATAAATTCCAACAATTTATTATAAACAACCATGCGAACATATTCCGTCTTTTCATTATACGAAGTTCCATGTACTTCCCATTTAGGGCTATATCTGACGTAAATACATTATGACGTTATGCTATTCCTATACTTGAAACGTGGTATTTGAAACATGATTCCTGAGTGTCAAATTTTATTTGCTTATGAGAAATTTCTTTTTTATATTTTTCTCGAATTTGTAAGCCTTTAAATTGGCACGATTTCTAATCTAATTTCGGCTTTTGTGTATGACTTTCATTCACTTATTCTACGCTTAGAACAAACTGAAAGCAAACATGCTTCGTTTTAAAGGTAAAGGGACTGCATTGCAACATTTTTTACAAAACCGCTTATCATAGTTACATTTGAGATCAAATAACGGCACATCTGTAGAAGATGAATGGTCAATAGCAGTAATAAACACAGTGCTAAGACGACAAATGATGCTCAGTTCTATAACATCTTGAAGTTTAGAGTGCTGAATGATTTTCAAGGCACTTCATGTATATATATAAAGTTACCATTGACTCACGGACTCGACTTGCTCTTTTGTTGTATTGTTTTCGAAATTCAAAACTTTGAATGGAAAGAATTGAGGTTGAGGTGTATTCTAAACTATGGATTTCTATCCTACAACATTTCGCTTTTTGAGGAGAGGGCTTTCTTTTAACATTAACTTGACTTCAGGATCGTATCCATGGTATCATAGGCCAGATCATCAAAGCACACAGAGAATTCATATTGATAGATAGATCACAGTTATGGAGGAATACCTGTACAGCAATGATGGTCAACATACAACCTTCAACATTCAGATAGTGCTCCGACAGTGGTTGTTGAATCATACCTTAAACTTTGTTTTCAGTGGGCAAGTCATCTGATGATGTTTTATGCATCAATGTACAAAAGTTAGGAAAGACTCTGCTACATTGTCAACATGAGATAAAGAAGTGTTGAACCTCTTCAAGTTAAATGTCTTCAGATTCAATAGCATCATTTAAGAACAGATTTTGCAGCATGGACTAGACATGCACATTTCAGGTACTTAACCCTGATTAACACAGGCCTATCATGAGCTTTGTTACTTTGCCCCCTCACTTGCTGACCATGACCTTTGATATTTCGCAAAACAATCTTTATACACATTCTTGCAAGTAACCTTCCATGAATATATATAAAGTTTCACCATTTTTCTTATGAGTTGTTAGTTTCATAGTTGCACATGAATTTCCCATGTCTTAGAAGAAACCAAAACGATTTCTAGCTATATAACTATAGCATTTTGTCTTCATGTTACAAAATTGACACTTAAGAAACAGTCCGAATGATGAATGGACAGAGATAGGACAAAATTATTGTTTTTTATTTGTCTCTTAACATATATATTGATCAAGCAATACATGGATCAAAACATACTTTAAATGTATAAATACCACGGTCATTTATCATGTAATAAGCAAATTACATGTTCATGGGAATCCCCTTTGATAAAACCTGGTAAATACTGTCTAAATCTATTTATAAAAATCATTAAAAGTAGATTTAGACAGTATTTACATGGTTTAATCGATGGGTATTCCCATGGAACACATCATTTGCATAGCATGTGATATGTGACAGTGAATACATATACATATACTACAAAATAATAATGACTTAACCATGTATGTTATATAAAATATGTAACCAGAAAATTTTTGTAAAACATATGTTATAAACAATACATCTGCTTATCTTTACAAAGGAATGTACGTGGTCTTGACATTTGACGGTTAACTTCCATTCCTTAATTCAAGGATTTGGATAGATAAAAAAGTTCCCATTTACTCAACTGGCTGGGACAAGTTTGAAGGCAGGATGGATTGCAAAGCAAAGACTTTTGAAGTCCCTGTATCATTACATGGCAGTGTTATTAAAATATGAAGTAAGCCATGTCAATATTGTAATATAGAAGGTCATAGTTATACATGTGCAAATAAAGTTTTAACTATAGATTCAAATTGAAATGTACAACCATCATGCAATATATAATTTATATAATTTACATGTACAGTTTGCTACAATTTATAGTATAGAGTCATAAAAAACAAAGAAACAAAAACATGGTACTGTATTGCTATCATGTGAAAATTTTTTAATTCTCTCTAGCTAAGGCTTGCACTTGCCGAATTTTTAAACTAAAATAAATGTTTATATTTATTAGTGTTTAATCCTGGTAACCACCCTAAATGTTCTCGAAAAGATCAAATTGTAAAAAATATCTATATTAATACATCAACAAAAAAACTGAGGTAGAATGTCTAAAACGCAAGATTTTAAATACAGCATGTCCATTCTGATTTGCATTTAGTAACCTGACTGAACCATTGTTTAAAACTTGAGGAGCAACTTTTCTGCCCAAGTAAATTGATGACATCAAGATGATGGAAAACAAACAAAATGTATGCAAATACATTCGTATAACCTACAAGTAAGTCAGAAAATATTTGCAAAATTCTGTATCATATACATGTATGTCTCTAATTTTTAATCTAAAAAGTTGGTTTTCAACATAAAATTCAACATGCCAATGTACATTGTTGCCATGGAAACCATCACAACATGATGAATAAGGCAGCACCCACATTGACCTTGTTTGAAGAAATAGCGCATTGGTGTCAAGGTCAATTAAGATTTCATCATAAAACTTTTGTCACAGGAATTTTGTAGACCGTATCATAATCTTCGATTACTGAACATTGATTTGGGAGAAGAATTCAATTTAGAAGTTTTAGCTTTCTTTTTTCATCACTTCATGCTAACATTATCTTTTTCTTACATGCAAGTAGGTTTGTGGCGAGACAATGTAATATATGTTGATCAATTACGAATAGTGTACATTCACACATATCTTCTACATAAAATTAGTAACCAGGCCATTTATATAAATTATATAAAAACTGAAAGAGGTAAAATTTGGTAGTCAAAGAGTTAAAGATCAGAATAAGAATGTATATTCATTAAAATTCATTCTTCCTAACATTCAGATGTGATATAGCTGATATATAAATAAACAAGTGAAAATAGATAATAATACAATAAGCCAATGATATGATCACTATATCCCATCCTCTTTTTTCATCCTGGGCTCCTTGCTCACAACCACATAACAATTTGTATAGTAATTACCCAGATAATATGAGAAAAATTAGAATATTTTTTTTTCTTCATATTAACAAATAGCTTCAAATCTAGCCTAAAATACCATTAAATCAATACATGTACTAAATTACCATGTATCAAGAAGATGGAGAAGTTTCAATAGAAAAGAAGTCATTTAAACCTTAGGCTAGATTTTTATGATGAAGAAGTATGATTATCATCATGAAGGCAAAAGTACAAAACTACATGAAAATGTTTACTCTCTGAACTGAACTACCCTATCAATGATAAGTAGGATGATCAACCTCCTCCCCAAACTGCCAAATTGTTCAGGTTCCCATTTAAAATTAATGTTACTGAAATGGAGCAACCAACAGACAGACAGATGGACAAACGACAGGACAATAACATTACCTTATGAAATAATAAATATGAACATATGAAATTCATTTCATTCTAGTATTATCAGAGTTTGTATTTATAAGAGTCTTTCCTGGCTCTGATTTCAGCTAATGCCCGTGCTCTCACGTCATTGGACGGTGTCTGGAAGTTAGAGTCCGTTACCATGCCAACAGCCCTGAGGACACTCTCCTCCTTTGTCCTCAAGAAAGGATTAAAACTTAGTTCCTCCTCCAGTGTGGTGGGACACTGTAAAATGAAGGAATAATGATGTAATATTATGTAGCATAATCAATGAAGTTATCCATGCACTTATAGCCATAGAATGCAAACTAATGCTGAAAACAGCAATCTTAACAAGGCCTCTTTCCCTTATTGATAATGTACATGGATGTATTTTAGGGTGATATCGACCTCTTCTTAATTTTGATCCTCTAGCTGTTTTATTTTGATACAAATTTAGTATTGCCATTCAATTTATTTTACCTTCTGTGTGTATTTTTATCTTCGGTTGACTTTGACAAAAATTACTATTAAATCTTTACCCCGACATTAGATAAGGGAGTGAGGCCTTTGTAAACTACTAAAACCTTTATGATGTACCTAATATGAGAATTCATTGATGTATGCATAAGCCCATGGTCTATTTACATGTAAATTTTGATGGCTTCCGACCTGACCAAATCACTTCGGAAAATAATTTGAAATTTTCCATGTAAATTGTTCACATTTAATACTTACAGTGCATAAACTTTTTTCTCTTTGTTCTTTGGACCAGGCCAGCTTGTCCTAGAAACAGACAACAGAAATCATAGAGACACATACATCTGTTTTTATATTAATTACCAAATCACTTTACATAATAATTGTTGTATGGTCAGAACAGATTATCTTAGGCAGGTAAGCAGTCAGACAATTTATCTTTTTTTTAATCAAGCATTACAGATCAATGCCCTGCTGTTTACGTTTAACATCAAACCTCAAAAATACAAAAAGACTTTTTGCATCTAAATCTAAACAAGTTTCAGTCATTGACCTGATGTACCTGAGCAGACACATTATCTGGGTCAAGGTGACAGCTAAAATCTAAATTGTCCAGTGCATACTCATGACCTGAAAAAAAAACAATCATTATTTTATCAATTTTCTTTGTGATTGATAAAAATTAATACTGTATTTTGTTTTTGAACTGAAATTCTGCAGTTTTTTAAAATCAACCCTTGTTTTAATACTAAATAATAGTGATGAACCAATTGTCGCCGACAATCGTTTGTCGATCGCTAAAACTCTTTCGATACCGATTATCGATTTCATTTTCTTACAATCGATTGTCGCTGAAAGAAAGGTATTTTGTGTAAAGGTATTTATTTTTCTCTTTTCTCATGTAACATAAACCGTTACTTGCTGTCTTGCATGTAAACAGACAGACACTTTGAAATTGAATGCTTTATATTTTGTTTTCAGCAAAGTTTTCTGAATTTTATGCAGAAAAATCCAATTTTTTCTATCTTTTATGTTCCATTTTTCATGGACTTTTAATTTCCGATTTAAATCAATCATCGATCGGTTTACTCTTTCCGATAATTTATTTTCCGATAATCGATTCTTAAAAGTCTTCCGGTGTACAACTCTACTAAATAATCTACAAGACTAAGAATAGCCTTAACCATAATTTCAATTGTTACACAAATGAATAATAAAATTTGATAGGTTTATTACATATATCCCTAAATTTTCATACTGGCAACTTTTTTCCCCAAAATCTGAAGAACATTTTAACCAACCAAATTGGAAGAAAGATAAAAGCAAGCAAGGTGACCCCTAAAGCAAATCATCTACCTGGCCATACTAAAGTGTCTGCTTTAAACTGAGATAACTTATCCAAAGATTGTAACATCTTTGCCGCAGATTCCTCAAACATTCTACCTGTAAATGTAAATAAATAATGTGCATGTTCATGTATATCATTCCACAAATACATGTTCTTGTACATTAAAATCTATATATTAAACTTCTATCCACTATAATTTTATTCTGAATTATCATTTTCAATGCATTTCAAAGCATTTAATTTTACATGAACATTTTGCAAAGTTTGAGACTGTATTACAATTTTCATTACATAATTGTCAATATATCATTTTGTTCAATTAAATTTGCACGAGTTGGAAACACTTATCACACTTTGAAATTTGAAAAGACATTCATGATATTTTGTATATTGCCCATTTACATGTCCTATATGATACTCATTTCTAATATTTTTCAAAAAAAAATTCATCTATAACTATTCTTTATTATTATCATTTATTTCATAACTCACCACAACCACTAAGGAATAAATGGTCGCCCGAGAACAAATGGTCAGGTGCTCCAAACGGCGCTCCGTCCAGCAGGTAAACGACATGACCCACTGTGTGACCTGGGGTGAACTTTACCGTAAACCGCATGTTACCGAACGTAAGCTCATTGTCTTCATCCACTGTGCTAAAACAGTTACCTATGAATTAATTACTTTATTACATTTTATCTTTAATATTAGAGGAAACAAGTACAGAGGAAGCACAAAAAAATTTAACAAATAAGTGGGTAGAGTTTGAAGAATCAATGCTGGGATTTTCATATTATGACGTACATGTATGACTTATAACCCATTAAGGCATTGTTTTTGTTCAATGGGAGTATGTACATGTAGCTAAATGGTATGTACCCCTTAACTTATAATGAATATGTAGGAGAATGATGACTTTTAGAGAACACCTCGGAAATTGCAATACAAAACAGATATGATCAAACTTCCTTACTGTGTAACATTATTGACGTTATCGTGTACTCCGCCATATATCCTTATGTTACTAAAGGCTTTCTTCATCTCCGCATTTCCTCCACTGTGATCCCTGGGGAAAAATATTAGAATGTTTTCTTTCTATATCTACCATAGTTTTTCAAAGTATAAGATACATGTACTTATGCTATGTGAAACTTACAATCTGAATTGAATTTCCAGCATTTGAACCAATTTTAAAAGATCTAAATAAGCAATTATAAATAAAAATAGTATCACAAGAATGATAATTCAATCACTAAAAGCTTCAATTTCCGAACAAAATTATAATATGCTTCTCTTTCATGTCTTAATAGAAGAGAAGCGAATCATATCTATACATGTATTTTCAATACAATATCATACGAATTCCACTGAAAACATGCACTTTTAGGAATGATTGTTCAAATGTATTTCCAACTGTACCCAGTGTCAGTATTATAGACTATGTACGCTATCATCATTCAGAAATCATTTCATTTGGAAAAATCTGAAAGAGGTTAACTGTGATGAGAATTAGAAATATCTCATATTAATGCAAAATTCAATATCCAGCACTATCGTATTGACCAAGGCTACTGATGGGTCAAAATAATAGTGTTTGACATTGGATGGTACCGAAATAAGAGATAATTTCCAATTTTCACTCACCAATGTTTATGTGTTATCAGGGCTGCTTCTGGTACTATATCATTCTCTTTCAAATATTTCTGAAAATTATAACATATTTAATTACTGATAATTGGAATTTTGTTCAGAATGTGAAAATTAACCTGTAGGAAATGAAATATTTTAATATTACAAAGCAAAATTGATTAGAAAAAGAAATTCAAATACCAAAGTTTATAGTCACTTTTTCATATGGTGCAATAATGTATATGGAAACCTTGATGTTATATTTGTAAGCGTAAAGAAAACTCTGCCTCGTCAATGCTGCATGTTATAAATGTACATGTATATCATCTCCTGAAGTAATGAATAGCTGATTTGGGGGAACACTTCTAAATCTAACATGGAGAGGGTACATAGACTACAAAAGTATGCTGCACGTATCATATGTGACGAACCATACTATTATCCATCACTTCCTCTTTTTGAAAGACTTGATTGGTTGAAGATCTACGAGAGGACAGAGTATAATAAGGGAGTGCTTCTTTATAAAAATTGTGTCCATGGTTTATGTCCATCCTATCTTTTGGATATGTTTCAGTTTCAAATTAATGGACAACATCAGTTAATGCCCTGTTGACACGACAGCTTTAATGCGCATTAGTTTTTAGCTGCGTTCACACGGAGAATCTAATGCGCATTAGTTTAATTCGCATTAGATTTAATGCGCATTAGATTTTGCCGTGTGAACGCAAAGGGAATCTAATTCGCATTAAATCTGGCGCATACGTATATGATTTACTAGAATTCTACAGTACGTATACATTTCCATTATAATTGGGCACTTTTAATTACCCTTGGACTTTGAAACATAGAATAAGGGGTAAAAATACTTGATTTCATTTCGATGACACTCTAAGCATGTCTAAGTACTGCGTCTCTTTACTTGCGTAGAGTGACATTATATTATGACGCCATTTTATCTCACAATGACGTCATGTAATGCATGCATAAGCCCAACTTACAAAGAGGTAAATTATTATGAGCAAAACAATATACATGCATGCATTCGACCCTTTTACTATCTAAAGTATACGGCTCTCAGTGCAAATGTACCAAAATCTAATGCGCATTAGAATGTGTCGTGTGAACGCAATGCGAATCTAATTCGCATTAGAATAAAGCTCATCAAATCTAATGCGAATTAGATTTAATGTGCACTCATGTGAACAGGGCATAAGATCGTCATCAAACTTTGGCATGTATATTCCTCGTCCAAACCATGAGTATTCAAACAAAGTTTCCGATATTCTGGGGCGCAAATATGGAATAATTTACCCTCCTCCCTAAGAACGGCATCGTCATTATATACCTTTTAGAAATCCCTATTATCATATATAAATCAAAAAGAGGATATGATATTTGATAAGTATGTATATATTATACTTTCATGAGATATTTTCTGCTATTCTTATTATTATAACATGCAGTATAATTGTTTGACTTCTCACCTTAACATTATTCATATGTAAATATTGTATTTGTTTGAAGGAGGGCAACAAGGAAGACTAGCGCACACTAATTGTGTTATCCTCACAAAATAAAGTATTATTATTATCATTTCACTAGCTGGCTCTTGAAGATGCTTGTCGCTTTATCAAAGATTAAAACATTTACCAGTACAGGCTCTGGATCACCAGGGTCGACCACCACTGAACATGCGTTCTTTTTGTCTGTGATCAGGTAGGAATAATTATCCAACAGGATTGGTAGAGGTGTAATACAAAGGTCTACAAACAAAATAAAACATGTATATACATAAATATATAAAAAGAAGGCTACAGACTGAAATAAAAAGTGAAGTTAAGGTGCTCATGACATACCTGTCAACTCTCCCTCTTTTGGAGGGAGACTCCCTCTTTTTGACCTCATCTCCCTCTTTGGCATTTCTCCCTCGAGGGAGACCAAAATATCCCTCTTTTTGGCCAAATCTCCCTCTTTCTCCCTCTTTTGGCATATTTACCAAAGAAAATCACTCTAAATAGCCACATTCAGAGCATTTCATGAGAAATTGCATGACAAAATGTAAGAAAAAAAGTATAGAATGCATAAACTATTGATACATGTTTTATAGTTTATAAATGTTTTTTCATTGAAATGTCAGCACAATGACATTATTTGAAAATTGGTTTTGCACAAAATGTCACGATTCATTAAAAATGTAGCAAAATGGGTTCAAGCGCAATCTCCATCTTTTTCAAGGGCCAAGGAGGGAGATCTCCCTCTTTTTAAGATATAAAAGTTGACAGGTATGTCATGAGCCTCTAATCAGAGACAATGACTAAACATTATAAAAAGTATTATATCATATATATGTTTATCACATGATTCACCCGTTATGCAGTTTCATAAAGCCATTTCATAAATATATGATATGATAACACGTTACATATCGCTCTGCTTGAATGCGATTGGTCAAGTTTGGAACCAAATCACATAAACTTTGACAAATGTGACCTTTCAAATATCGGTCAACTGTTAAATTCAGACCCGGAGTCAATATCAATGATTAAAATTCTTGTTGTTGAATTAATTTTTGCATTAAAATACTATTCAAAATAGAAATACTTTTGTCTAACGCACAGAATATCTATACGATGGGGACACTACTTCTCATGGCGTAGCAGACGACTTCTAGATCACGGCGTGATTCGCCTCAGTAGTTCTCGGAAATGTTGATTTCACGTCAGAAATACACATTTTTAGGCAATATCATGTGATAAAAAGAATCTCAAATGAATTTTCACTTCATACGATGTATTAAGAAACTCTTTGTGCATTTTATATCCCCTCGCCAAGGCTCGGGGATATAAAACTCACAACTCGTTTCATAATACATCGTATGAAATGAAAATTCATTTGAGATCCTATATATATTGTAAAAGATATTTATTGACAGATTATGTTTAATTTATCCAACGTACATACACGTAAAAGACCAATGCTTATATTATTAATATCTTATGATGAGTAAGTGTGGCTCTCTGAGGGGGGTTTCAAGAAATCCCCCCATGAAATTTGCAAAATATACTGATTTTTTAATTTTTACGTTTATTAATTATTTTTGAGTCGCCTGTGAAGCATAGCGACACTTAGGGATCACTATGTCTGTTGTCTGTCTGTCTGTCAATCTGTCTGTCATACTTGGATGTTACACACTATAAAAGTGATTCCAGAGTATTGCTATGTTTCGCAGGCGACACATGCATTCCTTGGAATGATTTTTCAAACCAAGGACTGGACCCATCCACCCCCTTCAAGCAGCGCCCCTCCCCCCCCCCTCTTCTTCTGGGAAAACTTTCAAGATCCTCCTAATGATGTGTACTCACCGTTGTAATTTTTAGGTTGTATAACAGAATGGGCTGTGCCATCAGGATATTTTTCCCTAGCCTTAGCTATATCTCTCCTATGGTATATTTTTCCGATCCCAGTATTGGCATAGAAAAAGTACCTGAAAACAAATTATATGTAATTGTCATTGTTCTATATCAATCAAATAGAAAAACACAAATCGGATGTGAATGAGGAGTAGGGCACGGTCCATTTGATATTCTGGAAGGGGGCTTGGGTTTTTTTCGAAAAAAATAATTTTGCTCTGAATTTTGATGAAAAAAATAAATTTCCTTATGGTGAGACAGAAAAAAATTATCTTGCTCTTACAAGTAATCTGAATTTGAAGGATAACCATAAAATTCGCTAAAATTCCTGAAAATTTTTCGGCTCGCTTCGCTCACCACAGTTTTTTCTTTCTATAAAAAATTTTTGGCTCGCTTCGCTCGCCATGGTTTTCTTCTTTAATTGCAAGTTCATATTTGAAAATGTCAAAAGAATGCATGTGAATGAAACAATTAAAATGCTTAAATACATTATCAATATAATTTATTACTATTAATAGATACATGTATCACCATAGTGTCTAATTTTATATACAAGCTTGAAAGGAGAATTTAAATAAGTTTTTCACTATAGTTTTCATTTCTACGTGTAAAAACTTGCATCAGGCCCTCTTACATGTTACATGACCTTATATACATTTTGTTTATTAAAAATTATATATCGCATATTGTAAAAATCTTTCATCCCTCTCAGTTTAGAAGTGAATACAAGTTTTACATAAAAATAATGTTTGGAGTAATTTAAGTAAAAAGAAAGAATTTCTATTGAAAAAACACAAACATTCTTAATATTCGCATCAATTGTTATAAAAAAATTTTCCTTGCTCCAACTTTGCAAGAAAAAAACAATTTTGCCCTGGTGCGGGGCGAAAAAAATAATCTTGCTCAAACTAAAAACTCAAGCCCCCCCCCCCAGAATATCAAATGGACCGTGCCTAATGATCATACTATGAAATATTTGCAGTGATTGGTAAGGAAATGGGACATGGCTCATATATAGGTCATCTTTGACAAATATTTCAGACAATCAACCAATGATGTCCTGTTTTTAACTTTTTAACTTTACCGCCAACACTGTTCAACCAAAACGTAACAGTCTATTAGAAGACAGAATTCGTATCCAGTAGTCGGTAGATGTAGATTCAGTGTGTGAAATTGACTTTTAAAGTCTTATAGTCTTATAGTAATTTCAGTTCCTATAGATCACAGCAATTTCCTGTAGACCAAAATAAAAAGACCCCTAAAATCTGATCTTTTATATGCATTTTATTTGATAAAACAATACTCTTATTTTTCTCTGATCATTTCATTATTTTCCTCCATTTGTACTGATACAATTTTGTGGAATGCTGCACAATTCAGATGTTACATGTATTACACACCTGTGTTTTAAGTTTACAAAGCTAATATTTCTGAAAATGCTCAAATTTCCTATAGACAAGTTGGTCTATAGCATTGTTGATCGCTATAGACCGATCCAATTTACTGTAGACATTGGCCATCGGGCCACCGTTAATTTCACACTCTGTAGATTTGTACGATAGTGTTGCATTATTAAGACAAAGGTTGAGATTTATTATATTTCAGGTCTAATATTGCATGAAAGTTAAAAAAATATGCATCACCACGAAAATTTTGGAATTCAATATCCTCAACTTTTGCCTATGCATGTCTATATGCATCACTGGGTCAGACCCAAAACCTGATGCACAATAGTAACCGATAATTGTCACGGGTCAACTTGTCGGACTAAGGCTGGCCAAACAACAGGTACGGGAGTACTCCAGAAATGGCTATAATAGCTAAATATGGCTATAATAGCTATAAATGGCTATATTGGAGAAATAATTTTAAGTACTAAAAAATAAAATTTTTGAATTTTTCTTTCAAACTCAAAATCGCAAATTTTTATGACCATCTGATCAAAGTTTACAAAAGAAGTTGGTAAGCAAAACTTACAATTTTCAAGTTTTGACCAGGATAAGTTATCAAAATTTGACTCATTCAATCTCAAAGATGGTACATTTTACATGTCAACTTCTTTAGTAAACATATTGTTCTGATGGTCATAAACATTTGCGATTTTGAGTATTAGCTCAAAATTCCAAAATTTACTTTTTTAGTACTTAAAATCATTTCTCCAGTATAGCCATTTATAGCTATAATAGCCATATTAAGCTATTATAGCCATTTTGGGAGTAATCCTGGACCTGAACAAGGTTAGATGACAGGTCAATTGATTATCACATCATAATCAATATGTCCATCAACAGGGGAGATGTTGGTCATTTATTTGTTGATCCCTCACAGTGATTAGGAAGGACGAAAGGGTTTATGGGCCAATGGCCCCATAGTTTTCGATATCAATGGGACATTTTTTGTTGTAATGGGACATTTAAACTTTTTCATGGGACATTTTAATAAAAGACAGATTTACACATAAATTTATGAAAACAAAAAATCTTTAATGCGTGATGTTAACAAAACAAGCTAACTCGCAGCATGCAAACACATTATTTTTGTAGTTCCATTACAGAATATAGGATTCTCTTCTTGAGAGTGCAACATATTGATTTTACCACTTCAAACTGTTCTAGTAAAGTCAACACTACTGTTTTCAACCAGATTCTACATGTACTGATGCACGTTCTGTTCATTTAAGTTGTTAAGCTTTTCAAGATTTGATAATTCTCTTTTTAAGAGAACGCCACTTGGCCAGACAGCTGTCATGCGATCACCCAACAGCAAGGTAGAACAGAGCATTTAATTGGTTTCGATTGACCAATGATTACGCGCCTTACAAACATTCGGAGCTCTTCGAGGAGGATTACTTTCACTTTCGTTTTATTTTGACACAAGGTTTGTAAACACAAAGGACGAATTTTCATTGCGCCATTTGTATAGCTTATGGCGCACTGTTTACAAAAACAATGGGACACTTTCATCGCCGATGCGCGTATGGCGCATGGCGCACGTCCTTCCCAATCACTGCCCTCAATATTGTAGCAATGACCATTTCAAAAAGGTTTCACAGTCGTGCTCAGCTGGCAGTTTGTCCGTCAAAATAATCATCTATCCTATGAAAAATGACCCATTGTGCCCAATCACTGTGCAGGCCTATTACAATATTGAGATTGTGCAAAGTTCTGATATTTGACATGTACCCTATCCTAAACAAACAGCCTCCTTCCTTTGCCATGGCTCTAGATTGGTATATAAACTTCTACATATTGTTAACAAATTTCAATAAAATCAAGCAGGACATTGAAAAGAAGAAGTAAAATTCAAAATCAAAATCCGGCGAATGTTTAAACCCGTATTAGAATTAAAATAACGTTTTCAAACAATGTTTAACAATTTTTCAATATGGAAAGCCATGACTGTCTTAAGGACAATGTTTGTCAAATAGATGGTTGAATACAAATATCATGTTGTTATTTTTTATAACACATAGTTACAATCATATTTTATATGGTTGTTTTATGGTTTCATGTGGTTAGAAGGCTGTAATATAAAGCCGAACAACTGCTTTATGTTGTGGTTGTAACATACTATATCGTCCACTTGTCCTTTCAAGTCGTTCTCGTCTTATGCTGTGTTGTTGAATTAAACAATTATGTACTTATCAATGAATATCATGTTGGAGTCATACTGCGATACGTTGTCATTTTATATAATGTTGTTAAACAATTATATCATGTTGTGGTTATTTCAAAATACGTTGTTGTCATTTTATATTAAGTTGTTAAACAATTATATTACATTGTGGTTATTTCACATTATCCCACCTCTGGCAAATTTCTTGCAATCTGATTGGTCGAGAAGAACCGAATATTATGTTGTATTATTTTACTGACATGATATTATTTTAGTATCCCCCCTGTAAAACACTGTATAACTAATAATATGTTGTTGTCATTTTAAGTTATGTTGTTCAACAATCATATTTTGTTGTGGTAATATGATAAGATGTTCTTTTCATTTTATGTTATGTTGTTAAATAGTGATATTATGTTGTGATTTTATCATAATATATCATTGTTATTTGATGTTATGTTGTTAAACAGTCGCATTATGTTGTGGTTATGTCATAATATGTTGTTGTCAATTTATGTTATGTTGTTAAACAGTCGCATTATGTTGCGGTTATGTCATAATATGTTGTTGTCAATTTATGTTATGTTGTTAAACAGTCGCATTATGTTGTGGTTATGTCATAATATGTTGTTGTCAATTTATGTTATGTTGTTAAACAGTCATATTATGTTGTGTTTATTTCATAATGTGTTGTTGTTAAGTTATGTTGTTAAACAGTCATATTATGTTGTGATTATGTCATAATATGCTGTTGCCATTGTATATTTTGTTGATGAATAGTTCTATTGTGTTGCCTTTTACACCACTTGGTTGAATTGTTGCATTGTGTTTAGGTTAAACCTTATTATATCAATTGCAAGCGCGGATCCAGAGGGGGGGGGGGGGGGGGGTTTCCGGAACCCCCCCCCCCCAGCAATTTTCGAAACATTGCTAAATTTTTGTTATAAATATACATATTTCATAAAAGTTAGTCCCAATTCCCCTTTTGTTGTCATGATATTTGAAAAATATATCATGAATTTGTATTAGAAATCTTTCATTTTGATACTATTTTGCCGTCAGTATTTCAAATTTTTTCTCTGGCGAGCTTCGCTTCCGCTCGCCAGAATGTATTACATACATGTACCTTATTTTCAAATGATACTGCGCTTCTATACAACACATATACAAACAGGGCACTAAGGAAACGAAAAGAAACTGAAAAAGACACGAATAGTGGATTTTATTCTTGGAAAAAAAACATTCGCTGGCTCGCCTTCGCTAGCCATTTGTTGTATTTACATATAAGAACTGACAATCAATTACTGTGATGTGAAAATTCAAAATTTTAAGCTGTATGCTCGCCATTGCTCTCCAGTCACCTGCTTTATGAAATGCAATTACTATTATATTGTCGGGAAGTTCTTAGAATAAAGGGTTATATTATGTCTAAATTTTATGGTATTATAACAGATATAAGAGAACTTTGTCTGGAAATATTTAGAAATTACTTTAAATTATTTAAGAGACTAAATAAATCCTACGAATACGATTTCTGTTGAATACTTTTACTCTTTTCACCCTTTTCTTTTTTATTCTTATTATATTAGTAGAGAAGGTCTTACTTTTGATCTCTCTATTAACTTTTACTGTGAAATGTTTGGGGTCGGTCAGACAAAAAGGAAGGAAGGGGGTGGGGGGGGGGGTGTAAACATCATACAGCCTTTGAGACCATGCAATGTTTAAAACTAGCTAAAAACGAGAGGACCAAAAAGATCACATCGATCATCTGAGTAGCAGACAGAAAAATGAAAGTGGCCGATGCGGTGGAGGCCCTCGAATACTTGGGTTTTGTGAAATTCTGTGCATTAGTTTCAGAGATGTTGAGCAGCTTAAGCGCCTGCTTCCTATTAGATTTTTGTGCAGCGGTTACAGAGAAGACGAAAGTGTGTCAGCCAATCAGAGTTCAAAGCGGCCATATTTGTTGACTGATCGGAAAAAAAAAACATTGGTAGAATACCTTGAGTACTTGCTTCCTGTAAGGTTTCGTGAAATTCTGTGTAACGGTTGCAGAGAAGTCGAAAATGTGTCAGCCAATAAGAACCCTCGGCGGCCATATTTGTTGACTGATCGGCACAACCCCCCCCCCCCCTAAATCAAAAACAAAAAACAAAAAGACAAAAACAAAAACAAACAAAAAAAATTGGTAGAGGACCTTATCGTGAAATTATGTGCACAAGAAGTCGAAAATACGTCAATCATTCAGAGCTAGCCCTCGGTGGACATATTTGTTGACTGATCGGCACAACACAAAATTGGTAGAAAAACTATGTAAGAGAGCAATCATTTGATTTAGGGGGGGGGGGGAGGACTTTTGCCACCCAGAAATTTTTTACAACGATTTCAACAGCCTGAAAATTTGTGCGCCAGCCTTTGTGCCGGATTTTTTTCCAATGTTGAAAAAATGACGACACTTTGAAAAGTATAAATTATATAGCGTGATTTTTCAACCATATTACATATCAAACACGAAGTGAGATCAGGTGCCAAGGAAGAGTATACTAAGGCATCGATCTCTTTTTAGCAGATAACGCAAAGGGATATATGGTGCTAATGGATGTTTCATTTTTATTTGTATCTAGTTTATGAAAACAAAAATGTTTACCGGGCATGTGGAAATGTCTGAACGGGGTTGGAGTCGGACCCAATTTCATGATCCGGAAAAAAAAAATTCCCGGCCCTTCGAGAGGAGAAGACATATCTACATGTCCCAACCCCGGCCACCCCTTCCTCACACCGCCCCTGCTTTAGGGAATAATTTTTCCCCTCAAATCCCCATCCGGATTTTTTTTTTGCAAAGTCTTCCCCCCCCCCCCCCCCAATAAAAATCAAATGGTTTCTCCCTAAGATTTGGTGAAATTCTGTGCAGCGGTTGCAGAGGAGAAGTCGAATATGTAAAAACGTTTAAGCCGGATGGACGGACGGACGGACGGACGGACGGCACGCTATGACTACATCTTACTTAAAGCTTCGCTCAGGTGAGCTAAAAATAAATAACCCCCCCCCCCCCGAGATATGAATTACATATTGACGCGCGGAGGGACATATCTGCATGTCCCAACCCCGGCCGCCCCTTCCTCACCCCGCCTTTGCTCTACCACTCAGTATCTACTGATCCTCCTTCCCACTCCAATCCCCTTTCCCCCTCCCATCTCGTTTACCCTCCCCCCCCCATTCTTTCACCCTGTCCGCTCCTCCCTTTTCTCCCGCATACACTGTAAAAAATGTGTTTACATTTCAAACACTTTTCTAAACACTTTCTTGTAGCAATGTTTTTTATGCGTTTAATGTCTACACATGTCAAATTTCTAAACATGTTTAGGAAAATGTTTAAAATCTAAACCCTTCAAAACATTACATGTTTAGAAATTAAACATGTAAATTTGTTACACTTTTTGGGAATAAGCACGTGTCTTTACATGTTTTGAGCTAAACATGTTTAGTATCTGCACGTATATGCTCGGCGCAATCTAGATAAAAGAAATCCAAAGCCTGGTGCTACTCCTCTTCAAAATTGCTGTATTTTCTGATTCCGATGACCACAGGTTACTATATGTATACATAGCAATTAAGTTAAAACAGAAAAAAATAATACCTTGAATTATTCTTTTAATATGAAATATACATACAATTAAAATGAGTCTGAAAACAATTGACATAAAAGTGTATTTAGATACTGTTGTAAAAACGAAAAGCGGTCTGTTACACGCATAGCTACAGTACATATTCTCACACACATGGAATGATGGATCAATGTAAAACGGTTCTTTCACTTCAGGCTCTGATCATCTCTATTGCTGCCATCCTGTCATGTTCAGTTTCAGGTCTGATGCTGAATGAGATATAGAAAAAAGATATGAAAATGAGATTCTAAATGTTTCTGGAACTAAAATTCTGTTATGTTGTGCTTCTTTTATTTTTCTATATTTCTCTGTAACTTTTGTTAACGACATATCCAACTGCAAGTCAACCATGTCAATTAAACAAGTTTTAAAAGAAGGGACTCCCTTAAAGAGAAGTAATTTACCTTGTTTGTATTGATAATAAAAAAGGTTCCTTTCTTGTTGGATGTGCATTTCAATTCTGCATCTTCATCTGAAGTTTCCAAATTTCATGGTATGCGTCACCAGTTTCTCATTCTGCAAATAACATATCTTTGTAAGAATAAAGGTAGAATTTTCATTTTCAATTTGCTTATCTTAATTTTATCTATATCAGGTATACAGAGGTTTCTTAAACATCTAAGCAATTATACTTCCACTACCAATAAATTACTTGTACATTAATCAAATTTGTTTTTCATATGAAAAAAAAAACAAAGTAAATTGTGAACTTACTTTCTAACGTGAGTGCAGATAGTCTGATTGGAGAAATATCTCACTGGACTTCATAATCTAAAACAAACAAACGAAGAATCACATCTTTCTGAAGATGCATGTACATCAAACAACATCTACATGTTCTACATGTATCCATTTACTCTCCACAACAAACAACATACCACTACTTACTAATCATATTTAAAACAACCCCCTTTCCTCCCATATAGAATTAAGCGTCACCTCGCCATGAATGCTGGGCTAGAGGATGAGGATTCACATACTACACCTTACTTATCATATATTAAACCCCCTCCTTTCCTCCCATAATAGAATTAATCGTCACCTTGCCTTGAGTGCTTGGCTCATCAAATTTTAAAACACCCCCCCCCCCTTTTTCATCCAAAATCGAATTAAATTGTCACTTGGCCATGAGTGTTCACATACCATAGAAAAAACCTCCTTTTTTTCTTTTCCGCCATATCACCTCAGGCTCGCCAATCCCCCCCCTTCCCCCCTCCCCTCAATTGCAGTTTTACATCGAAAAATATAAAGTTAATTGATGGAACATTCTTAGCTTCTCCAAGGCATACTTGGAAATAATTCAATGTTGTGTGAAGATACATGTATAACATATAACCCTTTTAATGAAGAAATCCCCAATCAGAACCCCTCTCTTTGGCCCCTAGTTGTATTCGATGAAATTGATTTGAATAATATAATACTGTCTCAGATATTTTTTCTCTTATACGAAGGTTATGATGTTATACTCTCTTAAATAGAATCATACAATATTCTCATATAAGTTTAAATTGCCTTGAACATGTTGAAAACGTAATGAAATCACTTACCGTTCAAGAGCGGGAATGTAAATAGCATGTGTGCGATTGGGCGCGCGTTGACCGCTCCTTGCCGGGAAAGATAAGAACACACGTGCATGTACATGCACTTTGTCGAGGGGGATCTAACTCGCCACTTTATGTTAAGCATTTGGACATTGTAAAGCATTTGATAAATTATATATAAAGTACCTTCAAGTTTTCATTTTGGCCTAATGTATTGGGCATGGGTTTGTGTCAAAAATATATTTTGTAAAAATTAAAATTTATGTCTATTGTAACAGCCATCATCCTAATTCCTTCATTTACCCGCAACAAATTTCTCTCTCTCTCTCTCTCTCTCTCTCTCTCTCTCTCCTCTCTTTCTTTTTTATTTATATTATGTAATCTCTCTCTTATTTATATTATATCATATTGGTGTATACAAACAAAATGTATATTGATATAGTATCAGTATTATTTTACATATGAAACGCGTTTAGAGTTCATACGTTTAGGAAAGTGTTTAAGCATTTAGAAAAGTGTTACAGACATTCAGAAAACTACCTCGAAGTGTTTAATATCGTTACATGTTTAGAATTTTATGTACAGTAATCCTTACTTCGTCTAAACATGTTTAAGTATTAAACATATTCCATTCATATGTATTTCGAATATAAACACTTTCCTTCATATGTTTAGACTAAAACATGTTTCCGATCTGTTTAATTTCTAAACACTGTATTTACAGTGTATAATTTAGCTTTTTAATAGTTTTCCTTCAGTTTCTTGGATTTCAGAGAAGTCCAGCTTAAAAAAAAAACACACAGGAAAGCAGACAAACTTTGAAACAAACAAAGAGAAAAACAAAACACTACACAAACAAACAAAAATAAATTAAATGGCGTATATATACATAAGTAGGTGAAGACTGCATGGCGATTGCATGTTTGCAAATGCGTAGATTTCTTGTTTAAATTCACATGAAAATCGGCTAGCTTAAAATTTTGGGAGTAGATAATTATATTTTATCTTATATCCACGGACTAATAAGAATTGTATAGATGAACAACAGTTCTGTCTTCAAATATTACATCGAAAATTAATTTAAATAAATATTCGAAAAAGTAAAAATCATAGAATATTACTTCTCTTAAATAATATTTCCTCTGGAAAATACCCCTCCTTATCATCCCCATAAGACGATCTATAGTATATCATACCCTATGGACAGACAAAGGAGATGCTACATATATAAATCTCTTTACATGCTCCTTTTCATGTTGGTTAGGTGTTCAAGTGCAACCCCCCCCCCCCCCTTCAACATGCCTGACCTGGCAAGATCAGCCTCTGCTGTATGTGAAAGAGTATAGCTCGTATTACGGCGAGCTAGGGAAGGGAGCCAAAAACATTTCCAAAAGTATAGAGTTTATGTATACTAGTATAATAATACTTTGGGAGCCCCCCCCCCCCCCCTTGCCTGAATCCGCCACTGGTGTAATGCGTAGCTGTATTGAATTCTCCGTAATTATGTCGTTTTCTTGATAGTCTTTATTATGTCGTTTGAAAATGTCATTATGTTGTTGAAAAGCGATGTTATGTTGAATGTCTTCATCATGTGTGGTTTGAAACCGTTATTATGTTGTGGAAAAACTATGTTGTGTTGAATGTTCGGAACTCGATTTGTGTCTTTCGGAAGTCTGATTAGGTCCTGTCTTAAAATGGTACGCGGACACGGACTCGGACATCAAAACCTGTCGTAAGACGATACGTATTAAAGGCAAGCGCGTAACCAGAGTACTTTTCAAATCGGGAAGCACTTTCAGGCAGGATGTTATGGGGTCGCCAGGAGGCCCTTAAGGGGTACACGGGAAAGGCCTGGTGAGGGTATAGGGGGCAATGAATGCCCCTTGAAGCTTATGGATTTTACAAATTTGCAGGAAAGTTTTCAATATTGACAATTTCTCCATTAGAAATGACATTTACTTAGATAATTGTACTCCATAAAGTTTACATGTAGATACGAAAGCTACGAAAATATTTAACGGAAACAAGAATGATAGCTTTCGTGGGTTCTCTCTCTCTCTCTCTCTCATTTTATCTTTTTTTTTTTTGCAAAACGATACGGAAGTATTTGTGCACTTAAATACGTATTGCTACGTGCCTGATAGTACGTCACTGTCCGTTCATCCGTCAGTCCCCTACCTTAACTTGCAATTATCCCTATGAAACTCAAATACTGTGTAGATTGCCTACGAAGATACAAAAAACCCTATTCATTTTTGAAAGGTCAAAAGTCAATGTCATTTTGGGCTAAAACAGGGGGAGGGGGGGGGGGGTTAGAAAATAAAAATTGAAATTCATTTTAAATCTATTTCTAATCGAAATGTTTTAAAACTTTAATGCTTTAAGATTAAAACATGTTCTATAACATATATTTTTGCGTTTGTTTTTTATATATTTTCCATAGAATTAATTAATCAAAGGGAGTTGTTATTTGTTTATGTCGTATAGGCAAAGTACAGTTAGTAATTAACAGAGGCAGAATATTAATTATAATGAATTGAATAAACACAATGATTTCTGACTTCAAAATTGCATGTCGTGTTTGTGTGTGTGTGTGTGTGTGTTTTTTTGTGATGATGAAATACCAAGAAAGACTATTTCTAAACATAATAAATCTGGATAGAATTTACCCATTTTTCCCCTTGATAAAGAGCACAGACAACAAAATACAATGTAACCTCAAGCCAATATAACACTATGATTAAATAAACAGCATATAATAGTCAAAGCCTACTTAATATAAATATTCAACAACATGGTATGAAATGACAACAACACATTATAGCAAAACCCCAACATGATATAAATATTCAACAACATAACATAAAATGACGACAACATATTATGGTATAACCACAGCATAATATAAATGTTTTACAACATAATATAAAATAACGACAACATATTATGGTATAAGCACAACATAATATAATTGTTTAACAACATAACATAAAATGACAACAACATATTATGGTATAAGCACAACATAATATAATTGTTTAACAACATAACATAAAATGACAACAACATATTATGGTATAAGCACAACATAATATATTTGTTTAACAACATAACATACAATGACAACAATATATTATGGGATAACTACAGCATAATATTATTAGTTATACAGTGTTTTACAGGGGGGATACAGAAATATATTGGGTCGATGAAAAAAGTTGTATTGGGCGAGGCGAAGCCGAGCCCAATACAACTTTTTTCATCGACCCAATATATTTTTGTATCTCCCCTGTAAAACACTGTATAACGAATTTATCCCGCTGATGGCTTTTGGTTTGTGTATGTTACGTCAACATATTTTAAAGCATTTTGGTGACGTCAAAAGCATAAAGCGTCTTAGTAGAAGCAGGTTATTAAATTAATATCCTGTTAGTAAAATAATACAACATAATATTTGGTTCTTCTCAACCAATCAGATTGCAAGAAATTTGCCAGAGGCGGGATAATATTAGTTATACAGTGTTTTACAGGGGGGATACAGAAATATATTGGGTCGATGAAAAAAGTTATATTGGGCGAGGCGAAGCCGAGCCCAATACAACTTTTTTTATCGACCCAATATATTTTTGTATCCCCCCTGTAAAACACTGTATAACGAATTTATCCCACCGATGGCTTTTGGCTAGTGTATGTAACGTCAACATATTATAAAGCATCTCGGTGACGTCAATATCGTAAAGCGTCTTAGTGGAAGCAGGATATGAAAATAATATCCTGTCAGTAAAATAATACAACATAATATTCGGTTCTTCTCGACCAATCAGATTGCAAGAAATTTGCCAGAGGTGGGATAAAAATGTTTAACAACATAGTAATAAATGACAACAATATGTTATGGTATGAACACAACTTAATATAACTGTTTTACAACTTAATATAAAATAAAAACAACAGAATGTAAAATAACAACAACATAATAAAACTGTTTAACAACATAATATAAAATAAAAACAAAATACCATGGTTCAACCACAACATAATATACTTGTTTAACAACATAACAAAAATGACAACAACATATTTTGAAATAACCACAACATAATATAATTGTTTAACAACATAAGATAAAATGACAACAACATATTTTGAAATAACCACAACATGATATAATTGTTCAACAACATTATATAAAATGACAACGTATCGCAGTGTGACTCCAACATGATATTCCTTGATAAGTACATAATTGTTTAATTCAACAACACAGCATAAGACGAGAACGACTTGAAAGGACAAGTGGACGATATAGTATGTTACAACCACAACATAAAGCAGTTGTTCGACTTTATATTACAGCCTTCTAACAACATGAAACCATAAACAACCATATAGAATATGATTGCAACTATGTGTTATTACAAATAACAACATGATATTTATATTCAACCATCTATTTCACGATCATTGTCCTTAAGACAGTCATGGCGTTCCATATTTCAAACCTTTTAGAACATTATTAAACCCCTACAGAATCACGTTTCAAACAAAAAATAAAGACTTGTAGAAAAATGTCACAGGATCATAAGAATAAAACGTTTTATGAAAAGGTTTCTAAGGCACGGTCCATTTGATATTCTCAGGCTGGGGGGAGGGGGGGGGGGGGGCTTGGGTTTTTTTGTCGGAGCAAGATTATTTTTTTCGCCTCGGACCGGGGCAAAATTATTTTTTTCTTGCAAAGTCGGAGCAAGGTCAGGAATTTTTTTTAACAAAGTGATGTGCAAATAAATTAAGAATGTTTGTGTTTTATCAATAGAAATGATTTATATTTATTTACTCAAAACTCTAAATATTAATATATACTTTATTTTTATGCAAGTATTCAATTCAATTCTAAATAGAGAGATAAAAGTAGATTTTACAATACAATTCTAAATAAACAAAATTTATATAAGGTACATGAATATAAGAGGGTCTGTGGGGACGGTCTTCTAGACAAATTTTTAAATGTTGAATTGTAAATTGGTGAATAATTGAAGTTCTCCTTCCAAGCTTACAAGAACATAAAGGACTCTATCATGTCTATGGGATACATGCAACATGTATATATAGTAATAGTGTAATACATAAATATTTGCTAACACTTTTGATATCTTCAAATATATGAACTTTGACATTATTAAATAATGTTTAATAGAAAACTATGGCGAGCGAAGCGAGCCAAAATTCTTTTGATAGACTGAAAACTGTGGCGAGCGAAGCGAGCCGGAAAATTTCAAGAATTTTAGCAAAATTTTATGGTAATTCTTTAAATTCAGATTATTTGTAAGAGCAAGATTATTTTTTTCTGTCACACCATAAGCAAATTTATTTTTTTTCATCAAAATTCAGAGCAAAATTATTTTTTTCGAAAAAAACCCAAGCCCCCCCCCCCCAGGAATATCAAATGGACCGTGTCTAAGGCACGGTCTTTTTATTTTTGTCGGAACAAGATTTTTTTTTCGCCCTGGAGCGGAGCAAATTAATTTTTTTTTTCTTACAAAGTTGGAGCAAGATTTTTTTGTTTTTTTTTTTTTGAAACATTGGTGATGTGCAATATATATTAAGAATGTTCGTGTTTTATCGATAGAAATTCTTTCTTTCATCTAAAAACTCTGAAATATTACTTTGTTTTAATGCAAAATTCAATTCGTATCTAAACAGAGAGATAAGAAATTTTACAATCTATAAAAATATTTGAAATCATAGAAAAGCATGGCGAGCGAAACGAGCTAAAATTTATTATCTAAATTGAAAACTGCAGCAAGTCGGAAAATGTTCAGGAATTTTTAGCGAAATTTTATGGTAATTCTTCAAATTCAGATTATTTGTAAGAGAAAGATTTTTTTTCTGACACACCAAAAGCTTTATTTTTTATTTCTTTTTTTTTTTTCATCAAAATTCAGAACAATTTTTTTTTCGACCCCCCCCCCAAAAAAAAAACCAAAAAAAAAAACAAAAAAAACACAAAACCCAAGGCCCTCCCCCCCAAATATTAGATGGACCGTGTCTAAAACCCTACAAAATCAAGTTTTCAAAATATTTTTCAAATTCTTTTTTGAGATTTTTTTTAATTTAAAAAATACGGGAAAAGGACCCGCGCAAGCGGGGGGAAAGATTGATACTCGGATACGTTATACATATACTAGTATGACTCAAATATGCAATACATATAATAAAGATCGTGTTCAGATTTATAGATGTGTACGTGTGTACGTTTTTTGCTTTGATTTTGTTGGTGTGTGTTCCGCTGTGGTCGCTGCGTGGTTTTGTTGGGGATCTGCATCTAAATGTTGTTCATGACCTGTATATTACATGAGGAAATGTAGTCATGACAGCTGTAGATGCAAAAATAGTTAAAATACACTGACTTTCCTCCTTCATATCGCTTGATTTGTTTATGACACGGAAGAGAAATGTTTGACATCCCACACGATAATGTATTTTATAGAATTATATGCAAATATAAACCAGCGATATCCCATGTAAATACTGTATAACAACTGTAATGAAAAATTAAATGAAAAGTCAAGTAGGTGCAGGTTACAGATGTGCATGAATGTAGCTCAGATTAGTTCATGACTGCTTAAAAATTATTATATCATTTATCTATAAATAAAATTGTAAAATGCGAATTTCATAGGAATGTGCCCATGATAGATAATGAATTAGTTCGATCGACTCATTTAATCATTTTGACTTGGATTGAAATATATATCGAAAGAGGATGTTTATTCAAAAGACGGAGATTTTGACATTTGTCTGGCTTCTTTCTTTAGTAGTATCTACCGTTTGTGACAGCAGAGACCAAAACGTCATGGTAAGAAGTTTAAAAATACACCGTTTTACAAAAAAAAAAACAAAACTAAACAAAACCAAAATAAACAAAACAAAAACAAATTTGATATCGCTCTTGCATTTCTCTTGTATTTATCCGGTATTACAATGCTCACCCAAGATTTAGTCTCGTTTTCAGTCTAATTGTCAGTATTGAAATTTGTGTTCTATTACAAAATTTCAGTGCACCATATGCGCATTTCAACAAGTTATGTTTTATCAGTGATGCCTGAGGCCGAAAAAGAGGACATCAAATGATATCATTCAATCACATATGAAATATTGAAACAAATTAGCTTGTTATGATGTGTATGCCGCTTTCCACACTCCTGTCATGTCTATCATTTGCATGGGTGTATAATTCTGGTTGGTCACGTGCAAATTCCGTGAATCGCGAAGCGATTCTCGGAAAATTTGCACGTGTCCAACCAGAATTATACACCCATGAACACCAAAAGTAAGACAGTCATTACTTATATTTACATCTATCCTAATTATCAGTCATTTTTATTTGCATGAACATCGCATATTTTGCCTGTAACAGCGTCAAATATATCATCGCTTTGGTAAATTCTCCATACATGCAAAACTTGCACGTGGCGTCACGATAGCAACCCAAGTTATTGGAATATAATTCTAGTTGCCTAATGGGCGTTCAACAAAGGGAATTTACTAGTAATGTAAATATTATCATAATATGTAGGATCTAGGTGCTAAGTTGTCCTCCTTTGATTACGGATCCATCTTGCCAGCCTCCGTAGAAGCGATGAGGGGAAAGACGCTTCTGATGTTGGGCTGCAGAAAAACTGATTCTATTGGAATCGCACTGCATCTAGGCATTGAGGTCAGTTAAATTTTCAACAAAGTTTTGAATTATACTGAACTAAAACCTCTAAAAATTACGTACGACATATTTTAGTTACTCTAAATTGTAACTTTGTAAATTACTTTCTTCTGCTTTCAAATGCTGATTGTGTCTCTTCTTGTACATAACGTAATAACCTAAGATTTTTTGGTGGACAGAAGATAGCTGAAGGCGATACCTATAAAATTCTTCTGGATGCTACCTTTGATTCAGTTTGCAGACAGTAGACACTGCCGCCTTGTTGCAGGACATACCTTGATTTGTTTCTAGTCGAAGATGGTGTAATCAAAAACACTACCCAGATCGCTTTCTGCAAGCCTCTGTGCACGGCAAGAATCAAAACATCTAATTTTTAAAAGTGATGCAGTATTGAAGGTGGTACATCGTTGCCTTGATATTAACTAGCCTTGTTTAGATTTTACCCTAGATTCTTGTTGGGTAAAGGGCTTGTTTCTTGTCGTGGTCGTGGACAGAGGCTTGCTGAAGACGATATCTTTGTAGCCTGTTCAAGATGTGTGGCTACAAAAACGGACTGAATCGTTTTGCCTACAGTATATGGGATATTTTTTGTACATGACAGCTTGGCTGCATTATTATTGTATGTTACTTGGATTCATGTTATTGCCCTTGATTTGTGCTACAGGCTAGCTGTCCCTTTGACACCCCTTGAGTACAGACCGGCCATTATATGTACTATGCTGCCATGACATTTGACTAGTTATAAGTAATGTCTTTGACTCTCTCTGTACAGTAAGTTTGTGTCTCTGGTGGCTCTTGGTCTTGATGTGTATTGCCGAATGGATACTTGATGTATGCAGTGCCCTTGAATTGAAGTTGTCTGTCTTCGTTGTTTGTTTGTTTTAAATCATGCGGGTGTCTTCCATTGTGGTCGATGCACATATGGTCGCATACCGAATATCTTTGTGATATCAACCGACTCTCTGTTGGTTCCTGTCATAGATATTGATTAATTTGCTTTGGCTGGTTATTAGATACATGTTTTAATATGTGCAGTGTCTTTGACTCTCTACTGGTTCTCTTTGGCTGCCGGTGGTTATTAGATACATGTTTTAATGTGTGCAGTATCTTTGACTCAGTATATGTTATCTTTGGCTGGTTCTTTGATTCTCTATTGGTTCTCTTTGGCTGGTTATTAGATACATATTTTGATGTATGCAGTGTCTTTGACTCTCTATGTATTCTGATCATATGGGAAGATACATTGAAAAATGACATACATCGGCGTGTGAATCAAATGGTACGAAGAGTAAACAAATGTATTGAAAGTACATAATTTTGATCTTACTTTAAAAAAAGAGGAGATCTCCAGCCAGACTTTGTTGTAGCTCCCACAACAAAGCATCAAAACATCTGATGCGAAAACACAGAGTAGACAAGCACAGCAAGAAACGTAAAAAAGACATACGACATAGAAACATCAAACACAAAAGACTACATATAAACCAACGAGACCAATGGGAAACCGGTGCTGACTTAGGACGGCTAACTCGAATGTCCATCGATCGTTTGTAAAGTGTTCTGAAATTGGATCTTGTTTCCTGTTACGGATGCTCGAAAGGTTGACACCATTCTTTTATACAATGATAGCGCAGTCTGGCCAACATATATATACTGTGTATAGCCGTACACCGGATATTGGTACTATTTGTCGGCGTATTGGTACTACCGAGGCGGTAAACAAGTATGACATAGGTATTACCTTTAGCATTTGACAATGATATGTGAAGAAAATATGATCTTATATGGAGTGGACTTCAAGCAAATAATTCTGCGATGGTAAACTCAACATCGAAACCCTCAAAACAAAGGATTTGATCCGACGATAATAGTAAAATAACACAAAATGGGGTACCTAGTACACATAAAAATGCACATGTATGAACTTTATATTCTTTTTAACGAAAGAAAGTACTATTGCAGATCATAATTATGTGCACAGTCTATGTAGAAGTTCATAACTATTAAGGAGGGATTCAAAACCAAGATGGCGGCAGTATTATTTACTTTCTCACTTCCTAGGAAAAGTGCAGTTCCTACTTCCTTAAAACATTTGATTCCCTGATTGATATACGAATTTGAGTATCCTGATGAAGTTTGAATAATTTCCGACGTAATTTGAAGGAATTATAGCGATTTTCAAAATTGTGGACTTTAGGAGTTTTATCCATGAGCAAACCACGACGTCATTTCAACGTTATCGGGGGAAAATGGCGTCACAAACTATCCCATTCAAAATGCAATTAAAACATTAATGCAAAACGTATCGCATTGAAACTTTACATGTATGAAATAAAAAATTCAATTTTTATCTTAGTGTAGTCGTTGACAAATTTATTTAACAAGGAAGCGGATGTCACTTCATTGAAAATGGACGAATTTGGAAGAAAAAAATTGGAAAATATAAAGCTTTGTAAAATTTTAATCCCAAATTTAATTTTTCTCATTTAATAATGAAATCATATCTGGACATCGTTGAAAATTTTGTTAGTTTTTGACAAGGATTGATCCACAGGATTCCTACTAATCACCTATCAACTACAGTCAATTGGCTCGAAATTGCAATTTTTTCAGCGACGGTGTCATCTTTTATTGAAGTATCCTGCCTTTGTTTATAACACAATTCAGCTAATCTTTTCCATATGTAAGAGCAATACATTTATGAATATTTTGGAAGTTAAATTAAAATTAATTTCCAATAGCATTAAGAGAACCGGAATGACACTTTTAATATTATGACGTCATCAAGAAATTCACGGGTACGTTGAAAAATGCATATTTCAAAGTCTCATAGAATTTTTTCCTGTGGATAGAATCAAATGTAAGTTTGTATGATGAAAGACAGACAAAAAATGAATAATTTCAGAAATTTTGAGAAAAATTGAATTTGGCGTCAAAGTGTTCAATACCTCCTTAATAGCTATTCTCTGTAAGCATTTGCACTTTTATGAAGGACGCGTGGCACGGCATGTCTCAGATTTTGATAAAATTTGTACATAAGGTTGGGTCTGACCAAAAAGTAAAAATTTATTAAAAATTTTCTTAATATCACATCCGGTTGCCATGGAAACGGACTTTGAATATTGAAAAAATGCATTTTTGGGCGTCACATACACAATTTATGCAGCATAATCTAAAACAAACACTAATGAACTAACAGTACCCTATCATTGCTCTTTCATGTTAAGAAATAATAATGTTGGGTTTATGGTCTTATCTATATGTTTCCATAGCAACAACACAGGTACCCTATCAAAATAGTATTTTTGGCATTTTTTCAAAATTCAACGATAAATTGCTTACATTTTTGAGTTTTTTATGCAAATAAAACATAGGCATTCACATTGGGACAAAGTTTCTGTTCGTTGCTATGGCAACATGACCTCAAATCGCAAAAATGAAAGCAATTTTGGACAATATTTAGAGTCCTTTTTTTTTACTAGATCATTGAATTTTAATTCAAAGTGATGAAAATTAATTAATGTATTCAAGTAGATCTTTCATTTCACGAAAGAAATTTTTTTTTAAAGTTCAGGAAATAGCCCGTTGCTATGGGAACGATTGTGTAAAATTGCACACAGACCCACTTTGAGTCCTTGGATGCGGGCATCAAAAGTTAAGTAATCTGAAATTTTTAAAATCTAAAATAAAGTTTAGACTTTGCTTTATCGTATATGTAAAAAAGGTTGTGTAAGCCTTTTTCGTTTTTTTGAGGAAAAGACTTCGAAAAACAACAAAAAATGCTTATTTTTGTAATGTATGGCCAAATTACTATAGCAACCATTAATTATTTGAAACTTTTTTATTATATATATTTTGATAGAGGCTTACTTGATCTTTATTGTTATTAAATTTGAACATCCTGGGATTAATAATTACTGTTTTATGAAAATAATAAAAAAAAAATGGTTGCCATGGTAACATATGTTCCCCATAGCTTTTTCACGGTTTTTGAAAGAGCTCTTTGTGTTGGATATTTCCCAACAATTTTTATCTGTTCATCATGATGCAAAATTTTTTAAAATGACTCTGAAGTTGCAAAATAAGTAATATTCAAGACCATAGTTACCGTTGCCAAGGTAACTTATGTACATAGTAACAAGTGGGTTTATCTTGAATTTGCTCATTTTATATAATAAATCCTATTTCCTTATCATATACCCATCAAGAGAGAAGAAAAATTGGAAATTACAAACAGCATTTTGAAATCAATATATCAAAATTAGCTAATTATGTTGTCATGGTAACCAGCCTTTTTTCAATATCAGACACTACTAGTGAGCTTAATAAAAATTTTATGTCCTAATCTTTAGGATGCATAAAAATCTTCCATTAATGTTATATATAGACCAAATTACAGAGCTTCAAATTAGCTCAATTTTGCCAATTTCTCAACTTTAAAGGCCGTTGCCATGGTAACCAGATGACCTAGAATTATTTTTTTTTGTCAAATTCTCCATTTTTCATTGGTCCCTACTTATGTGTGAAATTTCATGAAAATCGGAGACCATGCGTGCCGAAATTGTTTAAATGCTTACAGAGAATTGCTATTAAATATTCATCAAGGGTAAAGTATATAGAAATTGCATCTATATTTTACATACGAGCTCAACAAAGAAATTGTTTGTGTACGGCATGTAATTAGCTAACTGTACGGCGTGTTGAAAAACAGGTAGTAGGATTCCTTACAGATAAAATCCTCAAGCTAAAGACTCGTGCAGATAAACTTATAGTTTTAAATTTCTTTCTTAAGATGCATATACATATGCGTATGAATGCTATATACAAAGCCCCAAAATTACGTGAGCCTCGAGCACTCGTAAGATATTACTTGTCTCGAGAAATTGCCATCTGAATAATTTGCATGGTCATCTTCATGTTGACCCAATATTTTGTCGGAAGATATTTCATCGACCAATTTTTTTTTATGGGAAGGGGGGGTCGAACATACATGTAGTTTCGGCTTTTGTGTTTGTCAAATTGACTTTCATTTCCTGATTCGAAGCAGACTCGACAAGTTTCAACAAATATGTAGCAATCATTCCCTATATTTTGCGTCGACGAGGTGATTTATCGACGAAGCGCGATGCCTTGTTAGTTTTGAACTTGACTTTCATTTACTGATTCGAAGCAGACTCGACAAGTTTCAACAAAAAGCCATCATTTGATATTTTTTTACCAAAACAATTACCCCCCCCCCCCCCTAAGGAAAAGTTTCATCAAAATCCCTTCGAATTCAGTGGGTACTGTCTTGTTTGTGTGTGGTCATCTAACAGTGAGGAGGTTGTTTTACACCATAATTGTGCGATCTTCGAGACCTCTGGGAAATCGGATAAGTGGGAGGGTTGTGCGCACGTAATCCAGGATAACCACACCGTCTGCTATTTACGTGGCAGATGGCCGTCCTAAGTCGGCACCGGTTGCCCATTGGTCTCGTTGGTTTATGTGTAGTCTTTTATGTTTCATGTTTCTATGTTGTGAGTTGGTGTTCCTTGTCCCTTTTGCGTCTCTTTCTGTGGGTATCTGTTCTGTGTTTTTTGCATGGGTGTTTTGGGATTTTGCTGTGGGTTCTGCAACCTAGTGTTGTTGGAGATCCCCTCCTTTCTTCTTGAGAAGTCGAAAATGTGAAAAGTTTACGACGGACGGACGACACCACACTATGACAATAGCTCACTTGAGCTTCGCTCAGGTGAGCTAAAACCACTTATTGACATACAGGTGCTGCTTTCCACGTGCAGTGGCGGATTCAAGGGGATGACGTAGGGGGCGCACGCCCCCCCCCTTAAATTTGCAAATTATAGGTAAAATGATTATTTTCCATATAAAAAAGAGTAAATATTAGTAAATATTTACTACTGGACCTCCGGTCCCCCCACCCTTCTGGGTCCGCGCATGGTAGAAACAATAAAATTAGCATATTTGGGTTCTTGGCCTGCTGTGAGTACCAATGTTTTATGAATACATTCACACCCTTGAACTCTTTCGTAACAAAAATGTGTAAAGACAAATGATGGATCAAGTGACGGACAGGTACACATAGTAGGTGGATTGTCATCTTCATTCCATAAGCCCCGAAATTGCTTTGCAACTCCGACCCCAAAAGCAAGTCGTCGTACACTACCTATTTCAACATGCCGTACAGTAAATTCTTTTTCGTCCAGCAATATGCCGTACACCTGGCGTGTCTCTTTTTGGGAAAAATACACGTTGTTCTTAGTAAGATCTTTACAAATCAATGAAATCATGATACAGTGATCAAATCGTAAAACATAGATATATAGCAAGTCTAGAAAAAAGTGCAATATGCGAATTTAAATCCAAATAAAGTTCTCAGTATGGAAAATTTTACGGTACTAGGTGATGCATTTTGCTTTTAAAAGTTAAAATGTCTTCTACTTAGACATATCTTCCTCATATAACTTCAAGGATGACTTTCTGTAGTAATGCACTATACAGTTGCTTTTGAAAGGAGCTGCCAGATTCAAATGAAAAACGATGTTAGAAAGGGACACTCACGTCTCATTTGTTAAAATCTCTCGCCTTAGTAGTACCAATACGCCGACAAATAGTACCAATATCCGGTGTCGGCTATACACAGTGATATATAGGATCTCAAATGAATTTTTATTTCATACGATGTATTATGAAACGAGTTGTGGGTTTTATATCCCCGAGCCTTGGCGAGGGGATATAAAACGCACAACGAGTTTCATAATACATCGTATGAAATGAAAATTCATTTGAGATTCTTTTTATCACATGATATTGCCTAAAAATGTGTATTTCTAACGTGAACTCAACGTTTCCGAGAACTGCAGAGGCGAACCACGCTGTTATCTAGAAGTCGTCTGCTACGCCATGAGAAGTAGTGTCCCCATCGTACAGATATTCTGGACGTAAGAGAAAAGCATTTCAATTTTGATTAGTATTTTAATGTAAGAATTAATTCAACAACTACAATTTTAATCATTGATATTGATTTTGGGTCTGAATTTAACAGTTGACCAATATTTAAAAGGTCACATTTGTCAAGGTTTATGTGATTAGGTTCCAAACTTGACCAATCGCATTCAAGCAGAGCGATTAGTAACGTGTTATCATATCATATATTTATGAAATGGCTTTATGAAACTGCATAACGGGTGTATCATGTGATAAATTGTTTTATTACACCGATTACAGACTAGGCAATAAAGGACCTGTAACGATAAGGCGTAAAATTTGCCCAAAACTAATGAAATTTTAAAGTACTTCATTTCTTTAATCAAGTTGGTGAAATAGTTAAAAGAAAAAAACCCTTCAAAATTTGAAGAAAATTTTTCATAAAATTGCTCTAATATAGAGATATTTGAATATAAATGTGCTTATTTTGTATATAGATCAATGAAAATCGGAAAAGTCCCCCCCCCCTTGGAACACAACACCACTTCTACCTAAGATGTATTTTCATAATACAAATTTTCTGTAAAAGTGGAGTTGTGTTCCAAACGGGGGAACAATAGTCAATTTACGAAAATGCGATCGGGCGGGTAGGGGTGAAGGAAAGAAGTGAAATTAACCGAGAATTAGGGGTTACCATGCGTGTGTTTTACAAAAACTGACAGGGTATCGGCGAATCCCCTGTCAGAAATTGAGTTTTACCGCGAGGCGTCAGCCGAGCGGTAAAACGGATATTTCTGACAGGGGATTCGCCGATACCCTGTCAGTTTTTGTAAAACATCAGTATGGTAACCCTATTCTAATGCTTTGGTCAGTAACAAGCTAGAAAACGTCTGCTTTTAACGACGTCGCCATAGCAACGCATGACGTCATTTCAAAAACTGCAGTGAAACGTGAATCCCCTTGCAGGTTTTTAATCGCTCGACCAATCAGAATGCGCGTTACAAACGGAGTGCATTAGAATTAGTAATTGGCATTTGATTAGATTTCGGCAAATAATTAACTTCTTTATTAATAGTTTCGAATTCATAAATTTTCAACAAAAAGTATTCGTTGTTGTTTACTTTTTCGCTAACAAACTCCTTTAATTTTGATTTTGGGCATTGCTAATTCAACAACCCCTCGCAATTAAAGTTAACAATTAGCGTTGACGACTGAAGTACCAGTCAATCTTAGGAAAATGCTCAAAACTTCCTTATGGTAACATTAACAAAGTATTTAGAAAATGTAATTATGGTAAGTGTAAAAGAAATATGATTTTATATACTGATAAAAGCTCATTCAAACTATATTTATAACGGCGGCGTTGTTTATTGTACAATATAAGTGAGAGTGAGTGTTCGATTATATATCTCTGGCCACGTGTTTACGGTCTGAAAAATCCGGAATATAATATTTGGACCAAATCATGTTTTAGCACAATATTTCTTATTGCATCTTCTCATTGTAGTTCATTTCGACATTTTTATCAACAAAAGCGACCGATTGTTAGAAAATGTTCGACATTTCTCTCGCATTATTTATATCACAAAAAAGACCTCCACCCTCACTTCTACGTAAAAATATAGGTTATTTCTCATTATCATGTTAATAATAATTAATATATTTGATTAAGGATACTTGACATGAAATAATTTCTTGTACAGGACACATTCTAAATAATCCTGGTTGAGCTGGTATTGCAAGTAAAAATTGGACAGATTACGGCTCTAAACGTTACAGGTCCTTACACTTGTTGTTTTGCGATTGGTTACAAGCAAGTTGCAAATGGTGTAGTTATTCGAATTTTGTGTGCACAACCCTACCACTTTTCCGGTTACCTAAAGGTCTCGAAGGACGCACAATGGTAGTGTATATATAATTACCTCCTCATGGTAAGATGACCATATAAACAAGACAGCAAAACGTCAAAGTCTTAATGAGGTTTATACAACATTTAAATGTCTATTGTACTTTCAGCTTGTCATAGTGACTTCAAGAGCCTGTCGCAAGAATACCACGTATGAATTGTTTCCGAATATTTTTCACTACAATTTGTCTGACAACTTAAGGGATCGAGAACATACATTCAGTATAATGTCTTTGCTCAAAGAGAAGAAAATCTCCATCGATGGATGTTGCACTTTTGAAGATGATCTCACGGTTTTGTCGGCCATGATTGCTGAGGAACTTGATCTTGTTTCTCAGGAAGTCGATGGCGTATTAAGCGCGAAAAAGAAGAGTCTTTTCTTCTGGAAAATGACATCAAAGACAAATATTGATGCTGCGCCATATGTTGTCCCCACTTACCAAATACAGAGTGAACAAAACCTGACTTATTTCATGACAAAAATGAAATTTCCTCTTATACTGAAGTTAGAGCATGGCACAGGATCGGCAGGTGTTAAAATTGCTCAAACGCGGGAGGAGTGTATTAATTCATACCGAAGCTTACGGATACAAAGTCAGGCTAATAAAAGACGGGGTGGAAACGGTTTCGGATTCGGCGATACATATGTTATAATGGAGTATGTTAGGGGAAGTGAACATAGTGTTGACATAATCATGTTCAAAGGGGAATTGATTGCAGTTTTCATCAAGGATAAATTAACAACGTCTGACGGACGCTTTATGGAATCATACGCAATTATGCCGTCTGGTATGTCTTTTGAGAATCAAGGGGAGATCACTCTAGCTTCTTATCGGACTTGTCGAAAAGTCGGTCTTAACACTGGAGTATTTAATCTTGATGTGATTTTTAGTCAAGACGGACCAAAAGTGATTGAAGTAAACGCTCGAATGGGAGGGAACTACCACAGAGACTGGATTAATCACCTGTACAAGTTTGATCTCGCAGTTGCGCTATATCAGGTCAGCTTGAACATTAGGCCACGTTTTCTTTCGCTTGGTTCTTGTGGGGTCGTTGCGGGGACCATGATGACCAACTCATCACACTATGAGATCTTAAGCAGTCCGGTTTTTCAGGCTAAGATGTCGAGTATGGGCGACCAAGGTCTTGTTATTTTCAAAAAATTGCGAGGGTCAATTACTTGTGGAAGCGGTGATTTTGAGAAAACCAGAGCAAATTTGGCTGTGATAAGGGAGACGAGAAAAGATGCGATGTTCTCGCTGTTGAAACTTACAAAAGATTTTAATATTAATACTTTATATAACAGTTTAAATTTTTTATTTGAAATACCCGATACACATAAATGTTTATTAAAATAATTCTTATATTCCTATTGAAGAGACAAAGTCTCTTCCTATTGTCTTTTTCTATTCGGATGATCTTTAAATGGATCGGATGTCTTTAGATAAACATCAAAGAAGTACCTAACAGCTATTCAGTCTCAGATTCGAGAAGGCAAGGCCAAATCGTGAGAATTCCCATCGGAACGGTTGCGAACCCCGGCATGAACCGCATTCCGAAGTGAGACCAGGTACCCGGGGAGAGGCAGCGTCTCCTGATTGCATGCAACACCCGTCGCAACAGCTCCATGGAAACCTGTCAAATTCGGTGATTGTCTCGATGTCGAGTGCAGACCAGGTAAGTATGTCTTGTTTGGTGATGATGACAGACATTCAATCACAATGTAGAATGTAACTGATCAGTCTGGAAAGGAGGATCTGATATATATCCGTACCGTATGAGCTGAGAAACGAAAACGCCATAAGTTGGAGAAGACGGAATGTTGCTATTCATGAAAGGGAAGTTAGTTATGTGGAAGCTGAAAACGTCACTCTTGTCATACTGTGAAATATTCAAATGGCACTTATTTCCTGTTGCAGCCTGGAGCAATTAAACTCGTTTCACACTTATTTTCTGTTGCAGTGTAGAACAGTTAAACTCGTTCCCCGTGACATGGATGTTTTGTTTTGGCACCTTATCAATTTGACATCATAAATATTATTTGGCTATTTCGGAAACTTGTCATTTCATCCGAAAAAAATGTCGAAATTAAAGGAGGTTAACATCTTAATTACCACCATCCCTCCAATACTATTTTGAACATAGATTTGATTTGGATATGATACTGAATCGACCCTGAATTGGAACCGAGCACTCTCTGTAAAGTAAATGTACAAATTTAAATTATAAAAATAAAACCAGAGGGCGCAACCAAAATGAAATTTTGCGGCTTACGAAAAACACTTTGGCTGGAAGCATCACTGAGGAGGATTAATTATCCGACACACGTGTCTAGTGCATAATAAATTGGTTTGAAATTTTCCTCAAGAAAGTATTTAAATGGCTTTGATTTATAGACTATGTTATCATTAAATACTAACGTTGTTGCAGCTCAGCTTGGAAATGAAAAATTGAAATTTTGTCTACATTAAATTGTTCCCGATGTATATTCCTAAAGAGGGATAGATCTCGAGCTATTGTTGCTAACAGTGTAAGTTACATGTTTGATTAACCAAAAGTACACTCACAATTAATGAAGAAAATTGGCTTTTTGATGGGGAGAACATTAATTTTTGCGTGACGTAGCCAATGTTTAACATTGAGATTATGGAGAACGTCGACGTCGACGACTTCACGCTAATAGAAAAATCCCCATCATAAACTATTTTCCTTTACTGTTAGCATAGTATTGTACGTATAGACATAATGACTTACACCATTAGTTACAAGTAGAAAAATCCATTAAAAAAAGTATATAGCAATGCAGAAAACCATTTCAAAATGAAATACATCATGGATTTGTTGCGACGGGTGTTGCATGCAATCAGGAGACACTGACGCTTTCCGGGCACCTGAAATATTGTTTATTTCGGGGTTCGCAACCATTCCAATGGAAATGCTAATAATTTTGCCTTACCCACTCTATTGTGAGAAAAATAACTGGTAATTTTTATCTTAATTTGGGGGGGGGGGGTCATCCTAGTAGAACCGCCGGCATGGGCGGATCCAGGATTTTTTCTCAGGGGAGAGGGGGTCCTATAGTCCGATTTTTTCGAAGACCAAAAAAACCCCAGAACTAAAGTACTTGATAAATAATTGTCAGTTCTATTTCTAATTACTAAATGTATAAATAAAACAGATGTCTGGCGAGCAAGAGCGAGCACAAAGCTTTTAATGTTGCATTTTCACATCATAGTACTTGATAAATGATCGTCAGTTTTAATATGTAAATATACAACAAATGGCGAGCAATAGCGAGCCAGCGAATTTTTTTTTCAGATTTGGAATAAACTCCCTATTTCACTTTCATTACTCTTAATGCCCTTGTTTATTAACCATGGTAAATGGGTAGAATAGTAAAGCGCAGAATCATTTGAAAATAACGTATTTAATAAATTCTGGCTTGCTTCCGCTCGCCAGAGAAAAAAAAATTCAAATGCTGATCGCCGGCAAAATCTTATGAAAATCAAAGATTTCCAATACAAATATATGTGACATGTTTCAAATATTATGACAACGAAAGGCTATCCGGAACTTTATCTATGAAATATGTGCATTTATATAATTGTTTTACTTTGCTTCGAAAATTTCAACGTGTGTGTGTGACGGGGGTTCACTTTGACCAAGGAAAACGAAACACGGTGGGTAATCTCGTAACGTAGATTATTCACTCTTTCTATAATATAGATTATTTATCACAAAAAGGGAATGTGATGAATTTTAAGAATTCCTTAGCGAGTTTATCCAAATGAGACAAAGAAGATCCTGACGACAATCAAAACAGCACTCGCTGTATTACGCATGCCCTCTTTTTATATCCATTTACATATTCATCTGTGTTTCTGGGGCCTCTACGTTTCGCGGTCTTGTTTGTGTCATCTTACAGTGAGGAGGTTGTTTTACACCACAATTGTACGTTCTTCGAGACCTCTGGGTAATTGGAGAAGTGAGCGGTTTGTGCGCACGTAATCCAGGATAACCACACCATTTGCTACTTGCGTGACAAATGGCCGTCCAAAGTCGGCACCGGTTGCCCATTGGTCTCGTCGGTTTATGTGTAGTCTTTTGTGTTTGATGTTTACATGTCGTGTGTCTCATTTCCGTCTCGTGCTGTACTCGTCTTTTGTGTTTTTGCATCGGGTGTTTTGGTGTTCTGCTGTTGATGCTGCAACGGGGTCTTGTTGGAGATCTCCTCCCTTCTTCGCAATAGAGCACCAAATTGAGTATTGACGGACCCCTAGCAAGCTAGAGGTGGGACCAGGTGCCCGGGTGGAGTAAGCATTCCCTGTTTGGCTAGCCGCACCCGCCGTCGATGTTCATGCACGAAAATGAAAACAATATCTACAAAACATGCAGTGTCTGAGGTTATGTCTATATAGAAAGTACAATGGCGAAAGTAAGAGTAAATATATTTCTTCATAAAGCAAAAAACAAAAACAAAAACAAAACAAAGCAAAACAAAACCGATCGGCGTGATCCATCTAGATGGAAGTGAAACCAGAACGCTAATTGTGTTGTGCGTCATTAAAAGCTAATATCCTAATGATTTTGGATACAAGCATTACATTATTTTTGTTATAAATGATCTATATTAAACAAAAAAATATTGAAAAAAAACTAATGTTCTGCGTTTCGAGATTACCCACCGTGGATAAGGAAAGCAAAAACAGAAAAAAAATATGTCATTTCAGGAAATTAAAAATGGCGCGTCGGATATGTTGATTTCGGGATTTCATAGTCTACAAAAAAGCATCTTTGATGTAAGGCAAGAGACCAAAAAAAAAAAAAAAATCGACGCAAGGACGCAAATATGCCGATGAATAGAATATCGGTTGGCATTCGCAATATATAGTGTCAGCGGTCTTCTGGCTGAGGCTCCCAACTTACCCTTAAAAAGGACAGCTGATCAAAACCTAAAAATTACTGTATACGTGGAATTTCTTCGTATTGGGTTACTTTTCGCGTATATCGCGAACCAATGGATTTCGCGCAAAATTTCCCCCTCGCGAAAATAGCCCTACTGCATTCTTACTATGGAAGATACCTTTATATCGCGAATATTACCCCCAAGCATAATGTCTTGGTGTTATAATTACGAAGTCTCCCCCGCGAAAATTACCACGTTCACAGTATCTCGGTCTGGGTTTGGACAAGGCCGTTATGGAGAAAAGTCATCCATCGTAAAATTTTCCATAAAATATAAATATTAAAATACAGATGGGTCCGTTGACAAGCTTTCCATTACTTCATTTAATCATATAAAGGTAATATATTTTACCTTAAAAAGTTCGCTGAATTACTACGGAAATGAATTATAATTTAGCTGCTTCGAAATCCTTTATCTGAACAAATGCGGGGCTCACAGGCTATATAGTTATGACGTAATCCAAAATTGGTTCTTGAAAATGGAAAACAGAACATACGAAGAAGTAATGTCACTCTGACATCAGAGCTATGACGGCATAATTTGCGTCTTAGCTCGCAGCAAGATTTGAAATTACTATTGTCATATATGGGCATAATCAATTTAAACGTAGCAAAACGTTAAACGGGAACGTAATGGCGGTCGAAGTTGAAATTCATAAACACCTAGAACAGGTGGATCAGGGGGTGAGTAGGAAACGATTGTTTTCTGGAAATAACCCCACTAGCCAAAGTCCAGTCTTGAAAAGATCTAAAAATGACAAATATTTGACTGAGTCGGATTCTGATTCTGATGCAGAATATATAGACAATTCTACTACATATATTCAGAATGTTGAATTCGTTGAGTTCACAAATAACTGGATTGCCTGACCAGTATAACGAACTTAAGGACAGAATCCTTACTATTGAGGCTAATCTTGAGGCAAAGCTGTCACAGAAATTTAAGAGTGTTCTCGATACAAGGTTCGAGGTAGAACTTAGTGACGTCAAAGCTGAGGTTACGGCTAACATTGCTGTTGTCCGTAGTGAGGTCAATAAAAACGTGACGAGATGAGGAAGCTGTACGCGGAAGCTGTGACGTGTAATCTGATGGGAAAGCAGGAATCCACCTCGGTTATCGTAAAAATGCTACCCGAAGATAGAAACGAGGACAAAAATAAAGACATCAGAAAAACAGAGTGGATGCTTTGGTGCGAGATGGACTTCGGCTCCGTTACGTTAGAGTGAAGGAAGCGGAGAGAAAGAAAAAGAACGGACAGGGAGAAATCCAGGTATAGTGAAGGTTACCTTCGAAACTAAAGAGCAAAAAGAAAAAGCTCTAAAAGAAAAGCGAAAACTTAAACAAAGCAACGAGTAATGTGTACATAGAGGACGAGTTGACCAGAGAACAGTTAAACGCGGACAGTAACATATGGCTCTTATTTAACTCGTGTATGTCACACTTATGCCCTTTGCCGTGTGGTATATAGACATAACCTCAGACAGTGCATGCATTTTATATATTGTTTTCATTTTCGTGCATGACCATCGACGGCGGGTGCGGCTAGCCAACAGGGGATGCTTGCTCCTCTCGGGCACCTGGTCCCCCCTCTGGCTTGCTGGGGGTCTGTCGATGCTCAATTTTGTGCTCTATTGTAAGTGCTGTTGAGATTATCGTCGGGATCTTCTTTAACTCATGAGAACAATTCTCAAGGAAATAGGTAAAGACAAAACCTATTGTGTAAAGAACGGACAGATTAATAGCGTCTGCCAGTCGAGGAGAACCGGTTCTTATGCCTCTAGATAGAGAGAGCCACGAACGCAGTGAAGGATGGAGAACTCAGAACAGACGAGGTAATAACTATCGCGGAAGCGGATCCAGGGGTGGTAGGCGCTAGGAAATAGGGCTTGGCAGGTGGAATGTCCGAGGATGGTCGCTCTTGAATAGAGACACTATTGATTTTAGAGGATCAGTTGTAAATATTATTGACTTCGATATTTTATGCATATGTGAAACCTTTTTGAAAAATAATAATGAAATTGACTTCAGTGGATATAAATGTTTTACCAATAATCGTAAAAGTAGAAACGCCAACTCCAGACGTGGATCTGGTTGGGTGGCAATTATGATAAAAAACGAAATTTTAAACCAATTTAAATTTTAAATCCTAGATGACAAGATACAGGATATGTTGTGGATAAAACTGTTTGATAACAATGAATCTTTTATTATCTTCTCTTGTTATTTACCTCCAGAGAATTCTCGTTTTCATGATGCACCACAATTTTTTTACCAATTTGATAGAAAAAGTATATGAATATCAAAATTTGGGGAAGTTATTAATCATTGGAGACTTAAACGCAAGATGTAGTGATCTACAAGATTTTGTAGAGGGTGTAGATGATGTACACCTAAGAGATACAATAGATGAAAATTTGAATAAGAATGGGGAACATTTGATAGAATTTTTAGTTGATTGCAATCTGTGCATGTTAAACGGACGAATAGGCCACCAAGACTATAAAAATATCTCAGTAAAGGGGAAATCAGTTGTTGACTTTATATTAGTACCACATGAATCAATCTGTGATATAAAAGACTTCAAAGCTCGAGATCACTCCATGACGAACTTGCTAAATCGATTCGATTTAAGGGGATATCAATCTGTCCCTGATCATTCCTTATAGAATGTACTATGAAAATATTTACAGATATAAATAGTGATCATGATATATCTCCTGAAATAGATAATGTAATTAAAGCTCCCAGACGTTTTAAGATTGACTCAATTCCGAATTAAATTTTCGTTGAAGAAGATACTGTAAACCAATTGATTGAAACGATTACTAGATTAAACAATATGATTGAAAACAGACTTATAGTGTAAATGAATCGTATTCAAAACACTTATGGTGACAGTTTTAGAGAAATTAAAATAAACTATATTAAAAGAACTAAAAGTATGAGAAACCCTGTTGGAATGATGAATTGCAAGAATTACGGAACTCAGTATATGAATCTGAAAAGAAATGGAAATCATGTAAAACACATAAAAGCAGATTCAAAGAAATATTTGTTAGTAAAAGGCGGATTTTTTGATAGGGAAAATAGAAAAACAAAACGTAAATACCGACGTAAACAACAAGATGCATTATAATACTAAAGACTTCTGGAAAAACATTGGAAAGTTGGGTCTGTCAAATGATCGTAAACCAAAGCAAAAATTTCATATACGCAATGAAGATGGTGAAATAGTTACAGAAACTGATAAAATTTTAGATAGGTGGAAATCTGATTATGAATCGCTTTACAATAGTGCAAATGAATTGGGTCAATATGAGTATACATTTTTGAATGAAATTATGACAGCGATACAAAATGGAGGACCTGTATATAGACAGAATTTCGATAATTCGGAATCAAATAGAGATATATCTAGAGAAGAAGTGAAAGACGCACTTTCTCGGACTAAACTTGGTAAATCAGTAGGTATTGACGAAATACCTAGCGAAATCTTGAGAAATGATAAAAGCATTGGACTTTTGTATAACATTATATATGAGATATTGTTTTCAAGAAGGCCGTGTTCAAGATGAATAGCAAACGAGTGTTATTATGACAAATATGGATAATGACCATATCCCTGTATACAGCACAAAATCGATAATTCAGAAAATCAGAAACCGAAGGCATACAAAATCAGGATAAAACACAAACAAAAACCTCCACCACACGAAAAGAAGCGGACTCCCGATTTGAGATTGAGACCAATTACCAAACCAAATACTGATTCTTTTTTACCAATTACATATCGCCCAATATCACTCATTTCCGTCCCATGTAAAATATATGCTGATATTTTAAACAGAAGACTCTCTGTCTAGTTAGAAGAAAATAATATTTTAGCTGAAGAACGAAACGGTTTTAGGAAAAAAAAAAAAGATGCTGTTTGGATCATTTGTATACACTGACTTCAATTGTTTGAAATAGAAAAAATGCAAAAGAAAGACACTTATGTTTGTATTGTTGATGCGAAAAAAGCTTGAAAATCGATAACGTAAATCGAGATATGTTTGTGACCGACTAACATCGTCACTGAGGAAGTTCTACGGTCGATATGGGGAACTCGTCGAACACTATGATGTTCCACTCTCCAGAATGGCGGATGATATTCTGTCATAGACCATTTGAACCATCCAACCAAAGATTGTACTCTTTGTCTTCCGAAATGGAAGTAACCGGATGTGACAGTTCTACCGAATTGAAGCGGCGGGTGTTGCATGCAAGCAGGAGATGCTTACTCTTCCTGGGCACCTGGTCTCACTCCCATATCGGAAGTTCGCTTCTTTTCATATTGTGGAGGTTTTTGTTTGTTTGCTTTGGTTCCTGTTTTATCCTGATTTTGTATGCCTTAATTCGGTTTCTGATTTTCTGAATTATCGATTTTGTGCTGTATACAGGGATATGGTCATTATCCATACTTGTCATGCTCTGGTTTTAGCTTATGCGCATTGGTAAAGATGACCCTTATTTAGAAGTGGTAAAATCATTGTATGAAACAACATTAAGTTCAGTTAAACTAGGAAATAATATGACAGATCTATATCCGTTGATATTTGGGGTGAAACAAGGTTGTAAGTTATCGCCGACACTTTACTCTATCTATACCAATGCTCTTGCATACCAAATAAATATATTAGAAAATGGAATAACATTAGGAAATGACGTAAAGATATCGCTGTTGTTATAAGCAGACGACATAGCCCTTTTGGGGCTCGGATTAGCGGGCGTTACAGTGCCAACTAGACTTCGTAGATATTTGGTGTAAAAGATGGAGAATGACTTTAAATAGTAGTTAAACAAAAATTTTGCATTTCAGAAATAAAAATGTAGAAAGATCAGAATTTCAATTCAAATGCGGGGATTTAGCTTTAGATCATGATAGAAAAAAATATAGATATCTAGGACTTACTTTTAATGAGTTTATGGATTACAGATTCACTGTTAAAGAGGTCACCACGGCGGCAAGTAGAGCACTCTCGGCTCTTTCTACAAAATATTTGTCATGGGTGGTATGTCGTTTGATGTGTAAACTAAACTCTATAGTTCATTAGTTGAACCAGTTCTTTATTGTGGTGCAGGAATTTGGGATCAAACGAATTGGAAAGAAGTTCAGGCTATACAAAATAAAGCATGTAGGTTATTTCTTGGCATAAAGAAACATTCTTCTAATATTGCAAGTCAAGGTGACATGGGTTTTGGTTCTACTTTGTCGAAACAGATAACTGAGGTTTTCCGGTTGAAGTTTAGAGTTAAAAATGCAGATGCAGAACAAGTTACTTCAAAGATACATAATACTTCTAAAAACTTGGGTAAATCGTGGGAAAAACGATGCATTCAGATAGCAAATTCAGTCGGCTTTGCAGATATAATTAACGATGATAATAAGTCAACTAATATATGAAGTTAAATATTATCAAATTAGTGCTTAAAAGCAAAGACGAAAACAATTGGTCTGATAAATTATTTGATGACAGAAATTTGCCAAATGACAATAACTCCGCACATATCGCAAATATGAGAATCAACTTGTTGCAAGTCAATACACTAAATCAGTAAGAAATAAAAATCATAGAAGAATTTTATCAAATTTAAGGAGCGGTTCTTTACCCTTAGCCGTAGAAACTGGCCGCTACGCCAGGCCACAAATACCTTTAACTGATAGAATATGCCAATTCTGTAATAAAATTTCTATAGAAAACGAAATACATTTTTTAATTGAATGTGATGTTTATTCAGATATCTGATATGATTTGTTCAACGAGGGACAAAAAGATAATAGCAGTTATAACATGTTGAATAATGAATATAAATTCATATATTTTATGAAAAGTGTCAAGTTACAACCTATTTTAGCAAATGCAGTTCATAAAATATTTTATAGAAGAACATTTATTGTGTAGAATTATCATATGATGGACTCTCTTATGATTCTTTATTTCATCTTACTATGTACATATTTTCATGTATTGTGTCTCATAAGCCAAATATATGGCTGGATTTCAATATTTCATGTTTGTAAACGGGTAGGGTCACAAACACCCTAAATCGGCCCTGTTAACATTTGAATTGATTAAATATTTTTTGTGATTTGATACTTTGTCAAGTCCTTCACTAAATTATGTGTTGAGATTTTGTAAGTTATGCATTTATAAGCCCTATGAAAACCCCGAAATTAGCAATTTTCCGTGCAATTGCTGCAAAACCCACATGTTTCTTTAAAATAAGCATTGGCCACATGTATCGAGAAACATAAAAATTTTACAAATGAAAGATAATCATCATATCTTCTTGTCATAAAAGTTTTATGTTTCTCGACGCATGTGGCCACATCGTAATTCTCAACTAAAGACACACTTTCGAGCATTTTTGACCATAATTTGTCAATTACGTCAAAATGAGGTCATTTGGTGATGTCACAATACCTCCTACGGTATTTCAGTAGGTCTGTCTGTCTGTTAAACGGTTTCCGGGCATAATGATATGATACTCACTGACGAGGGTTTAGTACCCGAAACGTGCATTTCTGGTCCATGCTGTAAATTTATCAGATCTTAAATGATGCTATTGAATTTGAAGGCGTTTAACATTTGAACTACTTGGTGAGTGTCACTGCTGGTGGACCAAGAGTCCCCGAGGGCACATGTAGCCAAGTTCGATCAACTTCGGTTAATCGTCTGTCTCTTTAATGCATTTGAAATTTTCTGTTACAAAATTTCTTGAAATTTCTAAAACGTGGGTCCTATAGCATCATATCCCACCAATTCTGCTACGTCTTTTTTGGAACATTTTTGGACATAATCATTTTCATACTTTTTGGCCATTTTACATTGTTTAGACTGAGGATCACTGACGAGGGTTTAGTACCCGAAACGTGCATGTCTGGTCCATGCTGTAAATTTATCAGATCTTAAATGATGCTATTGAATAGAAGACGTTTAACACATTGTTAAACTTTATTTTTCGTGTTAAATTCGCGGTTCCAATATGAGTTGAATATTTATATGCTTTACTGTTAATTCATAAGAAGAATGAGATAAAGAAGATTCTGACGACATTCTCGGCAGCTTCCACTGTGACAATAGAGCACCAAAAATGAGCATCGGCGGATCACTAGCAAGCTAGAGGTGGGACCAGGCTTCCGGGAGGAGTAAGCATCACCTGTTTGGCTAGCCTCACTTGCCGTCAATGTTCACGCACGAAAATGAAAACAATATCTACAGAACATACACTGTCTGATGTTACGTCTATAAAGAAAGTGCGATGGTGACCGAATCAGGGAAAAACATTTACAACAATTGAATTACTGTCACACCCCTCCCAGGGAACTTTTTTACGAACTCCGCACGCCAAAGGGAAAAAGTGTAACACAAATAAGATAAAGAAGATCATGACGACAATACCAACAATACTCACAATAGAGCAACAAACTGCGCATCGACGGACCGAGGGCTAGCAACCTTTAGGAGGGACCAGGTGCCCGGGAGGAGTAAGCATCCCCTGTTTTGCTAGCCGCATCAGCCGTCAATGTTCACGTACAAGAATGAAAACAATATCTACAAAAATATCTACACTGTCTGATGTTATGTCTATACAGAAAGTGCGATGGTGACCGTGTCAGGGAGAAATATAAAAAACCTTACTTTTGAACCCCTCGCGGGGAATTTTTTAAGAGCTCCATACGGCAAAGTGCATAAGTTTGACATAAATGAGATTAAGAATAGCCTGACGATAATCTCAACAGCACTCACAATAGAGCACCAAATTGAGGATCGACGGACCCCTAACAAGCTAGATGTGGGACCAGTTGCCCAGAAGCAGTAAGCATCCCCTGTTTGCTAGCCGAGCCCGCCGTCGATGTTCAAAAACGAAATGAAAACAATATCTATAGAACATGCACTGTCTGATTGTCAATATTGAAATATATGTTCTATAGTACCAATTTGTTGTACTAGACACGTGTTTCAGACATTTGAATCCTCGTCAGTAGTACTTCATGCCAAACAGTTTAAATAAAGCCGAAGTGAATTTTCCTCGCGCCATCTACAATACAGAGTTTTAATTTCATCTTTCCAAAATGAGCGGCTCAAAAATTTTGTGTAGGGTTGATTCAGAAGCGTATCTAAGTGATGTTATATCTATATAGAAAGTGTTATGGTGACTGTGTCAGAAAAGCATTATTTGGCGAGTTTTGGCAATTTCAGTATCCGTTTTCTTAGGTTCAATGAGTTAAAGAAGATCCTGACGATATCTAAACAGTACTCACAATAGAGCACAAAATTGAGCATCAACGGACCCCTAGCAAGCTAGAGGTGGGACCAGGTGCCCGGGAGGAGTAAGCATCCCCTGTTGGCTAGCCGCAACCGCCGTCGATGATCGCGCACGAAAATGAAACAATTATATATAGAATACATACAATGTCTTAGGCTAAATCTATATAGAAAGTGCAATGGCGACAATGTCAGGGAAGATATTCAAGTGTAATCATTTGTGTTCCGGGCATCGCAATTGAAAGTTAATAACAAAAACATCATGTCAGTTATGTCAGGCATGTTCGTTTTTTCGGATAATTGACTTTGGCGGTTCCTGTGTATTTTAGAAATTCCTTCTTATCTACGAAATTCCTCTATATTTTAGCATATTGTTTTTATAGAATTGAAAAAAAGTAGAATAATTGTTACATAACAAATTGAAAATAATATGAAAAACTGATTAAATATAACGAAAGTTTACGGAAAAAGCTACTTGCCTGATTTTAATTGGAGTTACACCGAACTACGTCACGTGACTGAGAGAAGCGGCATCATTTCTCCACATGAGTACGCGCCTTTTTTCATGTTACGACTGAAGAACTTCCTTATTTACATTTTCGTCTTTTTGATAACAGATATATACTAATAGTGACAAATAAATCATACTCGCATCCGGGAAATTTTACAAAAAAGGGGACGTCCTTCTCGACTAGGGTTTTGGGACAGTCCTACTAATTTGAGAAAGTTATACATAAATTTCTGCAGTATACATTTTCGGCAACTAACCGGGTCGGGCGGGACAACCGACTTCCAATGAGTTAAAGAAGATCCTGACGATACTCTCAACAGCACTCACAATAGAGCACCAAATTGAGCATCGACGGACCCCTAGCAAGCTAGAGATGGGACCAGGTCCCCGGGAGGAGTAAGCATCCCCTGTTAGCTAACCGCACCCGCCGTCGATGTTCATGCACGAAAATGAAAACAATATATAAAATGCATGTACTGCGCTGTCTGAGGTTAACGTTATGTCTATATAGAAAGTGCTATGGCGACCATGTCGGGGAAAATATTCAAGACCCTCATCTTAGTGTTATATACTGGTACATAAACGAATCTATGGAGGGACGAAAATAATAATAGGAGACGTACGGTTTAAGATTTTAGAAATAACGTCGCCCCGTATTTATTTATATTGAAGTCAATAATATGATAAAAAAGAACATGCCAAAAATACACATAAACAAAAATGAATTAGAATCAGAATATATAGCATACTCCAAGGGTTTGACCACAGGCAGTACATAGATTCGGACGTGTGTGGTGGATGAGAGAGGTGGCTTCCCCTTGTCTTGTACTATAACATCAAAAGTGTACAAAACGTGACCACGGTTTTGTCTACCAATTCCTCTTTCAACCTTAATATCGCCATCTATTATATAAAATGGAAAGTCTTGATCAGAATGCACTATGAAATATTCCAACTCTTGGTTAATTCCACTGTCCGCATCATGAGCCCTAATACTTCCATGGTAACATAAGAATTCAAATTCAGGTTTGTTGTCATTTACATCGAGTATGTCCACAGTGATATTAGCTGTGCTACTAAGAGATGGGTTTCCTCTGTCACGCACCGTCACTGAAAGTTCAAATCGTTGCGTCTTCTCGAAATCTAATGGTTTTTGTAATGTTACAAGACCAAAAACTGCATCAATGGCAAAAACTCCTTCAGGATCACCATTGGCTATTTCATACTCTATTTCTTTGTTAAACCCTTCATCCATGTCAGTTACTGTAAGATTGAAAACTTGTGAGCCTACAATTTTGTTTTCTGGAACACTACAGGACATAGCATCGTCTACAAAATCTGGACTGTTATCATTGACATCAAGAACTTTGATTTCAACGTATGTTATCGTGGAAAAATCGATATCTTATCCCACTTTCATGAACGGTTTCATAGGTTGCTGTTGCCGTCAGGGAATAGTGATTCAGAAGTTCTCTATCAATTTTCCTTGAGGTAATCACTTGTCCTGAGCTACTATCCAGTATAAAAGTAGAGCTCTCGGAGATTGCCATTGATACTCTCGTAAAAGATACATTCGGATCCAACTTTCCATTAAGAACTTCAGGGAATAAGGGTTCTGTTACAGGTAGTCCAGGATTCTGTTCTTCCATCACCGATGTATAATACCCATGATACAATGTTGCTTCTACTGCTGTCCTGAATTGCCCATATAATGTGTTGCGAGGTTTGAGAAATGGCCTCTGAACACACAAACAAATCAACATACATAATATTAGCAATAATAGAAAGCAAGAGGACATATTCACTTTTGTGTCCATTTCTGTATTTAGAATGTTTTAAAAGAATTGCTTTATGTGCAATCACTTCATCCCTTATTGAGTAGAGGAAATCATGAATCTTTTTCAAGTATAAAACCATGCGCAATTACTTCCTTACAAGAACTCATATGACTTATGAATTAATGCGATTTACCCTTATGTGTCTATTCATAGCACTCAAGTTCATTCAAAAACAAAGGAGGGGATCTCCAACAACACCAGAATACAGCAAAGCCCCAAAACACCCGATGCAAAGACACATAGCAGACAAGCACAGAAAGAGACGCAAAAGGGACAAGGAACACCACAACACAGAAACGAAACATCAAACACAAAGGACTACACATAAACCAACGAGACCAACGAGCAACCGGTACCGACTAAGGACGGCCATCTGCCACGAAAATAGCAGAAGGTGTAATTATGCTGGATGACGTGCGCACAACCCTCCCACTTTTCCGAATTCCGGTCTGTAAGAACGTACAACTGTGGTGTAAAGCAACCTCCTCACTGTCAGATGACTACACATGAACAAGACAGCAAAACGCAGGGACCAAAGCAATACAGATGAATATGTAAATGGATATAAAAAGAGGGCACACGTTATTCAGTCCGTGCTCTGCCAGTTGTAGCGAGCTCATGGATGTTATCACCCGAGGAGTCCGATTGACATTCAGAGAGGACAGGTGGTTTGGTCTTCTCTAAAGAGGTTTGGACAAGGCCCGTCATAGAGTCCCGTCGTCGTCGAATTTTAAAAGAAATTGACTATAATTTTTGTAAAATTTCCAGAAAGTCTTCTGGTATCCATTTTACATCATCATTTTTTCTTTGCTTTTGAAAATTTTGGATAAATTCTTTTTCGTACGTGTATGAAAATAAATCCGCAACAAGAAGCGCACAATTATTACCCATTTGAATTCCTACAACCTGCTTGTAGAGTTTCTCATCATATCTTACATAAATGTTGTCCAAAAGGAAGGACATGTCAATAGACAGGACACCACATGTCAATGATTTGTATGATTTGTAATATGTGGCGGAAAAGAAACCCTTTAAATTTTAAATGTACAAATATAAGTTTTCCCCTCTCTATCAAAACACCATTTCATGAATTTGGACAATCGATCATTTATTTTGTCGTGAGGAAGCATGATGTACATTTTAGAAAAGTCGTATGAAGAAGTACAATTTGCCTGAAACTTTCTTGATTTCATTATGTCAATCACATCACCTGAATTTTAATAGATCCAAAAGAAGTTTACGCCATACTTGTTCGTGACAGTTTCACAGTATTTGGCCACTTGTTCCTTATTAGCCGTGAGTGCTGACGTCAGGTTTCTAAGACAAAATTGTAAGTTGAGCAATTGATAGAATAGCAATGTATCGAGATTTGTAAAAAGACTAATTGTGCAGTTTTGGTATGCAGAATAGTGTAGGAAGATCCAATTTAGAAATAGGGATGTTGTAATGAATTTCACTGTTGTGATTGCTCAAAATGTTAGGAACACTTTCATTCCGGGCAGCCAGGAGGCGGTCCGTGTACTGAAATTGTTTTAGGTTTTTGCAATGTATGCGGGATAGTCATTGATTAGTATTTAAGTTTCTGTGGGAAACATGCTACAGAGAAATAATAACTTTGATTCTTTCATTTTTTTTGAAAAAAAAAGTTTACTGTATTTTAATCTAATGTGCATATGCAGCCGATGCTCTATTTTTAGCAAACAGTATGTAAACAGGTACGCGTAGCCTAGACAAAGACACTGTGTAGCATCGCCAGCTAATGCTGTATCTATAAATAACTGTTAGGGCATCCCGATGTTTGGTACTTGATGCATTTATTATCAATGGAATGACTAGTATATGGCAAGGAAAAGTGAAAAAAACTCGGTATTTTCTAATGTAAGAAATTGATTTTCTTATATGAGGAATTGATTTTCTGGTATTAGAAATTCATTTTATTAATATTAGATCGAAATCCCCAATTTTTAATACCTACTATTTTCTTATATTGGAAAAATAGTTGTTCTTCTTACTCAGAAATTTATCAAATTTATTTTCTTATATAAGAAAATGATTTTCAACTATTAGAAAATTTAACTTCTTGGTATAATTTCTAATATGGGAATATTTGTATTTTTCATTTTACATTTTCTTTTTGAAAAGTCAATTTCTTGTATAAAAATTGATTTTGTAATACATGTATTTGAAATTCATTTTCTGTTATAAGAAATATTTTAATACAGAAATTCAAAATTGCCTCTCATAATCATGATAATGACTGCTTCCATTCAACATGACTAACGCATATACCTAGTCTTAGAAATTCATTTTATAATCATAGAAATTCATTTTCAAATATCAGAAATATGTCTTTAAATATTTGAAATTTATTTTAGATATTAGATCTTCATTGTCAATTATAAACAATTAATTTTCTATTATATGAAATCTATTTTTCTAATATTAGAAAATGAATATTCCGTATTAGGAAATGAATTTCTAATATTAGACAATAATTTCTATTATCCCACCTCTGGCAAATTTCTTGTAATCTGATTGGTCGAGAAGAACCGAATATTATGTTGTATCATTTTACTGACTAGACGTGGACTCAGACAGTGCATGCATTTTATATATTCTTTTCATTTTCGTGCGTGAACATCGACGGCGGGTGCGGCTGGCCAACAGGGGAAGCTTACTCCTCCCGGGCACCTGGTCCCACCTCTACCTTGCTAGGGGTCCGTCGATGCTCAATTTGATGCTCTATTGTGAGTGCTGTTGAGATTATCGTCAGGATCTTTTTTAACTCATTCAATATCCTGCTTCTACTAAGACGCTTTACGATATTGACGTCACCGAGATGCTTTAAAATATGGTGACGTTACATACACAAGTCAAAAGCCATCGGTGGGATAAATTCGTTATACAGTGTTTTACAGGGGAGATACAAAAATATATTGGGTCGATGAAAAAAGTTGTATTGGGCTCGGCTTCGCCTCGCCCAATACAACTTTTTTCATCGACCCAATATATTTATGTATCCCCCCTGTAAAACACTGTATAACTAATAATATTAGACAATAATTTCTAATATTAGACAATAATTTCTAATATTAGACAATAATTTCTAATATTAGAAATGAATTTCATCAGAATGAGTATCTCATGAAAGAAATTATTTTCTAATATAAAAGAATTCCTTATACTAGAAATGAAATTATAATAACATTAAATTCCATTTTTTGTCATTATAGACCTGTCGTACTAGTACACATAGTTTATATTCCTCAACGAGGTATTTCTTTTACCAGATTTGACAATTTACTGCTATTATGACCTACAATAATAATGTAAAATTATCTCCTCTTATGGATTTTTATCAATTTAAGAAATATTTGAAATAATGTCCACAAGATACCAGATCTTAGAGTGTAGTAAGAAAACAAAAAGACATCTGCAAACATATCCCCAAGTATTGAATATAGCACATTTGTACGGCCCGAAATTTTGACGTTTGCGTCAATTTGTTTTCTTGTTGCTTTTGATATAAGTATTTGAACACGAAAGTTCCGAAACCAAAGTTGATATGTAGTACGTTTTCAAATGATTATGGTGTTGTTAGCTGCTTTGTGAGGCTCACAACATATCAATCAGCCCTTGTATATTACACAAAAATATTGAAAGCCGATTAATCTGCCTATCGAGATTACCCACGGTGGAAAAAAGCAAATACACTTAAAAATATATTTTCGTGTCGCAAATACAGAAAAAAAGATATTATGTCATCTCAGGCACTTAAATATGGCTCGTCGGACATATTCATTTCGGGTTTTCGGGTTTTACAATTAATAAAAGCATCTATTATGCAAGGCAAGAGACAAGAAAATTCTACACAAGAACCCAAATGCCGATGGATATCGGTAGGCATTCATGTAAGACAAGAGACAAGATAAACGACACAGGGACCCAAATATGCCGTCGCATAAAATCTCTGTTGGCATTCGCAATACATAGTGTCAGTAATCTTCTTAAGAAACACTGATTGATTCAGGCTAAATATCACTGTTGCATTCGCACAAAATAAACTATATCCTTTGGTTAAAAATACCTCCCCTAAAAGACGATTCATAAAAATTCCATTTATTAACAAAGGATTTGATCTTCTGAACATCTCTAATATTTTTCGGGATCATCGTGTACAAAGTGCCATTCCTCAATATTTTGAAAATTTAGAACCTCCTCTTATTTGTTACAAATATAAGAGACCTATTCGAAATTTCATTTTTAACTACAACAAAGTTACACAAGATCCTAAAATACTTGAATCATGTCCTGCTTCTTGAGAATGTGAAACGTCTGCGTATCTATATAAACAAGCTGGTCATATTATTACAGGTGACTTTTCAATTATCAAAGACAGGCAGCTCCGTGGTCTTCTTAAAAAAGGACCTTAGTATAGAATCCCATCCAAAATAGATTTTATTAAATGTCGCGAAGTGCTAAAGGAAGCTTTAGATAACTTTACCAAACGATGGTGTAAATCGGAAGGAGTCGAATCGCATGCTCTATATGACTGGTAAAACCTCATTTGGGATATTACCGAATAGATAACTACCACAAAAATCCTCAACTTTTTGAAAATCCAATTTCTAAATCTGGAAGATATTTTAAATCCAAGTAACGTTATTTACATGAAAAATATGTCTTCGCGCCTGCAGACAAAGGTATTTAGAGGTATTTACAGGTAGTACCTACGTCTAGATATGTAAGATATTACCAAACAAGTTGAGCTAGCACACCGATCGTCTGATTCCTAGAATCCTCTTGGCGCATGTGCACTGTGGACTGGTTGTCTCGCCTTGTGGATGGCTCGGTCCACAACACCCTCCCCCCTTTTGTCGAAAGGTCCTGGATATCCGGGGGTGGACGAAACAGCTGGGCAGCGACACATAACACAATTTTAGACAGCCCTCAAACATGAGGGCGAAAGCCAAAGATGATTATTCCCAAGTTTTCTACTGGGAAATTAACTATAAACAAAAACTAAATTAACATATTTACAGCTCCTAAGTTTTCTTACAGTACCTACTGAGATGAACAGAACTAAAATAGTAGAGGGGTGAGGAGAGCACCTGGAACAAATGAAACAATGGCTATGTCCCCTCCCCCATTACAAAAAAGGAGGGTCTGATAGGGAAAGGAGGGGTGGTCATGCGGGACAGAGTATGGAGGGAGAGGGATGTTCCATGGACAAAGCTAAGTGCAGAAAAATATATATACATTCCAAATGAGAGGGGGGGGGGGGGGCGTTACGTGGGCACTCCTAGGGAGTGCAAGGGTTGGGGGGATGGTGCACACCGGAGAAGGGGCGTGCGAATACTGGAACTCGACCTGTAAAGGTCGAATACTACAGGGCTAATATGGTAGGGTGGAGGAAAGTTATGGTGTGTGATAGGGTGACTCGTTCCTCACTGGAGGGGGGGGGGGGGGGGAGTGCGCTCCTTAAAAAGGGGCGACTAAGTTGAGGGAGTAGGGCATTACAGGAATTATAGCTTAGGGGTCATAGGGGTGCTCCAATATGGGGCGTGTAAGGATTGCATGGCCTAGGGCAAAAAGTTCGATGATTTTAAACGGGAAAGAAATCGAATGGGGAGTCAAAAGGATAGGGAGCTCAAGGGTCATGAGGATTTCTTTGGGTTTGACAGGGTTGGGAGGGGAGGAGGTAGGGTAGGGTAGGGTAGGGGAGGTGGGTGGATGGGTTATGGGACACCCATTGCAGGGTACAAAGCTCACTATGTTTGGGGATTGTTACCTACAGTAGATTGGTCTATACGTGTGTGGAATTATGGGTATGTGGAGGGAAAGTGGTGCCATATTCTGATCTTGGCTCGGGTAATGGCAGTACGCCCAGGATAGCGTAACGCAAAGCTTTGACCCAGGGTGGGTATGGATCTCCCTGGAAGGGCTGTACATTGTCGCGATGCATGGTGATAATTTTAAAGTCAGAGCACATGATTTCTACATATTTAGGGCCTTTGATGGCAGTAACAACTCCAGGGCCTGACAAAGGTGGGGTGATTTGGTCATGATTATTGCCCCTGACCTTGGGATCAAAGAAGCTCACTACGTCTGACACTTTGTAAGAAGGCTTTTTGGTCTTCAGTTTCTGACTGCACTGAGGGTTTTCAGGAGAGACAGGTACACTAATGTCTTGGGTAGTTGTTACCTTTCTTACTGTAGGATTAACCTGACCCTCAACCGAATAAGCAACTGCTGACTTGCGAGGTATCATGCAATCGTCCCTGAACTCGAGAGTCTTTTGCACCAAACTTGGAAAGGAAGTCTATGCCCAAAATCATACTGGTATCACCAGTCATCTCTCCCTTGTAGACAGTATGCTCATAATCATATTTAGTACTTCCAAGCTGTATGATAACTGTTCCAAGTTCCTCGGACTGCTCCCTCCAGCAGTTTTAAATTTGTTACGACCCTTGACCTCGGGTTTACTTGACAGTCTTTCGTATAGACTATTTGATATCAGAGTAGCATCTGACCCAGTGTCAATGATGACAGTAACCTCTACTTCCCCATTGACCTTGACTGGAATGCGGGGTGCTTTACTAGCACCTTCTATTGAGCACACTGCAAGGAGTGTGTTCAGGGTAATCCCACTTTTAACAGGGCCCCTAGGGTAGGATGAGGGTGTCTGGGAGTAAGGACTAGGTTTGATGGGAAGCTCTCTACAGATAGAGGGGTTTTCTTGCGGACTAACCTCAGTTGAATGCTCTCTGCTAGACTGCCTGTCGTGCCCGTATGTGGGCCCACTGTTCCCTCGCCTATATCGAGGGCTAATACTGCGCTCTGGTACTCTAGGAGTGCGTTCATAATAATAGGAAGATTGCCTATTTCTATCCAGGGGGCTATGACTACGCTTTCGCTCTGTAGATGCGTGTGCAGAATGATAGGGAGATGTGCAACGTTTTCGCTCTGTGACAGGGCGTTCACGATATTGAGGCGATGGGCTATACCTGTAACGAGGGGCTTGACCTTGATATCGCTCTGTGTTAGAGCGTATACGATGATAGGACGGACTTTGACGCCTTAAGTGGTGGGGGTTGGGGCCAGAATAGGGTCTTGGGCTTCGCTCCCTATGATCATACATGTAAGACTCGGATTTTCCTAGGGACGGTAAGTGACCTTGAACTCCTTTTCGTACAGTGCTTTCAATCGAAGAGGCGAGCTTTTCTAAAGTTTGTTGACTTATAATGTCATTTGGGCGGTCACATTCCTTCGAGTCCATACTAGGTGACCTTCTAACCTGGGACACTGTAATCTTAGGCTCAGTGGCTGACCTTGCCATCTTAAAAGTCTTTACACACCTAATGGCACCCCCAAGGGTGCTAGGTGGGTGATTAATGAGGTGCCTGCCAGCCTCAGAGTCAGAACAACCTAACGCAAACCTTAATAACATTTGTTCTTGTATATATTCATGTGATGTTGAGGTTCCAAAGGCCTGTTGGGCTAAATCCATTACACGGTCCCCAAAATCTTCAAGGGATTCTTTGTCCCCCTGGGATATGGTGTTAAACTGCATAATTGCAGACTGACGAAGGGTATCATGCCCAAAACGGTCATTCAATCTATTCATGATACAGCTGAAATCAAGATTCGGATCAAATCGGAGCTGTAGGTCATAGTATTCTAGTGCCGCATCTTCTAATAGTAGACCGATCGCAAAGAGTCTGTCGCTCTCACTCCAGCCATATCTGTCTGCTACTGACATAAATTGTCTTTGGAAAGGACCCCATTTACTCCTCCCATCGTACTTTTTGAGTACCCCTATATGGGACACAATATCCTCACAATCATCATCCTTTGATGTATGGGTTGGGTTTGGACAAAGGATCACTGATCCATGCCCCAACGAGTGGGGCGTGCTGGGCCCATGTGATCCATGTGTGCCTACACCGGTTGGCCCCCCAGACTGCACTTGGGGACTCACAATACCTGGGTTTGTCATTATGACAGTATTTCCAAATAGCCCGTATGGGCCCTGCCCACCCTGGATGGGCATCGAACATCCCTGACCTTGAATAAGGGATGAATTATACCTAGGTGACATATGCACCTGTCTAGCACCAATGTCTGGCTTACTTGTGACAGGGACATTTCCCTGTGATGGCCCTAGTTGGGCTCCCATATTCCCTAACAACCCTAGGGATTGAGCTTGACTTTGACTGTATACTACGCTACCTGGCACGCTGTGCCCCCATTCACACCAGGAGCGACACAGCCAATGCCACACTGCAACCTACTCTTGTCGCCTTGACCTCTGAATGCAGCCAAAATTTGCTCTAACTCCTCTATTTAGTATCTACTGATCTTATTAGAGAGGCAAGATTTCCACTACCCGGGTTTCCTACATCCAGGTCTACTGACCTTTTCAGGTATTGTTGCAAAGGGGTACTCCCCCTATTTATCATTTCGCTGCAGGCCTTGCTCTGCATTTTCTCTTATTTTTGTCAAAAGATGTTTTTCCTTCAATTTCTGAACGCTGGGCTGGTAGGGTACTGTTTATACTGCCCGCTACCAACTCGCGTTTGACAAGTTTACAATGTAAACAAAAACAGCTGGTTTTGATCATGTGACAGTGACTTCCTGGCACGTCACGTGACTATGGCCCGTAAGGGCGGGAAAAGCCCTGATAAGGACTGGATGTCTCAGACCGATAATTCGATGAGGGGAGGATTAAATGTTTTATCCTCGTCGCCAGTAAAGTGGCCCGAGGTATTTAGAGGTATTTACAGGTAGTACCTACGTCTAGATATGTATGATCTTACCAAACAAGTTGAGCTAGCACACCGATCGTCTGATTCCTAGAATCCTCTTGGCGCATGTGCACTGTGGACTGGTTGTCTCGCCTTGTGGATGGCTCGGTCCACAACACAGCCAACAACACCATAATTATTTGAAAACGCTACTACATATCAACTTTAGTTTCGGAACTTTCCTCTACTAATACTTATATCGAAAGCAACGAAAGTGTTCCCAATATTTTGAACAAACATAACAGTGAAATTTCTTCTTTTTACATCCCTATTTCTTAATTGGATCTCCCTATAATATACTGTATACCAAAACTTCACAAGTCTCCTTACAAGTTTCGTTACATTGCTAATTCTAGCAACTGCTCAACAACAATTTTGTCTAGAAATCTGACGTCAGCACTCACGGCTATAATGGAACACGTGGCAAAATACTGTGAAACTGTCATGAACAGGAATGGCGTAAACTTCTTTTGGTCTATTAAAAATTCAGGGGATGTGATTGACAAAATGAAATCAAGCAATTTTGAAGCAAATACGATATCTTCATACGACTTTTCTAATATGTACACCACGCTTCCTCATGACAAAATAAATGATCGACTGTCCAAACTCATTAAATGGTGTTTTGATCGAGAGGGGAAATGTCATTTTTGTACTTCTGAATCGAAGGGTTTCTTTTCCGCCACAGATTACAAATCATACGAATCATGGACATGTGGTGACCTGTGTATTGCCTTGTCCTTCCTTTTGGACAATATTTATGTAAGATTTGGTGAGAAACTCTACAAGCAGATTGTAGGGATTCCAATGGGTAATAATTGTGCGCCTCTTGTTGCAGATTTATTTTTATACACGTATGAAAAAGAATTTATCCCAATCTTTAAAAACAAAGAAAAAATGATGATGTGAAATGTTTCATTGGTACTTCTAGGTACCTGGATGATATTCTTACTATCGACAATCCTGTTTTTGAGAAATATAAAAATGTTATTTATCCACAAGAATTGATTTTAAACAAGGCAAACGTTTCAAACACAGAAACACCATTTTTGGACCTAAATATCAAAATTGTTAATGGAGAGATCCATACAAGTGTGTACGACAAAAGAGATGATTTTGGATTTAACATAGTAAATTTCCCCTGGCTTGGCGGTGATGTTCCTAGATTACCGTCCTATGGTATCTACATTTCACAGCTCAACCGGTATGCTAGAGCATGTACTGATGTTTTGGATTTTCATAGTAGAAATGAACAAATTACCAAGAAACTTTTAGGACAAGGTTTTCGCTTTCACAAACTAGTAAAGACTTTCTGGAAATTCTACAAAAACTATTGTCAACTTCTTCTGAAATTCGGACCAATACAGGCAACAGAGTATATTACTTTGGGTATTTCACAACCTGCATTTTTTGGTGACATTATTAACAAGATAAGAAGGATCAAAGATAGACAACATCACTATCGAAAATGCGTCAGAATCATCAAACGCCTTTTATACCGTGGGTATGATCCTAATGTCACCAGACGGACACTAGGCTTGGTACTTGACCAATCTACAGTTTTCTACAAGCGCATTCTTAAAACTTGCACTCTGACTGAATGTGACGACGGGACTCCATGACGGGCCCTGTCCAAACCTCTTTAGAGAAGACCGGGCCCCGACCACCTGTCCTCTCTGAATGTCAGTCGGACTCCTCGGGTGATAACATACATGAGCTCGCGGCGGCAGAACACGGATTGTATTACGTACGCCCTCTTTTTATATCCATTTACATATTCATCTGTGTTGCTTGGGCCCCTGCGTTTTGCGGTCTTGTTTGTGTGTGGTCATCTGACAGTGAGGAGGTTGTTTTACACCACAATTGTACGTTCTTCGAGACCTCTGGGTAATCGGAAAAGTGGGAGGGTTGTGTGCACGTAATCCAGGATAACCATACCTTCTGCTATTTCCGTGGCAGATGGCCGTCCTAAGTCGGCACCGGTTGCCCATTGGTCTCGTTGGTTTATGTGTAGTCCTTTGTGTTTGGTGTTTCTGTAATGTGCGTTGACGTTCCTTGTCCCTTAGGCGTCTCTTTGTGCTTGTCTGCTTTGTGTTTTTGCATTGGGTGTTTTGGGGTTTTGCTGTGAGTGCTACAACCTGGTGTTGTTGGAGATCCCCTCCTTTGTTCTGGTTGAGGCGTTTGACTTACCCTGAAAAAAAACGACAGCTGATCAAAACCTATTTTACTGTAAACATGGAATTTTTCGCTTTAGGGTTATTTTCGCGAATTTCACGAATCAGCGGATTTCGTGACCCCCCCCCATCCCCCCCCCCCCCCCCGCGAAAATAACGCTGCTGCATTCTTACAATTGAAGATACCTTCATATCACAAATATTACCCCCAAACAAAACGTCTTGGTGTTATAATTCCGAAATTCTCCGCTCTCCAGCGAAAATAACCACGTTTACAGTAATAATCTCAGTATAGGTTTGGACAAGGCCATCACAGAGGGAAGGCATTCATCATGAAATTTTCCATAAAATATAAATGCTAAAATGCAGATGGGTCCGTTAGCAAGCTTTCCTCATTTGTAATACTTTATAGGTAAAATACCTTAAAATATTCGCTAAGTTACCACGGAAATGAATCTTGCTTTCGCTGCTTCAAAATCCTTAAGGTGGCTCCCTACTCGAACCGTTATAGGTTTTTCCTTATATGCAGCAGTCTGCGTATAACGTTTTACAATGGCTGGTGAGGGACGAGCCAACGCATTGAAAAACACAGACAGAAGATCTTAAATGCCAAAAGAAGCTAAAAATGGTGCAATCTATCAATGTCCACACCAATCATATAGTATAATTTCTTAGTTGAAAATGTGATGAAATTATAAGGGGGTACCCTTATGTTTGTAGCCATATCTTGATCATTTATAAAATTGTATACCCGTATGCGATTTTTTCACCATCTATATACATTATCGTATAACATGATACAATTTGAAGAAATTCCATCTGTTGTTTTTTGCACAAAAAATGTGATATACTATATATTATTTGTCGAAAATATGATAACATTATAAAGGGGTACCCCTATATTTGGAGCCATACCTTGATCATTTTAAAAACTGTGTACCCGTATGTGATTTTTTCGTCATCTACATACATAATTTTATGAAATATTACAAAATGAAAAAAATTCATCTGTTTTTTAATGCAAAAAGTTGGATTAAGTACATTTTCTTGGTCAAAAATGTTATGAAATTATAAGGGGGTACCCTAATGTTTGGAGATGTATCATACATAGATTTATGTTACAATATCATATTATGTGTTGTATTTCTTCTATATGACTTGTTATCATAAAATAAAACAAAACAAATAAACATATTCGTATCATCACTGAATTTGGAGGGTTCAAAATCACATGATGGATATTTGATATTTCTCAATTTTTAAGTGTTAGGGTACCTTTCTTTAATGTACTATATCTTTCATGAAAACAAAATTACCTATCTATGTCTGTGTTCATCATGTCATTTTGACTATTATGTATAGAAAATAACCTTAAAATACAAAATTCATCTGTTAAATTCACGAGTAGGGACCCACCTTAATTGAACAAATGCGCGGTCAAAAGCTATATATATGACATCCAACTCCTTTCGCCTTCCATCCGACTTTTTTTGCCATATTTTTCACTGAAATTTATACGCTTCTGAATGTACCCTACACAAACCTCTCAATTTTGGCAAAAGGAATTTAAAGGTATATATTGTAGATGGCGCCAGGAAAAATTCAGCTTGTCTGACATTAAGTAAGTCGAGGATTTAATAACCGAAACTCGTGTCTGGTACAATCAAATTGGTATTATAGAACAGATATTTCAATATTGACAATCATTCAAAATTAATTCTTGAGAACGGAAAGCTAAGTACACGCCTTTTTTTCCCTGTTTCCTTGTTGACATTTTCAGTCCCTTTTATAACAGATATTCAAGCCTATACTGAGAGTAAACAAATAAGTCATACTTGCATCCGGGAATTTTTGCTAAAAAATGACGTCCTTCTCGACTAGGATTTTGGGACAGTCCTACTAATTTGAGAAAGTTATACATAAACATCAGGAAAATACTAGTAATGCTATTTTGATCATAGAATTTATTTGGATATGCTACTGAATCGACCATACAGGAATTTTGGATCCGAGTACTCTTTGTAAAGAAAAAACACAAATTTAAATTCTAAAAATAAAACCAGAGGGCGCTACTGAAATGAAGTTTGTCGACTTATGAAGCACTTTGGCTGGAGGCATCACGAATGAGGATTAAATATCCGAAACACGTGTCTGGTGCATAATAAATAGGTTTGAAATTTTCTTCAAGAAGGTATAGAGTTGGAACCCTTCCCGCATTTATATTAGTATACATTTTTAGAATCTCGCCGGATCGAGCGGGACAACTGACCTCCAAGACCCTAAGCTTAAATTAACTGGTATAAGAACGAATCTATGGAACGACAAAAAATAATAGGAGACTTCCGATCTAAGATAAAAAGAGTGACCCTCCGTATTTATTTATATTGAGGTCAACAATATGATAAAAAAGAACATGCCAAAAAGACATATAAACAAAAATGAATTAGAAGAATCAGAATCTATTTTATATGCCAAGGGTTGAGCCAAAGGCAGTAAATAGATTCGGACATTTGTGGTGGATGACAGAGGTGGTTTACCCTTGTCCTGCACTATAACATCAAAATTGTACAAAACGTGACCATGATTTTGCCTTTCAATTCCTCTTTCAACCTTTATATCGCCATTTGATATATAAAACGGAATATCTTTATCAGAATGCACTATGAAATATTCGAGCTCTTTGTTAATTCTACTGTCCGCATCTTGTGCCCTAATACTTAATATAGTTTCATTAATTTCAACGTGTTCAGATATGTTTCCATGGTAACTTGAAAATTCAAATTCAGGTTTGTTGTCATTTACATCGAGTATGTCAACGGAGATATTCGCTGTGCTACTTAAAGATGGATTACCTCTGTCGTGTGCCATTACTAAAAGTTCAAATCGTTGGGTCTTCTCGAAATCTAACGGTTTTTGCAATGTTACAACACCAGAGACTTCATCAATAGCAAAAACTCCTCCATGATTGCCATCAGCTATTTCATACTCTATTTCTTTGTTAAACCCTGCATCCATATCTGTTGCAGTAAGATTGGAAATTTGAGAACCTACAACTTCGTTTTCTGGAACACTATAGGAAATAACGTGGTCTGCAAAATCTGGACTGTTATCATTGATGTCAAGAACCTTAATTTCAACGTGTGTTATTGTGGAAAATCGATATCTAACTTCACTTTCATGAACGGTTTCGTAGGTTGCCCTTGCCGTCAGGGAATAGTGATTCAGAAGTTCTCTATCCAGTTTTGTTTTAGTAATCACTTGTCCTGAGCTACTATCCAGTGTAAAAGCAGTGCTCCCAGAGACTGCCATTGATACTCTCAGAAAAGATATATTCGCATCTAGTTCTCCAAAAAGTACCGGAGGGAATAATGGTTCTGTTACAGGTAGTCCCGAATTCTGTTCTTCCACCACTGATGCATTATACACATGATACAATGTTTCCTCTACTGCAATTCTGAATTTCTCATACACTTCGTTTCGAACAGGATTTTTGAGAAATGGAGCACTCTGAACATATGAATAAATCGACATACATAATACTGGTATTAGGATGAACATGAAGATTGACTTCCTTTAAATTCCATGTCTTCAATTAAAATAGTAAGAATTTGGTTTTTTCTACATCTGGAATCTTAGTGAAGCCATCTCATTATTGAATAGAGGAAATCGTGAATTTTTTTATTTTAAACTTTAAACGAATTACTTCCTTAGAGGAAGTCATATGGCTTAACATATGAAATAAAGGCGAGTAATTATCTTTATTTAGATCTCTAACTACATTTGACACTCCAAATAATTCCAAAGTTCAAAAATGTATACATGTTTGTGAGTTTCGAACTCACCGAATGACAAATATGGATACAACCATATCCTTATTAAGAAGTACAAAATCGTTAATCGAAATATCATCAAACCAAGGACATACAAAACCAGGATAAAACCAGAACAAATGCAAAAAAAAAACCATCTACCATATGAAGAGAAGCGAACTCCCTGCGAAGGAATGAGATCAAGTGAGAACTTACCAGGCTATATTCAGGATTGAAAAAAAAGCCACTATCTTTGCTTTATATGCTGTTCGAGTTACTTTCTCTTCTTAAAGGATGACTGGAGTTACGAATGACCCTCTCTCAGTATCACTGATTCACTTGGTTTTAATTAAAACACAAAGTAGCAAATATCACCGAGTTTATCAAAAAGAATGATCTAGATGAAGAACGTCTCTGTCGTCGACGAACTATACTGAAGTGTTTGCAACAACTATAAACTTTTCAAATATCTAGACGATATGGATTGATTTATAAGGCGTCGCCCTACTGCGACGCCTCATCGGTTTTGTAAAATTTAATTTTAGAAAATGAAAAAAAAAAAAAAAAACAATCAAAGAACTCTGTAAGGAATCACAACATCATACGTTTCTATCCCAGTCAGTGAAGTATGAATATGCTTTTGATAATCATACCGAGTTATATATCCTGTTGTAGAATATCTAACGGATAAGAATAATTTTCTAACCGCATCCTACGCCAGAAAAAAGGAAAAGTTTGCTTTGATTTTTGTTTTATCCTGATTTTGTATGCCTTCGGTTTATGATTTTTTGAATTATCGATTTTGTGCTGTGTAGTGTATGTGAAAAGGAATTAGCCATAAAATTTGTGCTGCCATCTAATTTTGGAAACATACACGAAAACACATAAATTTTAAATAAAGTTGCAGGAGCGCCTCATGAAAGACCACATGACCCGTTTCTATCTGTATGTGTTCGACTGTACTTGTTAGTTGAATATCAATATACGGTATTTAATTATTCAAAACCTTATCAACACTTCGCAAAGCAATTCATAGTTTTCAGTTCTGAGTTCTCTTCAATCAGATGAGCATTGGTAGATTTGAAGAAGGAAACAAATGAATTCAATAATGCGGAAGAGTTCAAACTCTATACCTTCTTGAAGAAAATTTCAAACCAATTCTTATGCACCAGACACGTGTTTCGGATATTAAATCCTCATCAGAGATGCTTCCAGATTTTTGAAAGTAATATGAAAATCCAAAGTTGGCGCCTGGAACACACCGGTCTCCCTTAACCCATGTATATTAATTGTCATTCGATGCTGCAACCGAGTGTTGTTGGAGATCCTCTCCTTCCTTTCAGCTTAACAAATACGCATAACCCTTAAAAGAAAACTCATAAATAGCAAGGAGGACCGATGAAGAAACAAAGCAAGCAAAGACATCGTTAAAACGAGAAGGACAACATATAAAAGGAGGGGACCAATGTCCAACGGGAATTATCTTTGGTTGGCCACCTCGGCTCACCTGCTATACCCATAGGGATTGGTGTGGATGCCCGAATTAAGGGATCACAATCCTTTCAGTTATCCGAACTCAGAGTGCATTGTCTTTTCAAACGCGTTGTTATTGGAAAATATCCTTTTTATTGTAGAGTATAATTACAAAAAAAAAAATATGTTGCAGTTGCTCTGATTGTGGACAATAGCTTTATTTACATAAATGAATATAAAAATCATTAAGCATAGAAGAAACAGTACCTGCTGACTGAAGCAGGATCGTGTTCAAGGATTCAAGAAGACCGACCATGTTTCAGATAATTAAAATAGAAGATCAGGGCATGCAAGTAGTCTCTTTTGAGATTTTCACAGTGCATGTCATGAAATCATGTCATCACAACTTTGGTCTGAGCGATGATGGTGACAACTATAGATGTATGGGTAAAGTAGGTCATGTACCATGTTGTATGACTTTAACAGTTAAAAATTTATTGATTAAAAATCTAATTATAATTAATGACATGAAGGCAAAGAAATTTTAAATGGTACAAAATGGGATGCTGGAATTAAATCGTTCCAAAGTTTTGAAATATAAGTATACTCTTGAAGATTAAAATACTTAACTGCGCTCAATCGGACCCTCTCCATAGCTATGTTCATATATGTTATTAATGAAAATTTATGGCTAAAGTGTCAAAGGGAATTCTTAAGATACGAAATTAAGAAATAACAGAAAAAAGGATTAATCATCCTAAAATTAGAGATACAATCTCGTAATTCCTTAAATTTAGGGATTTCGTGTAATTCCTGTATCGATACAGTAATTCCTGAAATTGGCCAGGTATTAAAAAGTGCATTATAATTCCTGAATTTTTCATATGAAACTTAAAATTACACTTATCAGTGGCGGATTTAGAGGGGGGGGGCCAGGGGGCCCGGGCCCCCCTTTTTCACCCAAAGTTATTGATTCAGAGTACTCTTTTTATGCTTATTCTCTTTAATTTTGGGGAAATTTTCGGCTCGCTTCGCTCGCCGCACTATTTTTTTCACTAGTTGTCTATTTTTTCGTCTTCACTTTGTCTTCAACTTTCTTTGTCATCGTGTTTGTCATAAACATATACAAAATTCAAAATCAAATTAACACTTGAATAATTACCAAATGCTTCATTTTCATGGGCCGATCTAACCAGGTTAGACAGGTGGATCGTGGGGTTGTAATGCCCTAATCTTCCCAACCTTCCCCAATTGGTCAAGCAAAAATGGAGCTTGGAAAATGAGAGAGAGATTGTATTCTTATGACAAAATGTAACAATCTATTCTAAAAATTTTACGGCTCGCTCCGCTCGCCAATATAGAATAAAGTTGTATATACATGTATGGATGACTTCATTTGAAAACAAATGAAAACTTCATATCTTACAAAATTTTCTGGCTCGCTATGCTCGCCAGTCTACCTACCAATAAACTAAAGAAAATGAATCAACTCCCCTCCCCTCCCCACTTCTTAAATAGATCAGCATTCTTGAGGGTCACGTTTTTCGTCTCGACCTTTTTTTTTTTTTTTTTGCTTGTCAGTTTTACCGTGAACATTTTTCTTCGAGCTGAAACCTTGCCCCCCCCCCCCCCTTTTCTGAAATCCTAGATCCGCCACTGCTTATTTCAAACTAACCTAAATTCCCTCTTATTTTGACTTTTGAAATCAATGTTTTTTCGCCCATTAGCTCTTTGCCAAGTACAAAGGAATGTTTATGCCAAATTAAATCATTCGTCACAAACCGAGCTGCTCTTCTTTGAGTTTGTTCTATTTTGTCAATATTTTTCTTTGTATGATGATCCCAGACCGTAGATGCATATTCAACCTGGGGTCTGACTAGTGTCTTGTAGCATTTGTCTTTGATGGAAGAAAGGCACTTTGACAGATTTCTGCGCAGAAAAGATGCGGTGTTGTTCGCTTTTTTTTTTACAGGTACTGTCAATATGGTGGTTCCAAGACAGATTGTTGGATATGTTGACCCCTAGGTATTTGGCTTTGGATGTTACGGCCAGTTCCTTCCCATGGATATAGTATGGGGTGATGCGCAGACTCCGAATATACTAGTTATTTCTTTATGATAAAAAAGAGAAAGAAATTGTTCAAAAGAAAAGAAAGAATTAACAACAAACGAAAAATTCAGTATTGTGTAGCAAAGCCATCAGATAAAAAGATCTAATAGATATTTTTGTTGCTGTTGAGTGATGTTGTTGTTGTTGATGATGATGTTGTTGTTCTAACATATTTATTCATTTTAACATCAAATATAACTTAACTTATTACTTGCAACCTATTTGTTAAGCGGCAAGAATAGATCTATAGATATTGTGATCGGATTACAGTATCCGATTGGGATATTCGGCTAAAGAAATTCCTTGGATTTTTGGACAACTCTAACCCATCGGCCAAAAAAAAAAAAAAAAAAAAAAAAAAAAAAAAAAAAAAAAAAGAGAGAGAGAGAGAGAGAGAGAGAGAGGTTTAGAGTTATCTCGCTTGAATGGTGTCGCCATTTTGGATGTTGAAAGGGAAAACAAGATCATCCCTGCCGATGTTTTGACAGTTACTTAGATTTCGTGTATATTTATGATCGCATTTAAAATTCTTGAAATGCAGCTTATGGAGTAGTCGATAAATAAAGACAATGGCGACTGCTAAATCGCACAAGCACATAAAAGTGTTCAAGCCGAAGGCTCCGAAGAGAAAAATTTTCCGAGCCAGTGAGCCTCTGCTTAGCGTATTTATGTGGGGTGTCAATCATACGGTATGAAATTTAATTTTGTATCTCTAATTTTAGGTTAATAAATCATTCTTTTCTGTTGTTACTTATTTCGATTTTTTAGAATTTCCTCTGACACTTTTACCTATAAATTTTCATAAACGATATCAGTGGCGGATTCAGGGGATGGGGAGTGTGAAGGGGGCGTCCGCCTTCCAGCACTGATCCAAAATTTTCCAAAATAAGGTACTGGTTGAGCAGATATTTCTGAACTGAAGATATTTCCGAACAATCTGCTAGTTCTGTTACTTGGAGGAAGGTTTTCACAATTTCGGTGATACAGGCGTTTAGGTATGAAAAAAAATCTATTGTCTGCTCACTTTCGAAACTTGATAAATGAGATTTTGAGAACTTTGTCATGCAACTTTAAGATAAAATCTATATCTTCGAAAAGATCTCGCTTAGTCGTTGATAGAGCGTTTTCAGTGATAAATTTCAGCGTGACGTAGCTGAGTTTAGCACTGAGCCTATGGACTAATTGAGAGCGTCATCATGGTCATGAGGTTACGGGATAAATAAGCATGGGAAAGGGCCCATCTAAAACTTGTTTTGTCTAAATAGTTTGATTCGGTATACTCACTATCATCAATCATATAACTTTTACCAAAATTTACGACTAAGCGAGATCTATCGAGTGGTATCAACTTCATTTAAATTTTTGCATCATAAAGTAGTCAAAATCAAATTGATTCAGTTTCTGAAGTGAGCTGCGCGGACAGTAGATGCAAAAGGAAATTTCAAAATAACTTCATTTGGTATGTTTTAAGCGTTTGTTTCTCCTGCAGTTTGTACATGTATCTTTCGTCTGTTGAAGAGCTGGGGAAAGTGACATCATTGAGTTCCAAACAGATATTGACCTAGTTTCAGAGTAACACATCTTCCAAAAATCTATTCTTGTGAACAAATCGATATGAACCTTCATGAAGAGGGGCCCAGGGCAGGATATTTACGACGAAGTAAAGAAATTATATGTGACAGAATACAAAAAAACATAAGAAATAAATTGGAAATAGTCGTAGGTACAGAAAGGCACTTTAAAACTTGATTTGGTAAAAAAAAAGTTCTTTTTTTGGTGACATAGAATTCTCATGATTCTTCATTAATTTTATAAGGCAAATATCACAAAGTTTTGAAACATTTTGTCCAAAGGAGGGACGAAAATGTAAATCATGCAGAAAAACCTTTAGTAACTTCAACATGGTTTTTCTAAGCTTTAAAGCGGAATTTTGCTTCTGGAATTGGCAAGTTTTGCTCTTATATTATAATCTGCGTTCTTTGGTAAAGTTCGTAAATTTACAAATCCGTTATAGAATCAATGTTTTATTTTACCGTTTTGCGATCAGGGGTCATCCTATTCCTAGACCAAAATTTTTGGGAGACTTCACTTCTCCCTCAGCTCAAAATAGGGAGAAGTGGTGAGGAAACGGGGAGAAGTGGAACGCAGTCGCAAATAGGGCTGAGCGGTTTTATCGTGGTACCGGTATATTGCGATACGAGGCTTCGCAATACGTACCACGGTATTTATTTTCAAAAACCGGTTTTTGAAGATATTTTTTTATCTTTATATTTTTATGTTGTTTCTCTGAAAACTATAAGCGGTCAAGAATTACTACTCAAAATACAACAAAAGGGTCATGTGGATTCTTATCTCATGGTTGTTATGATATCTCACAGCATGCTCATTCCAACTCTTTCTTCATGTTGCGTCCGATAACAGCAGGGATAAGATTATGATCATGCAGTTCTAATATTTTCTGACCTGCCACTTTTTAAACAAGACGAAGTGTCCGTACTATGCTACACAGATTTCATGAAATAAACAACGCTTGTTCGGCCTTTATTGTACGTCAAAGCCACATGAGCTCGATGCCAACGGTCCACAAGAATATCCGCCTCTACTTGTTTTATATATTTGACTACACTTTGACTAGAGAGAAATGTGAAGGGAGGGGTGTCATTGAAGGTTGTTGGCATCGAGCACCCGTGGTCAAAACACTGTACAAGTCAAGGACAAAAGTAAATAATCATTGTTACAGTATACTGAAATTAACGGACATTCTCCTTAATTTCTTGTCATTTACTTGATAAGGGCACTTTAAAAGAAGTTTAAGTTTTCCAGTGACTTTTTGCACTTCTGTTCATGACTATCACATTGATACTTGGATAGATTTTGATTTCTAAAACGTGGGTCCTGTAGCATCATATCCCACCCATCCTGCTACGTCTTTTGGTAAATTTGTGTACATAATAATTTTCACACTCTTTGGCAAAGTTACATTGTTTAGATTGAGGATCACTGACGAGGGTTAAATATCCGAAACGTGCATGTCTGGTCCATGCTGAAAATGTATCTGCTCTTAAATGATTCTATTGAATTTGAAGAAGTTTAACATTGACTTGAATATTACAGGACAGTCTAATTCTGCACTTGACCATCATTTTATCATGATGACATTTTCAGATTTTTAAGAAAACTGTGAAAGCAAAATTGAGGTAGGAAAATGAAAATCATGAGGAATCTCTATGGTATAAAATATTGCAATATATCGCAATATTTTTCCAAATATCGCGATATATCGCAATACAAATTTGTCCTGCGATACTCAGCCCTAGTCGCAAAACTTAACGAACACATCTTTTTATGCACTTTGTTACTGGTTAATTTACATGTACCTTATGTAATAATGTATGCATATTAAGATTTATCTTAATACAACCTTAATAATTAGATAAGAATTTTACAGAAAATTAAATATTCATTATTTAATAAAAAATACATGTTTCTCAGACGATTTGGTCTCCAAAAAAGTGGCAAGGTACAAATGTATATACATGTAATAGGTAGGGTATAATTTATCATATGGATTTTCTGTAATTTTTCAATCAAGGGTTCTCTTATATGGGCATGATGTGTAAAGCATTAAAAAAAACACACCTATTTGCTCCTCAAATAAAATTGTACATATTCCCATGATTTATTCGGTAATGGAAGGTTTGTTTCTTAAAGAAAATATTTCCTTAGTAATTATTACTGGGAAATACTTGTTTCTACGCAAATGATTGTACATCAACTCCGCCCGTTTCTCTGATAAAACGGGTCCGTCGAGTACGTCAATATCCCGACATATAGCATACATAGTCTAGAAAATCGGACGAATTAAGTGTTTGTCTGCGGTCCCTGCTCCCGCGAATGTCATTTGATATTAATTGACTCGTAAATATTTCAATGACTTCTGATAATATTTTAAATTATTATTTCTCACAATAAATATATGCGTTGTTTAAAAGAATGGAGACCGAGAAAGAAAAGTAAACAAACATACAGTTATCCACGACATGTGGTCAGTATAACTGTACATGTTTATCGTCAAATCATTAATGGTACAATTTTCTTAAGAATTTATTTACAAGTAAGGCAGGAAAAAAAGTTGGGATGTAAGCATTTAATCGTACATAGACAGAAGATAAACGTTACCCTGTAAAGATGTCTTGTGACGCCGAGACGAAAATACGGGACGCGCAATCGATTTATCGTGTAATGTGAACATGTACCATTGGTACGTACACCTTTTACAGGATAATTGAATATAAATAAAATTAATGTTACATATTTAATTCAACGATCGAAAATTAAACACGGCGGACATTTTTTTTCTCAAGTTCTAAAAAATATATACGTCTAATCTAATCGGGTTGGCGGCAATCAAATCGCGCGGCATTGTCCGAGAAACTGTTTAAAGTTAACGGGATATAGACAACTGTATTGCATATCATTTGGCAATGATCAGAGTAGTAGACCCACTTCCCGTAAGCATTATGCAAACAAAACGATAAGTAACCCGCTGAGAATTTCCGACCACTTGCCGTATTTAGTTTTGAGATAATCTGCTAGCTGCTATTTTTCGTAGGGTGTGAGGATAAAATTTAGGGCGACTCAAACTTCTCCCCTGAAAGAAATTAGGGCGAAGTTTTCACACAAAAAGCGACTATTTCGCCCCAATCGCCCCCTAGGATGACCCCTGGCGATGTGTCGTGAAATTTCATTGGTCAATACGCAACCAATCGACCAACCAAGCATAAGTATTCATCCGAAACACGTAGCAAAAGAAATTTGCAACTGTTCCTGCTCGGCATTTCAAGATAAATACATCAATTTTCCTTGTGAACTTTAGGGAAATGTCGAAACGCATACTTGGTCACGTTTTCAGAGGGGAGAGTTAGTCGTAAAAGCACTTGACTCAGGGCGTTTTGAATAGGATGCCAATCCATCGAATGGACTGTGGATAGTGAACTCCTCTATGGACTGTGGATAGTGAACTCCTCTATGGACTGTGGATAGTGAACTCCTCTATGGACTGTGGATAGGGAACTCCTCTATGGACTGTGGATAGTGAACTCCTCTATGGACTGTGGATAGTGAACTCCTCTATGGACTGTGGATAGGGAACTCCTCTATGGACTGTGGATAGGGAACTCCTCTATGGACTGTGGATAGTGAACTCCTCTATGGACTGTGGATAGTGAACTCCTCTATGGACTGTGGATAGTGAACTCCTCTATGGACTGTGGATAGTGAACTCCTCTATGGACTGTGGATAGGGAACTCCTCTATGGACTGTGGATAGTGAACTCCTCTATGGACTGTGGATAGTGAACTCCTCTATGGACTGTGGATAGTGAACTCCTCTATGGACTGTGGATAGGGAACTCCTCAATGGACTGTGGATAGTGAACTCCTCTATGGACTGTGGATAGGGAACTCCTCTATGGACTGTGGATAGTGAACTCCTCTATGGACTGTGGATAGTGAACTCCTCTATGGACTGTGGATAGGGAACTCCTCTATGGACTGTGGATAGGGAACTCCTCTATGGACTGTGGATAGTGAACTCCTCTATGGACTGTGGATAGTGAACTCCTCTATGGACTGTGGATAGTGAACTCCTCTATGGACTGTGGATAGTGAACTCCTCTATGGACTGTGGATAGGGAACTCCTCTATGGACTGTGGATAGTGAACTCCTCTATGGACTGTGGATAGTGAACTCCTCTATGGACTGTGGATAGTGAACTCCTCTATGGACTGTGGATAGTGAACTCCTCTATGGACTGTGGATAGGGAACTCCTCAATGGACTGTGGATAGTGAACTCCTCTATGGACTGTGGATAGGGAACTCCTCTATGGACTGTGGATAGTGAACTCCTCTATGGACTGTGGATAGTGAACTCCTCTAAAAGATCAATAAAAGATACAAACCTATTTATTCAAAAATTATTTCCTTTGATAGAACAACTCAGGGATTTTTTTGCCCCTTTTTGGGGCCGTTATTTGGCCCCATTCCCAATGAGAAATAGTATCTTTTTTTCCCAGTTGTGGCTCTAAAATTTCCCAATCACATATACACAATGTAGATGGAATTATCACTGAAATTTACTGGTTAAAAAGTAGCAAATTTACTAATTATTTGCCTTATTATTGTAAGCACAAGAAATTAAATCGTATCTAAAGGAAAATTATGTTATGAAACATTCATTATTCAATTCTGATCTTTTTATTGTATAAACTGTCTTTTTACTCATTAGAGACTTCTAGTTTAGAAAAAGTCACTACTTTTTAGCTCACCTGAGCCATAGGCTCAAAGTGAGCTATTGTCATAGCGTGGCGTCCGTCGTCCGTCGTCCGTCGTCGTCCGTCGTCGTCCGTCGTCGTCCGTCGTAAACTTTTCAACATTTTCGACTTCTTCTCCAGAACCACTGAAAAGATTTTCATGAAACTTGGTAGGAATGAAGTACTCATGGTCCCCTACAAGTGTTGTTGTTTTTCGTCCGGATCCATCAACAGGTGGCGCCACCAGAGGCAAAAGTAGGTCACAGGGGGTACCCTCCTTTGACAAACTTCTTCTTCAGAACGGAGGCACGTATCGACAAACCGAAAGCATCAGGATGAACTAGAGAGATGTCTTAAGAAGTGTTGTTATTTTTGGTTCCACTCGGAAGTCAAATTTTTGACGCGTTTTTGACGTCTTTTCGGACTTCGTCAGAAATGCACATTTTTGCACTATTTCTTTAAATAACTCAATAAGTGTATGATTTTACACATTCATTTACTGCATATTTATCATATTTATGTTACTAAATGCTTTGATAAGTATTTTATTCTAAAATTTAGATTTTTTGATTTTTTATTAATTTTTTTCTTATGTGAAAAGGAAGGGGGGGGGGGGTGATTTTCATACATATTCAACTTCTTCTCCAGAACCACTGAAAAGATTTTCATGAAACTTGGTAGGAATGAAGTACTCATGTTCCCCTACAAGTGATGTTGTTTTTCGTCCAGATCCATCAACAGGTGGCGCCACCAGAGGCAAAAGTAGGTCACAGGGGGTACCCTCCTTTGACAAACTTCTTCTTCAGAACGAAAGCACGTATCGACAAACTGAAAGCATCAGAATGATCTAGAGAGATGTCTTAAGAAGTGTTGTTGTTTTTGGTTCCACTCGGAAGTCAAATTTTTGACGCGTTTTTGACGTCTTTTCGGACTCTGTCGGAAATGCACATTTTTGCACTATATATCTTTAAATAACTCAATATGTGTATGGTTTTACACATTCATTTACTACAAATTCATCACATTTAAGTTACTTAATGCTTTGATATGTATTTCATACTGAAATTTTAATTTTTTGATTTTTTATGAATTATTTTCTTATGTGAAAAGGAAAGGGGGGGGGGGGGGTGATTTTCATACATATTCAACTTCTTCTCCAGAACTGCTGAACAGATTTTTATGAGTATTTTTTCAATCATGAATAGATATGTTTACTGTGAACATGGACCCAAGGCTTGTAAGTTCAAGTTCTGGTACCCTGGTAACTTTAGTTTCGTATAAGTTGGTACATGTTCATGTATGCAAGAGTTGTCTTTCTTTAATATAGATTTATGTTTTTGAGGTTTAAATTTTTGGATTATCGATTCATTTGAATGTTATATATTTTGAATTATTAAATAGGTATGGAAAAGGAAACTAAATTATTTTAAAAAGATGAATAAGTATATTCAAATTTATCTTGTGAAGACTTAGATATACAACTATGAAATTACAATATTGAGAGCAGCTCAAAATATTAATGTAAGAACAGATCAATGTTATCAATAACACAGTGAAAGGATGGGGAGGGGGTCTGTTATTTTGCTTTAGCTTCTGTATAACTATCTCTCTCGGGTTACTTAGATTACTCAAGAAGAAGGGGGGATGATTTTCATACATATTCAACTTCTTCTCCAGAACCACTGAACAGATTTTCGTTAAACTTGGTAGGAAAGAAGAAATCATGGTCCCCTACAAGTATTGTTGTTTTTAGCTCACCTGAGCGAAGCTCAAGTGAGCTATTGTCATAGCGCGTCGTCCATCCATCGTCCGTCCGTCCGACGTAAACTTTTAACATTTTCGATATCTTTTCGGCAACCGCTGCACAGAATTTCACGAAATTTCACAGGAAGCAAGTACTTAATGCCCTCTACCAAGTTTGTGTTTTTTGAGCCGATCGGAAATCCAAGATGGCCGCCACAGGCTCTGATTGGCTGACACATTTTTGACTTCTCCGAAACTGCTGCACAGAATTTCATGAACCTTCACAGGAAGCAAGTACTCAATGCCTTCTACCAAGTTTGTGTTTTTGGAGCCGATTGGAAATCCAAGATGGCCGCCACAGGCTCTGATTGGCTGACAAATTTTCGACTTCTCCTCTGAAACCGCTGCGCAGAATTTCATGAAACTTCACGGGAAGCAAATACTCAATGCCCTCTACCAAATTGTGTTTTTCAAGCCAATCGGAAATCCAAGATGGCTGCCACAGGCTCTGATTGGCTGACACATTTTCAACTTCTCTTCTATAACCACTGCACAGAATATCATGAAACTTCACAGGAAGCAAGTACTCAATGCCCTCTACTAAGTTTGTGTTTTTCGAGCCAATCAGAAATCCAAGATGGCTGCCACAGACTCTGATTGACTGACACATTTTCGACTTCTCCTCTCAAACGGCTGCATAGAATTTCACAAACCTTCACAGGAAGCAAGTACTGATTGCTCTCTACCAAGTTTGTGTTTTTCGAGCTGATCAGAAATCCAAGATGGCTGCCACAGGCTCTGATTGGCTGACAAATTTTCGACTTCTCCTCTGAAACCGCTGCGCAGAATTTCATGAAACTTCACAGGATGCAAGTACTCATACCCTCTATCAAGTTTGCGTTTTTGGAGCCTATCGGAAATTCAAGATGGCCGCCACAGGCTCTGATTGGCTGACACATTTTCAACTTCTCCTCTAAAACTGCTTCACAGAATTTCTTGAAACTTCACAGAACGCAAGTACTAATTGCCCTCTACTTAGTTTGTGTTTTTCGAGCCGATTGGAAATCCAAGATGTCATCTATAGGCTCTATTTGAATGACACATTTTTGACTTATCCTCTTAAACTACTGCACAGAATGTCACTGAACTTTACAGGAAGTAACTTGTACACCTTGTCCTTCTCAAAGCTTCACTAAAAGCGATTTCCTTCAGGTCTTGACTTTGATTGAAAACATACATGCAGTCTCCTCAGGTGAGCGATGTGGCCCCCTTGGGCCTCTTGTTTCCCAATTTCAAAGGCCTGGGCCCAGTCCCAAAAATACATGTAGGTGTGAGAGCCCTGGAGCATAGCCCACCTCTATATACCGTTAAACGGGTACATACAACATATAAACATTACAGTCATGTACTGACATGATGTTGGTAATACATGTAATACCATGAATTGATGAATTCAACATGTAAATTACATAACCGTACATCGGGTAATTTTCGCATCAGGTAAATTTCAGGAAAATGACCCTTAAAAAGGTGTGGTTTTTTTTTTGCTGAGTCTAACTTTCGCTTATCTATTATTATTAATTTGATCAAGGGATAAGAACTGTGTCTTTTTTTTGCCATGTTCATTTTTTGCAATTTGATGATTCTCGCGAACTTAGCGAAAATTGGGCACACACGAAAAATTCCCTACATCATATGGTACTACAACTTTGTTTGAGAATGGGAAAGCTGAATTAACACACAATCAACATGATCAAGTAACATACATCAGTAGTACTGAGGGGTACCAGGGAATGATTGAATTTTATAGATTTTTGTAAAGAGAAAGGTCATAGCCACTAAAATTAATTGTTTCTATTTCACAGAAATGTCAAAGGTGAGGAGGTTCAGACTTTGATCTTTGTTATAATTAAATTACTTTATTGATTCTCTTATAGGTTATTTTCTTTAATTAAGTCCAAATCTCAGTGCCTGGCCATGGATAGCAAATAAAGTCGAGGAACACTAGGCGTTCTGATGACAAGATATGATTTTCAAACATGAGTTTTTATCCATGTTTAAAGACAGATTATCATATATCATATGTGATCTCTGTGCATTAGTACGGGTTGCACACACGCTAGGACTGAAATATTTTTTATCTAGCCAGCACAGCCCAAAAAGTGATGTAAGCTTCAGGCTAGGTGAAGGAGATCACTACAAAGCAGGGATATATCTGGAAATTGGACTTGATGAGTCAATGACCCATTAAGTCCATAAACCACATGCCAAGGATATAGGTCCATGAGTCCCTTGAAAGTGACTATCTTTGCTACTTTCAAGTTGCGTTTGCCCCACTTTGGGAATGAAATTTGATCCACATGATGTACGTACATGCATGGAATTATAGTAATACAAACAGACTTATGATAACTGTAAATTATTAATCATTTGGACCTGGTGGAGTAGCTGAACCGCTCAAAATTTCAGTTATATGCACTGTGGCAGATTGACCCATTACAAATTAAGTAGTGCGTCATTAAGAAAAACATTGCGCGAAAATGGCAAAGGCGCAGTCCAGATTGATCCCTGTAAAGTTGAAGTAGAAGTACTAGCAGGAGTACTAGCCATTACATGTACATGCATTTGAACACAATCTACGGGAAAAGGCATATTTAACTAGCCTAATTAAGGTTTTTTAGAGGTACATTTGTAAGACTAAAACTTTTGAATCATTTGAACTCTTTCAATGAATTCAAGGAATGAAAAAAGAAAAAAATTTCTTTCTTACCAAGTCCTTGCATGCAATGAAACACATAATAACATCTTTATTGGGTTGAGGTCAGTTAGAGTGATATTGTCATACATTTGAATGAATGGGGGGCAGACAGGAGGATACCTCTACAGCATTGTCTTATTTAATTTTAATATTCTGATTGATCTGTTTGTATGATACAAGTCATGTAAACTTTTACATATTCAATCTTTCCTAGACCATTAGACTTCAATCACAAATTTTATCTTTGTCCTGATACATACTGTTGCATGTTCATTAGGAACAATCAAACATAATCATGATCATAGGGATGGGGCATTACACAGTGTATGTGAAATGTGTTGAACCTGCTGTCCAGCAAGTTTAAGACCAGCTATTTCTAACCAAACTGCCAAATGTCCCATGTAGGTTTACATGTGTCTGATGCATTAAGAAATGTTTATTTAGACTGGTTACATGTATACCATACACGTCATATTGCTTGTTTCATGTATGTTCATTGCACATCCAACAATACACACACATTTGACTATATGTTCTGTACTACACAGATTTCTATATTTGTTGCAGATTAATGGACTAACCCATGTGAACATCCCCGTTATGTTGATGCCAGAGGACTTTAAGGCCTTCAGTAAAGTACGAGTCGATAATCATCTCTTCAACAAGTAAGTTACATTCAGCATTCAAAATCTGAAAACCTTTATTATAGGGGCTCTCACACCTATTTTTGGGACTGGGGCCGGGGCCTTTGAAATTGCGAAAAATAGCGACATTTTCTCAAAAATTGGGAAAAATAGTAATAGATTTAATAGCTTTTTTCCTTTGAAATTTAGAATTTTCTATGAGATGTCAAATTGGGAAAAAATAGTCAATGAATAGACGGTCTGACCACTTGCCAGAATCCATAATGGCTGAAAAAATGTCCGAGGCAGGCAACTTTGGTGCACTTTTTCATTGTTATGTCTCAATGGAATTGCATCTTTTAATAGTGACGTCATAATGAAAAACAACACCAAAAGATGTTAACTCGGACATTTTGAGTTTTTAATCAAAATCGGAAAATGGTCTATTGGGGAAAAAAGATACTATTTTGCATTTGGAATGGGGCCAAATATCGGCCCGAAAAAGGCAGATTGAGAGCCCTGATTGTAGATAATAAAGAAGGGAAGGATCTCCAACAAAACTCCATGGCAGCCATCATCCTAGACTTGCTCAAGTCCTTATATCAAATTAAATACTGGAAATGTTCTTTACTGGCAAGCAAAAGTTGTCTTCTCTGCAACCAATTGCTCACTGCTTATATTTTTAAAAGGGGCATTTCTTTTCTACTTGAAAAATTTGATTAATAATTTCTATTCTCTTCATATAACTTTATTTGATATAAGGACTTGAGCAAGTCTACCATGATCCATGCATGTAAATTAGATGTATTGAAAATTGTGATAAAAATCCTAATGAACAAAATGAAATCTATGATGAAGTAGTAAAAGTTAACTTGTAAAAAGAAATAAAAAAAAAACAACAGAAATTATAGGGGAACATGAAGAAATATGTATGCCCTCACATTTGCACATTTAGCAAATACTGAAAATGTAATTAGTCATTATAACCATGGTAACCATGGTAACAGAATACAATTTAAAATTTTGTTATTAATATTACATGTATGATTACAAAATAATCAATGTTTTATCCTTCCCTTTGAATTTTATTGAAATGTCCAACTGCTTAGAACTTAGTTTCTCATGAAACGTGACATTTATCACAAATACCAAGGTGAACCAGGAAAGTTTTCCAATAATGAATATTCGACTATTTTAGGAGCTGATATACTTGTAAAGGAGGAAGTACATGCATGTTCAAATAAATCCCACTTAAAGTGTCCTGGTCATTAGATTAACGTGAATTATGTTTTTCTTTAAAAGTTTTTACAAACAAATAGCTCTGTGCTATCATGTTTCAATTTTGATTTGTAAAGTCTTTAAGTGTCATAAAATGACCAATTGATTAATAAAATGACTGATTGACATTAACAGTGTTGAATATTTCTTGTAATTCGTGACATAAGCATGCTTGTGTTGTGACCAAAGCAAGACTGTAGCTGGGTGTTTTGGGAGGGGATCAGGCCTTTCAAATTGGATGAGACTGTGGTATTTTGATTAAATTTGAATTTCACAACTGAAATGAAATATCAAGAATACTCGTTTTAATCCTTTAAGGCCCCTTCACATATAGACGAATCATTAGAACGAAGCCTTGCGAATGAGTAAAATTTGTTAAACTTGACGAATTTTGAACGAAAACGGTCTTCAAAAACATGATCATAATGAAATGCAAACGCAATGGAACTACTTATTGGGAATAAGAAACGAAGCACTGCGAATTGTTACGACTTCACGCTATGATACGTTAGAATGAGCATTGTGTATTTGTTTTTTCACTTGCGATTAGGAGCGTAAATATGCGAAAGTTTACGCAGCGTTGCGCATTGATACGAACTCTTCCGAAGCTAGCCGCAACATTTCCTGTAGACTAGCAGACGTTTGTACAATTATGCCAAGAGGAAAGGGAAAAGGTACGTGTAAAGGACCGGGAAGGAAGCAGCCAGAAAATCGGCCTAGCAGTCCGTAAGAACTATTTGGCTGTTTTTGTAATATACACTAAACGTGAAAATAAACTATTTTTTGAAAGCGAATTATTGATGTTTTTATGATCACCGAAAAAAAGCTGTCTTTGAATCCATCATTTAGTCCACCTCTCTATCTGTCCGTCTGAGCTTATACATGTACATCCTTATATAATACATGTATGTATACATCAGAACTTGCTTTTTTCAGAAGTTTGTTCATTTGCATAACGCCATTTTGGGTCAAAGGTCACTTAATGTCGTTCAGAAGTCAAGGTCACTTTATAGCTAGCATTTCCTGCATGAAATATTTCAAACATTCATTAAAATGTATTTCTTGCCCAGAATATATATACAATGTTAGAAAAATACATCGGATTCCATGTGTTCTATACATGTAATTATACATGTTATATAAGAGTTACAATTATTATCAAGAGGGGATCACCCTCAACTTCTTATGAATAGGCTGTTCATATTATCATCATACATCGACAAATTGTTTTTGATTGTGAGCTTTTGGACTTGCCACTAAAATGGTCAATTTCTTAAAGATCAAGGTCATTTGTTAACCAATGATATAATGTAATATAGGATATGAAAATACTAATTCAGCAGACTTCACAAAATGTTTTGCATGATCTGAACTTTCCCTCAAAGGAATTCAAGGTAATGTTAGGATTAAAGGTCAAGGTTATAGATATGAACTTGTCGTTTCAGGTTATTTTGAAATATGAAAAATTAATTAACAAACACATGAAATTCTTATTAATCTCTTATAGGTCAAGGCCACTCAGAAAACAGAAATTAATTAAGATTGAATTGTTTTGGGAGTATAGTTTTCTTTATCAATTCTTTTTTTTTGGAGGGGGGGGGGGATTAGATGCAGTGATATGCAGTCAAAAAGTCTAATTTCTTGAAGGTTCTTGGATTGTTTCTCCTGAGCTCAACCATGAGTTGATCATAAATTCCAAATTGGCACCACATGTCGTGATGTAGCAATGGTGGCATCTGATATACTGATAGGTGTCGAGTTGTTGCCGTAGCACTTCCTAATGGGCTATTGCAGTCGTACACTGAAGAACCAGATGTTGTGTATCTTCCATTTTGAACAAATAATTTCCAGAAAAAAATTAATAAATTTGTAAGATGTTTCAAAAAGCCATCGAAAGTTTACGTTGCTATACGTATGCAGTGGTAACCCTTCGTAATGATTATTATTAAAAACGTTTCCTGTTCGTTTCGTATCGTCAATCTAATGCAATAATTCGTTTTTAATCGCCATTTAATTCTGATTGAATTATTTACACATCGCTATTCGTTACAGGTCGCACCAATAAGTAAAATATGGCAAAGGTGCGCTTTCAGTCGCCTGGAATGCAAATATGTTGTGTAATATGCAAAATAGTAGGTCACATTCTAGTCCATTGCGAAAGTCGACGAACATTTAACGAATGCATACCGAATGATTAACGCATTATAACGAATACTTACCAATGATGGACGAAAATTTTATTCGCTGAGAAATTTTGAACATGTTCAAAAATTAACGACGAACAGAACTAAGCGGAACGGATCAAGACGCACACAAACGAATCCGCGCGAAGTCGACAACAAAGTATAACGTTGATATGCAAACGGAAACGAATTTGCAAAAACCTTATTCGCCAGTTTGCGCAAGTTGACGTCGGAGGGCTTTCGTCCATATGTGAAGGGGCCTTTAGGCTGCCTTTATTCATCAAAGGGAGATGTCTGTATCTACTTAAAATTATTTTTTATCAGTTTTCATTGCTTTGTGAACATGGTGAAGTAGTCTCAATTTAGTCATTGTGAGCTCATTTCTCATTTGAACCTCGACAGTAAGGTCATGACCCTGTGTGATCCAAGGTCAACGACATAATGAGAAACTTTAGGTCTGGAGTATTTTATCTGGTCGCCAACCTGTAAGCTACATATAGCTTACTCTATATGCTTGGAGAAAACAGTAATTTGTTCGATCCTGAGCAACTGCACAGCAATTAAGGGCAATAAAGTGCAGTCAGCCAAGACAAATTCAAGGAAACAAAATCCGAAAATGATTCTGACAAAGTTTCATATCCTGTCCATTGAACTGATATCAGATAGGCTGGTGGTTTATGTAGTCTCCTTACAGCTTATTACCATGGATTAGCCCCATGTGAATCAATATATAGAGATCTGATAGGATCACTAGAATTAATAGCTTTGTTGTTAATGGTGAGGAAACAGGACTATAGGTCTCCAGGGTATTGTAACGTTATATGGATGTAGAGACGAGAGACGTAGGCCGGGTTAGGACAGGTTATAGAAGAAGTTTTATTATTGTCATGTACAATATATAATAGCCTACCAACTGTTGATAAGTGTTATCTGATGATGAATAAGTAATACTGCTTGTATGTGTGACCCATAAAAGAAAGTGATAAAAAAAGGGGGGGGGGGGAGTGTAATGAATGTTATGTATGATAGACTAAATAGCTATATGATACAGCTGAGAGAGAGAGAGAGGGGGGGGGGGGGTGAGGTGGTAGGTGGGTAGGACATACTGTCTGATAAAATAGTTCCTTTTATACTATAGCATTTACCTAAGAGAGAGAGAGAGAGTTACCTGGTGCATTGAATATATCATAATAATGATTGAATATGTGAATATCTGAATGATTTTTCCATTACATTCATCATGTTCATTTTCCCAATGATTCTTCCAAATGGATATCTAATAAAACAACAATAATTATAGTATTAAATTTCACATAAATACATCATTCTTTGTTCGTTTGTATGTATACTTAATGTAAGTGGAGCCTTATATAAATGGATCAGTGTCTTGTTATAAATATATTTATAAATTATATACAAATTAATATATAACACTATTATCACTTTGATAGCCCTTTTCCTGTTGCTTTGAAATACATGATCTAACAATGATCTTAAAGTTCATGTTTTTAAAAAAGATTCCGAGTCTAAGTTGATTACGAGATGATCCATCAAGAAGACTGAGTTTCCTCTTTTATCTCAAGTACATCAATATTATATCATATGCTTGTGATAGCATTGTTTGTATCAGAGCTAGTGCGGAGTATCTGTTGACAAAAAGGGGTTTTGATAATTTACTGATATCAGATAAACGAACATAGACACTCTTAAGAATTACCGCCTAAGCTGATAGGAAACATTAAAATTAAGATTGATATCGGATCAAATTTTGAATGCAAAAACTGAAGATACACAACTCTTTAGAATTACTGCCTAAGCTGATAGGAAACATTAAAATTAAGATTGATATCGGATCAAATTTTGAATGCAAAAACTGAAGATACACAACTCTTTAGAATTACTGCCTAAGCTGATAGGAAACATTAAAATTAAGATTGATATCGGATCAAATTTTGAATGCAAAAACTGAAGATACACAACTCTTTAGAATTACTGCCTAAGCTGATCGGAAACATTAAATTTAAGTTTGAATTCCGATCAAATTTTGATTTTATTTTGTACATACATGTTTATGTTCCTGACAATGTGACTGTGTTTACGAGAAATAAGGAAGTGATCATGAGGATTTTGGGGGATCAGATTAAAAGGGAAGGAAGTGCTTGACGGTATAATTTTATCGTAGTTTATTAAGTATTCTCATTCACCAGGCACTCCCCCCCCCCCCAAAAAAGAAAATATACAACAAAAACAAAACACAAAAATAAAGAAATAAACCATATGGAGCAAAATAATCAGTTGATAATAATCAGTTTAAAAGAAATAAAATTAAATTCTAATGTATTATGTTTGTTTCATGCATTCTGATTGGTCCACAACATTTCCACAAGCATGTATAACAACGATATGCATACTGCAAACCAATAGGCCACTTGCCAAAATTCATAATGGCTGACAAAATGGGAAAAATGGCAATTTTTGCGCACTTTTCATTGTTACGTCACAACGGAATTGCGTCTTTTAACAGTGATGTCATAATGTAAACAACGCCAATAGATTTAAAGATGTTGACTCGGACATTTTGTCTTTCTAACAAGATCGGAAAATGGTCTATTCACTTTACCAACATGATACTTTAAAATGCATTCCTATACATGTAAAATTGCAGGTTACAAGCTTTCATGTAATTTGTATGTATGATGTCATCATTCTCTGAGATCTTTAAAGTGATGGTATGACGTCATCATGTGACGTATAGCTATAGTTATGGGCTTGTACACAGTGTTCTACTGGTATATACAACGTAACAAACAAGTTCTTTTAAAAACATCCCTGCTGATAATTGTTGTTGTTGTTAGTTCTCCATAGTAACGTTACTCTGAAAGTGACAGGTGAGGCCCTCTGAGGGGTATACAGAGTTAAAATATGTCACAGGTGACAGGTGAGGCCCTCTGAGGGGTATACAGAGTTAAAATATGTCACAGGTGACAGGTGAGGCCCTCTGAGGGGTATACAGAGTTAAAATATGTCAAAGGTGACAGGTGAGGCCCTCTGAGGGGTATACAGAGTTAAAATATGTCAAAGGTGACAGATGAGGCCCTCTGAGGGGTATACAGAGTTAAAATATGTCAAAGGTGACAGGTGAGGCACTCTGAGGGGTATACAGAGTTAAAATATGTCACGTTAATTAGAATAGGGATAAATATATGGTAAATGTGTTTTGCGGTTCTGACAGGTATATGTTGGATATGCTGTTGGAAACATTCCAATAGTATATCCAACCTGTTGGAACCACAAAACACAATAGGTTTATCCCCAAAATGAAATAGATTCATGTATTTAGTAGATATAAAGCTGAAAAAAATGAGTGAGTCAATGAGACAGAAAAAATCCTTCATGTAGCGATATGATGAATTTAATAAATAATATATTGCGCCAATTCAAAGACTTTAATGCGGTTAATATTGTTCAAAAAGTTGAAAATAAAACACAAACACTCGTTTACACAAATTTTCGGCCCCTTGGCCTTTATCAAGTGTAAAAATGACAAAGTATATAATAAGACTAAGTGAAATCCATCCTTGCTCATCTGGCGTTCATTGCAAAATCATACCATTTGACATGGATTTTGCAATAAATGTCAGAGTAGCAAGGATGGATTTCACTTAGTCTTATTATATACTTTGTCGTTTTTACACTTGATAAAGGCCAAGGAGCCGAAAATTTGTGTAAAGGAGTGTTTGTGTTTTTATTTGTATCGTCCCTTCCCTCTGGAAAAAACACTCTTGCAACAGCAGCAGAGGAATTAAAGTACCACCTGGAAACACCAAGCAATGCACAAACTCTTTTATGGTCAACACAGCAGTTCATAGGAACTACCTACCAGCCTCCGTAGATTGCGCAAAACCGTTAGAGTCATTTAAGACGGCTCTAAAAGCGCTTTGCCAATCAAACCCAGCATTCTCTCTCGTTTAATAAAATCTTCAATGTATTAGATACAGATGCAGAAGTATATATGTTGCATAAGAAGTTTTATAACTTCTGTCTTTGTTATTCCAGGGAGAGCATGCCGAGTCATTTTAAGGTGAAGGAATATTGCCCTATTGTGTTCAGGAACCTACGGGACAGATTCAATATAGACGATATGGATTACATGGTAAATTACCCCATAACCAGATCTACCTAGCTAGTTTGTAGACAGTATGCAACAGCATAATTGTTACATTGTTCATACAGGTTACAGAAAGATGTTGCATTTGATTCTATTAACATGTCTAATGCAGGGCAGACTGCGAAATATTTACAAGAGGAAAGGGGGAATTCAAATGCTATCTATGGCGATAAAAAATATTTTTAGTTTTTCTCCTCAAGAATGAAATAAAGTTAGGTTGTTGCAAAACTTTTAAGATTATTTTCATGATTTCATAAATTTCTCTTTAATCAAGTCTTGTGCTTTAAATCTTAAAACAAAAAATTGAATTTCACTGAGACTTGAGTTGATTTGATGAATTCAAAAAATTGAAAAAAATACAAGTGAACTTTGAGGTGATTTGATATTTTCATGTTTCAGAATTCCTTCTCCAAGCCTCCGTTTGACATTGATTCACCAGGACGTAGCGGAGCTAGGATGCTAATGTCTCATGATAAAAAATTCTTCATCAAAACACTAGTCAGCGAGGAGGTGGAGCAAATGCACCATATTCTCAAACAATACCACCAGGTAACAATGAAAAACACAAACAGTAGCAATATGTATTACATACAATATTTAAACAGATGCTGCCCGGTATCTACAACGATGCAATCATCAGGTAACTAAAATATCACCAAGTACCAGTAATGCAAAGAATTACTACACTAGAATCACTAATTTGTCCAAAGGGTACAACCATTGGCAAGATGACTACAACAATTTCACATGGTAACACAAGCAATATCATATCGACAAGTACCGGTAACATTACACAGCCAATTGTGCCTCACATGAAATTCATATGAAATGAGCATCATATAAATTTCACATGAAAGTTCATGTAAAATTCATATAAATTTCACATGAAATTTATGTGAAAAATATTTTACATGAATTTCACATAAATTTCCTTCACATGAATTTCACATGAATTTTTCTAAGTGACCTTCACAGGAAACTGAATTCACATAACATCCATATAAAAATCTTCACATGAAATTCATGTGAAAAAATTCATGTAAATTTCATGTTCGTGCTCGTTTCACATAAATTTCATGTGAACTTTCATGTAAAATTCATGTAAATTTCACATGAATTTCATATGAGGCACAATTGGCTGTGTAACTTTACCAATATCAAGTAGATTAAACAATTCCACCAGCTAATTCTGACAAAACCTACAGGTTACATACTCCACCAATGCTGCCTGTACATTTCAACCATAACAAGAGGTTACTGAAACAGTGCTACCAAGTTATTAAAAAAAATACCATTGTATGGTCAGCCGCTCTTACCCCCAGTACCTTGGCATGTATCATGTGTAAAGCAGACCTGCCTACTTTTATGATTTTGGCATAATTTTTACTATTTTTGACATACAATTACGTTCTATGCTTTTGCTGCTCAATTTACGCTTACAACTGATTTCCGAGCAGAATGACTTTTTCAATGTAGTTTTAATAATACAGAAATAACAAACAAATGGACTCGCGTACATAAATTTGCAAGTTTAACCTTTGATATACACAATTGTGTGAATGTGTAAGATTTGTTAGGCAAGAAACAGGTAGGCAGTTCTGGTAAAGGAATTTATATAAATATGGACTTTGGGTGAGGTCAATATGTCATTATATTGACCCAATGAAATTTGTAATATTGTTCTCAGATTCATTCGATATTACAAATTTCATAAGGTCCATATAATTTTATACTGACTGGAAGCAAAGTCCTTATTTGTTTAACTACTTGTATATTTACATATGTAAATTGCAACTTACATGATTGTGTATTCATAAAGTAAAACAAATATAGCAAAACTTTAGAACTAAGTCATGGATTTAGAGAGGAAGATTAGTTAAACAAATTATATAAGCATTAAATTTTACAAATTCTCGAGCTTGGATTAGTGAATATAAGATAGCAAAATCTACTATCCAAATTATGTAGAATTATACAATTATTGATTGTGGATAAGGGCAACATTATACAATTATTGACTTTTGATGAGGTATACTCGTGACTATACAGACCTGGTCAGGTATTGGTTGACCGAGGCTGAAGGCCGAGGTTAACCAATGCCTGACCAGGTCTGTTTAGTCACGAGTAGACCGAAATCAAAAGTCAATAACTGCTTTATTAAATTAATCAGGATTTTATTAACATTTGCATTGCAATGATACGTGATGTCAAAGATCTAACACTACAAAAATCAATGCATGCGCTGGTAACGCACTCGCTAATCCCGAGTAGACCGCTTTGGAGTGTTAGCGGTCAACTCACTCTGAGGTACACTCTATCAAACAGCGTCTCCACCAATCAGAAATAAGCAAAATCGGCAATGATTCCTGATAATTTAATAAATGATTTGTTGGACCCGAAGACAAAATGTTGCCTGAGGCCAAAGGCTAGGGGCTACATTTTGTCTGAGGGTCCAACAAATATGTTGCCTGAATTCAGAGTCAATAATTTTTTTATCATACGTTCTTTAATATTTTGACACTGAACAATATGCTTACAATATTCTTGTTTACCTTTACGTGAAAATAACGCGGAGATAAGGAAAGGTGTATAACGTGACGACACAAATGATATGAGATGTATCTGACGATAGTTTTTGAACTACATGTACTGACCGCCCGGTCCAGTATTGATGTTAACAAAGTAACTATTGACTGCTTCGGTCCAATATTTGAATTTTTAGACATTTTCACAATACAGTTTTTATATAGAGATACTGATAAGGGTATAACAAAATTATATATAATTCTCTATAATAAATTTCAGTATATTTTTGAGTCAAATGGTCAAACCCACTTACCTCAGTACCTTGACATGTTATATAATTATATATTTATATGAATATTTTCAGTATATTATTGAGGTACAACGTCAGACCCTCTTACCCCAGTACCTTGGAATGTACAGGATCACAGTTATATAATTATATATTTATATGATTTTTCACAGTATATTGTTGAGGTACATGGTCAGACTCTCTTACCCCAGTACCTTGGAATGTACAGGATTACAGTTAATGACACAGAGACGTATCTGATAGCCATGAGAAATGTGTTCAGCCCGCGTTTAACCATACACAAAAAGTATGATCTCAAGGTAGGTTCCCTGTAACTTTTAAATTTCGTATCACATTTTACGGCTTTGTATGAAATATCGAAAGAATTAGGATTCTTTTGTTAGAAACATTGATCAATGCTAGGACATTATAATAATTGTTGTTTAGATGTAGGGCTCAGAGATTCAGTTTTATTAATGGAAGTTCTTTAGAAATGAGATTTTCTTAGAATTGAAATTATAACGTTTATAAGTGTGTCAGCTGCTGAAAAATAAGGCTAACTTTCTCAACACATTCTAAACAAATTCTGATTTTAAATATATGTACTAATTAGGTAATGCTTACTTACAGGGCTCCACTGTGGATAGGCAGGCCAGTGATAAAGAAAAGGTATATATCAAGTGTAAAGTTTGAATAAAAAATGAAAGACAGGTTTTGCATAATTATTTCTGTGTAAACAAACAACAAAAAAAAGTATCTACAAACAAGTAAACCGTAAAATGGGACGTTTATCTTTGAAAAAAACATCAGCTTGTCTCATTTTCAAATTTTTAATCCCAGAAACAAGTCAATCTGGATCTTTCAATCACACTCATTTTTTTGTTCCCTGTTTCAAACGTTCACTGTTTCTGAAATTTTTCATTGGTTTTAATTGCAGGTGTTAGTGAAAATAAAGCTCATAGATCTTAGATGAAATTTCAAGTTATAAGTTATTTACATGTCATTCTATAGAATCACCGAAAGATTTGATTTTTAATCTTTTCCTTATAATTTGTAAAATTTAAACTCGATGTTTCAGTCTAAAGAGCTGCCGACCTACAAGGACAATGATTTCGTCAATGACCGGGCCAGTATATATATAGGGAAGGAGTCCAAGGAGAAACTACTGAAACAGCTTACAAAGGATGCAGAGGTGAATGTCGTCATATATTACATATTTCTATGTTACGTATTTTTATGTGTGGCCTGTGAAGCATAGCGACATAAAGGGATAATTTTGTCCTTTGTCTGTCTGTGTTTGTCCATTTGTCTGTCTTTTGTCACACTATTGGTGTCACATTCCATAATGATCATTACGTTTCGCATGTGACACATGGATTCCTTGGAATGCTGTCACAGTTTTTAGATCTGTGTATTTTGGTTTGTTATGATATTACATATCTTATGATATTTGTTGGAATAGGGAAGCAAAATCTATTTTATGACACTTCAGCTGCTGTCTGTTTTCTCTTTCTTCTCCTTTCTTTCTTGAGACAAATTTTAAACTGTTATAACTTAAGTTTTTTGAGAACCATTAGAAATGTCTGGTGTGATTTAACTTCAAATAGAGGAAAGTATCTAATACATAAAAGAAAAAAAATATAATCTACTGTTTAAACAGAAGTTAAGGAATTCAGTTAGTACATTTCATTAAAAAAAAAATCAAGAAAAAATTTAAAATTCTCCTCTTTCTGTGCAAAAAAATTGTTCCCAGATGATTTAGTGAAACATTCTTTCCTTCTGTACAATATTTGCCTTTGTATATGAGCTGTACCTTACTGTTCTTCTTTGAGGATAAGGCCATCATAAGGGGAAAATAGTATACCAAAAATATCTACAATATTTCTTTTGATTATTATGTACAGATATTAGCTTTAAGGAGTTACCTCCCCTTGTCTGCAATTTGAAGATTTTTTATAAGTTTAATTTTGGAAAGCTCTTGTTGTAGAAATGACTTTTTCTTGTGAACATCAATTTTCTTTGAGTTTTATTGTCCTTGTGACAATTTTAGTTTTCCTTTTGGATTTTTTCCTGTATGACTTGAAAAGACTGGGTTTTTTTCAATTTGTATCTTATTTTGTCTTTATTTGATATTAATTTAGAATACCTGTAGCATATAAATAGATCTTTGATATGATAACTGTAATCAACTTTCGAAGAGTTTCATCATCCTTGTCCACATAATATCAATTTCCTTCTTTGAAGATTGTGGAATATCAGATGTATGTCTATTCATACTCTCCCTGGCTTAGATTATCTGTGTCATAATGTAAATGATATGAATATAATTGATGACAACATGACAAAAAATGTCCTAGGTATGAACTTGTTGTACTCTTTACCATTGTTGCATCATAATGGAATATTGCTTCTTTAACAGTGACATCAAAATGGAAAACAGTGCCAAAAGATCTCATCTTGGACATTTTTTGTTGCATATGAGCTTGGAACATGCTTTATTATTAGAGAGGTTGAGATTTCCTACGTGTAACATGTACGTGTTCTTGTATTCTGATCCACCATTGTGACACCATCATTTATTGTGTTTGACGTCATTAGCTTTACAAGGTACACGTCGCCAGTGAACATGTAAAGTGCGAGATACATGTTGGTCTTACTTCCAAGATATTTCTTCCCCTTTATTCTATAAAATAGTGTAATAACTATGGCATTCACTTTCGAATGATTCAAAGTTTCTATTTCAATAAAGATTTAATGGAACTTGGTGTTCCTTTTGAATTTAACCTGTCCAAAAGTCAATTCAAATGTTGAACATCTTCAAATTCGATAGCATCATTTAAAACCAGATAAATTTGCAGCATGGACCAGACATGCACATTTTGGGTACTTAACCCTCGTCAGTGATCCTCATTCTAAACATGTAATATATATTGTGTGAAAATTATCAAGTCCAAAAATGTACCGAAAGATCATGTAGCAGAATGGGTGGGATATGACGCTACAGGACCCATGTTTTAGAATTTTCTAAGTTCACTAAGATTTTACAAGTACACGTAGTGGTCTTTGAAATGAAATCTCAACAACAGTAACGTGTAGTTCAACTTGTACACTAGATGTACCTGTACAAGTTACACGTAGGAAATCTCAACCTCTCTAATAACTTTATTACCAGTACTCCTGTCTCATGATGAATAGTTACATTAATAGTTTCTTTTTTTCCTCTGACACAGTTTTTAGCCGGTTTACACCTGATGGACTACAGCCTTATTGTTGGTATCCACTGACTGTGATAGAGAGGACTCCGATTTTGTTCGACAGCGCTATGAACCCTCCGCTAGAGGAGGAAGAGGAGGAGGAGGTGTCTGAAAATGGCCTAGAAGAGGAGTTAGGGGAGGATCAAGGTGGGATGGGGTGTGTTCCCACACCCCCGGAGAGCCCACAACCCGCTCCCTACCCACCTTTTACTGGGGACTTAGATACAGACATGGAGAGATTCGCTATTAGATGTAGTTCAGGTAAAGATTATTAGAGTTTTTGAAAAGTTTGATTTTTTGAAAATTTTGAATTCCAGAAATTTTGAATTACATGTTGTATTATAATATGATATACATGTAATAAATCTTTGTTGGGGATTTGAGAATGAGGGAGAAGGGGGAGGTTAATTTTGAATCTTAATGTATCAGTACTAATATGTCAAAGCATCTACATAAATTTTTTAAGGTCTAAACAGTGATTCTTTGAATTACTGAACTTAGGACATCTTCTGAGTTCTTGTCATGTCAAGTTCAATTTGTCTGACACTGTGATGTGATGATAAACTTTAAGATATTACTAAATTAAGCAATATATAGTCTCTTTGAGAAATGACTTTAATAACTTACATGTATCTTTCTTTCTATTAATGGACCAAAAGCAATGTACTAAAACTAAAAAGAAAAGCCCGCAAATTGCAAATAAATGATGAAAGATTATATACTTTCTGTACACAAAATAAAATGTGTCTATAAGAAGATAATGGAAGATTAATCTTTATCTTTTTATGAAATGAAATTATACAAATGCGTTAATGATTAAAGATTATCTACTTTCTATATACAGAATGATATTAGATATAAGTAAATAATCAAATATTAATTCCTTTCTGTACACAGAATGCCCAAGGCGTGAAATTTACTTTATGGCAATGATTGACATTTTAACGAAATATGGCGTTAAAAAGAGAACTGCTCAAGCTGCAAAGACTATGAAGCATGGTGCAGGGGCCGAGTTCTCCACCATTAAACCGGACCAGTACGCCAAACGATTCCTTGACTTCTTAGATAAAAACATACAATAGTGCAGGACTTGAACAAACACTCACCGATGTTAGCCTTTATTCTATCACTGGATCATTATTAGCGATTTGGGAAAGTAGATAGTCTATAGATAGAAGGTGTCAAAACAAATCGGAAGCTGGGATTCAAGAATTGGATTTTGCATACATTTGGAGTATATCAGGATTATATTGAAGAAAAACAGAATTTTAATGTAACATTGTCGATGTTGTACCACATATTACTGATCAGGCTTTCTGCACAATTAACCGATGACAAACTATTTTATGTAATATAAAGTTGACGGGGTTTACATCAAGAAATTGATCTAGTTAAGAATTGACTTAGTTAATACGACATGTACAAGTTTGGATGAAGCTAAATCCTAGGGTAAATTGTAATGTTGTCTTGAAAGAACATTTTTAACTATTTGTATATGTAAATCTATTCGTTTATTTATGATCTTTTTTTTTTTCCAAGTAGCCTTTGTCACTTTTCATTAATCTTATATAGTGACATTCCACATTTATTTTACGAGCCAGTTGCTTTGCTGTTAAGTGCAAGGATGCATGTACCTATTCTTATTATTTAGGTTGTGAATTGGGCATCTATCAAGTACAAGACACAACCTGAAATTTAAAAAAAAAATGCTCTATCTTTCCTTGGTTTCAACATGTTTGAATTCTTGGGCTGCAAAATAAGTAGTTTAAAGAGCACTGCAGGGTCACAAAGTTTTCTTTCTTTTGCGCATTAGAGATTTTCAATTATATTGTAGTAACAACATTATATCAAGAAAGATAACTCCAAAATTTAACTTAAATAGAAGGTTAAGGAGGGACTTTAAGTTTGTTAGAATAGTTTATACTTATATGGCTTTATTTTGTTCATTTGAATTGTATCATGGATTAGTGAAGGCATAATGATGCAAGATTATATATATAGAAATATGAACTCTGAAGTTGATGGAGAAAAGTTTTGTAGATTTATTATTCGTTGTTATATTTGTTTAATTATCTTTGTTTTTACAGCCTAAGAACAATTTTGTCATATATTTATGTTGCCTTCAACACAAGGCTACATTTAGGGATAATTTGGTCCGTCTGTCCATCTGTCTGGTAAATCACACTTTTACATAATGGCTATAACTAACTTGATATACATTATTATACCATTCAAACATGCAGTGCAATGAGACTGAATGCCCAAAGACGATCAAGATTAAGGTTATATATTTAGCTTCAAACATGCGACAAGCAACATACACGTTCTTTGACAGTGTGCTTTGAATAAAAAAATTGACGGAAAGATTTGAAATGATGTCCAATCAGAAAAATCTATAAGCTACACATTATTAAGTTTTGTGTTAAATTTAATGATTTTAAGTTTTAGGATACTTTACAAACCTTTATTTGGTGCTTGATTTATTCGAAGGCAAAACATTAAGTTTTTTGCATGTGTGTCATTATTTATATTCAATGACACATACATTATATGTGAACATACGTTGAAAAAACTCACTGAATCTTGCATTGTACATGTATGTGCTTATATACTCAATCTTACTGATGACAATACATACTATGTTATAAACATGCATGTTATACATATTTAAGTTTGAAATTTATTTGTAAGGGTGTGTACATATGTACATGGTACAATCTGCTATCTGTGCCTAAGTTCACAGTGTTTAACAATGTACATGTATTAATTGTTGCTTTGTTTTATCTTTAGTGCTCAGTTCCATTCTGTCTCATCCCATTCTCAGTTTCATATTGCCTTGTGATAAGTAAATCGGTAATAACTATAGTGCTATTATCAAGCATCATATTTTCAAACAGCCTTTTTCACTATGAAATTAAATGTTCTACTGCATGATTTTTCTTTCTCAATATTTAAGAATTGTTAGAGTGTCATTCAGCTCTTTAAAATCAATGCTAACAGTGTGGAATTGCTTTTACATTCTATTTGAAAGTGCTACTCATAATACGAGAAACGGTGAATCCCAAATGCTTACACATTTTCTGAAAAAAAAGCTGTGACAGCCATTTTCTGTACTTTGATAATTTCCTATTATTCCATGTTAACATGTGATTACATGTAAATCTAAGTCAAGTTTGATAATCTCAGGTTTGACACTTTTCAAAATCTTTTATTCTTTCAGGACTCAAATTATTCTTAATTTCTAATTTCTCTATCATTCCATGTGAGTATTTTTACGTGTAAAATGTTGAAACAGGACCATCTTAATACCTGATATGGTAAAATATTTTCAGGATGAAGTGACCATGTGTTTTTTTTATGTTGGGCAGGTTTTTGTACCTACATGTATATTTCTTACACAGCTTTCTTGACTTGCCATGTAAGGTTTCCAAGGTGACATGTCAAGGTCACTATTAGGAATAGTGTATGATTTCGGTTCAAATACAATGTAGCATACCCCACTTAACAAACAAAGATACGTAGATATTTCTTTTCTTCTTTACAGTGCATGGAACATATTTTATCATGACTTTATCTATTTTTTTCCATCAACTGTATAATTATGTGCATGCGTATCGAATATTAAGTTGCAGTTTGCCTGAAATAGTATTATGGAGTCAGCATTGCTTATTGTGAAATTATTGAATATTGTTTTATACAAGTAATAGCGAGCGGAGCTCGCTGCAAAGGCCCGAAGGGCCTTTGCGAGCAAAGCTCGCCCTTATGGTAACGCGTATACACTTACCTTAGTGAGAAAATATGCTGAATCAAAGAATGAGAATGTACTACTATGCTTTCAAAAACTTTCGTCCCCTCGCAGACAGAGTTACTGCGGAGATGCTGAATATTGCCATTTAATTTTTTTTTTCGACTCCGAGTATACGTATATGTTATACTCAATTTTTGTTTACAAGTTAAATTTATTGACATAATTTTTCGTAAAGCAGATTACGAAATAGCATCGACAACTCGGCGTAACCGCGGAATCTTTTTAGGAAAGCCGACATTTTCGTTTGAGTATTTTGTTTACTGTGCTTCTATGACGTCATTGCGCCAAATTCTTAATGTCACTTTGACGTTGTAAGATTTTCCTTTAATGGACGTATTTTGCTTGACGTAAACGCTTCTAAAAAGGTCAATAAACCGGCCAAAGTATTCCCATGGGCGATTTTGTGTTCAATCCGGATGGCTTCACGTTATTAAGTTTCTCAATCCAGAACACTTCTCGGATTTTACGATAATATTTGGAGGCATCCGAACATTTCTCCAAAATTATAATTTTGATGTCCGATTTTAAAGTGGTTTTCTTTATTGAAATTTATGAAACACGCTTTGGACGATTGTATCTGACATCGGCGAGATGGATTTTTTTTCTTTTGGGCGATATGCAATGAGTTATTTATTTTCATTTAACAGTTTTATAACAAAATTAAAATGGCTTGAAATAAAAAAAATCACATGTAGGAAATATAACCTTTTGTGTTTGCTCGTATTTTTCTGTAAATTTGACTGGAATCCTCCCCCCCCCCCTCAACCTAATCTAATATTTGCCGGTCAAGGCCAAAACAGGAACGTACAAAGAACCATATTTTAAGCCCCCCCCCCCCCCCCCCCCTTAAAATGTTCATCTGCTGGTCTAGACCAATTTTACAAATGCCTCTGTGTTTCCACTCGCCTTATACTGCCTTTTTTGGCAATCACCAAACAGAAAGTTTTGTAAGATAGGATAAACCGTCATAGTCTAAAATCATATTTATTTTCCCTCCGCTCGCACAAAAAGGCTTTGCCTTGATTCATATTATAGGGTCATGCATATTAACCAATGGCTTGCACATTCATGTATATAATTAGTATTGTATATTCATGAGTAAAGGACATAATTTTGCCGTCATGTGTTACCCTCTTTTGAATGCATAATTTTATTTTAATGAAAAAGAAACCTTTCTGATAATTATGGTGTACATGTATTGTGGAAATTATTAACACGATGTTAACATGGTTAAGAAGAAGGAATTATTATACTGAAGGTTTTGTTAGCAACAAAATTTTATAGGAAGTCTAGTCTCATTTCCAAGGGCAGAAAACTCTAGGGAAATTCTGTCAGAATTTTGCGATCATTCTCTACAGCAGAATTAAAAAAAAAAGTACTTTTCTAGTATGACCTCTCTGACATATATTGTAAATTCATTTCACTTGCCTAGAAATTCAATGAATGTATTTTATGTAGAATACATCCATTTATAAATGAAGTTAAACAGAATTTGGAATGGAAAAAATGAGATAAAAGTGGCAAATATTGAAGGAGGACGGCAAAAATGAAAGTGACACTAGAAGAATAAGATGAAAATGTCAGGATATGAATTCACGGCTATGTCATTCATGGAGTTTGATTTGAGCTGAAGATTTACATGTATATCTTAAGACGCTTATTTTCTTCTTTCTACATGTATAGTTAATTTTATTTATTTTAAGAAGCAACTTGTATACAACTTTTCATAAAATTTTTCTTGTTGATTAAAACACAAAAATCAATGTGACAATATGATTTAATTGACTTTTTTTTGGTTTACGCTTCTGTTCACATACTTTATCGGATAAACCATTCTAATTTTGAAAGTTGTATTTCAGTTCAAATTTCTGTTTACTTTTTACCGTGTTTATAATCATCGTAACATCCCTGTCTGAAAAAGGTAAAGGTAATATTTTCTTGGACAAGTATGAGCACAAAATTAAACTATTAAGAAATTGATTAAACAGAATTTTGTTTCTTGTAGAATTCAAATTAAGAAATTATCAATTAAACAGTATTTGTTTCGTGTAGAATTCAAATTCAGAAATTATCAATTGAACAGAATTTTGTTTCTTGTAGAATTCAAATTAAGATTTTATCAATAAGCCCTTTTCACATAACTGCGTGACTAGCATTTTGTGGACGGCAAGTACCGACTTTCATGACTTCACAGTTAAAAGTGATTGTCCTTAACGTCATATTGTGGGAACTGGCCTTATTTTGCCGTCCAAAACAACTGGACCGCAGTTATGTGAAGAAGGCTTATTAAACAGAAGTTTGTTTCTTGTACTAGTATTCAAATTGAAGCAGGTAAAGAGATACATGCACCCCTTGAAGAAATGATATGATTTATTAATACTATACTATAATTGTAGGACCAATTCTTTTTATCGGCACATCTCATGACAAGTCTGTATGTATTCCTCACCTTTTGTCTCATTATTATGCATACTCTGTTGACTTATCAGAAGTTTTATGTTAATATCTTCATTTATTTCTTATATATAACATATATATATATATACATGTATACGATTAAGTGATTTTTTTGTGGTCATAGAATGTGGGTAATTTTATCAAAGTCATACTTATGTAAGTTAAGCTATAGTTTCCTTTTGATAAAACATTTTGAATGTTATTGGGACCGACATTATGCTGTGCTATACATTGTCAAAAGTGAGAATTGTAACCCTATCAGATTCGGATAAAAAAAAGGCATAATCATTATTTTCCCACAAAATTTTTCTGTTTGAAAGGAGAAATATTCATTTACCCTAACTTACTTTTATTTCTGTATAATAATTAAGTATATATATTCCTTAAGACATGGTGTTTAAGTTTACTACATGTGTATGAAGATTTAAATAAACTATTTCTATTATTAAATTAGATAGAAATGCATGTTGCAGATAAATCTATAGCCTTCATTTGATCTTAATATTTCATAAAATTCAAATTCTAGATGTCTTGTCTTCACAGTGTAACTCGATTCATAATGATTGCAAAACTATAAAGGAAATTGTGTAACTCATATTCTACATTGAAAACTGGGTATTGGAATGAATTAACTACATAGTAGTCCCCGTTGAGTATACTCTTGTCCGTTATAATTATGATAATATTGTAACGTAGTGATTTATTTGTATATGGTTATATGTTCCAAGGTGAAGTTTCAGAATACCATTTTAGTTCAGAATTCTGTTCCTTACTTGTTGTCGACAGAAAAGCACATAGATGGTAAGCATTTTGTTATGTTTATTTCCCCTGTATTTGTTCTTCCACATGTCACCTATTATGAAATAAATTTGAATGTCATAATGTAACTGAAATGGTTGTCTTATTTCAGTCAAGTAGTGTAAAGATCTGACTGCAGATAGCAAAACTCAAGTTTGGCTCATTTTCTTAAAAGTCTTGATATTAAATTGTATCTGAGATCGCACATGCTGGCAGAATGACACCCATACCAAAGGACCATCAACTAAAGCAATGCTTTGATGGTCCATAATGATGCAATAATGTGCAAGTCCACTAACAGGTGTATTGTTGGATCCAAAAATTTCAGAGGGACTTAATTTGCAAACCGCTGACTTGATTTGCTATGCACTGACTTGAGACTTGATTTGTAAACCGCGTTGTTTGCAAACACCCAGTCGTTAAAATGGACACTGAGTGACTTAGGCTTGGTATACCTTCCTTGGAGATAGCATTTCTATTTAACTAAGACATGAACGGTGTGTTACATCGAAGACATACGGACTGATTATCCTTTATTATGCTAATGAGATACCCAAGTCTCATCTGTTTTAAGCTGTCCATCAAAATTGATAGGGATAAAAGCATTTAAACGGACCAGTCGGATAAAAGTTATAGATATTAACCCTATAGGTGTCAATGAGGAAATGACAGAAAATTTACCTTTCCCCTAATGTAGTCCCCCATACAACTGACTTGATTTGCCAACAGCAGAAATAAAGCCTTGCCAAATTTTGTGTCCGGCACGTGACAGTTTGTGCTGATTCATTTCATTTTGCATGTCATTAGTTCGCTGGTGCTGGAAAAGACATATCACCCTGATAATGAATTATAGCCCTAATTCAGTGCAACAAATGTTTATTGTCTTCTTCTGCAACTCTACTGGCGAGGAAATATAAAATTAGTATGAGAAAAACTTCGCTTCGACCTCCTTCCCCCTTTAAAAATTTTAAAATTTACTAATTATGCCTTTTTATGTAAAACCTTCTGTTTGACTTATAAAGTATGTAAGTTGCAAAGTTTCCTGGAGCGAAGCTTCAACAAGACATAAGGCTAAACTTATCCTTATCCTTAATATTAGACTCTTGTGTTGATTGAGATTACATGTAGATGCTTGTGTGGTAGAATAGTTGGTTTCAACGACTTTAAGTCAGGACATTCAAAACACTAAAAGTTTTAAAGTTGTAGGCACTTTATAGAAATAATTTCGAAAAGAAAATAGTGTCACTTCCCTCTCTTTATTTTCCATGAGAGGTATAAATGTTATCAGTTGTGGCATATTTTGTTTGATAAAAGAAGTAGAAACAGTATACAGCTAGATCGAATTAGTATGTTGCAGTTCTGGTAAAAATAATTAATTCCTGCTCGCTTCGATCGCCGATAGAATATCTACTTACGAAGAACCCGTAATCGCATACAGAATATGATAATGTTATTTTTTTATTTAGAATAAAAGTAAGGCTGAAGCGCTTATTGAATATTGCGAGTATGTCATGGTGAAAAATAAAGCCTGTGTTTGTGAAACACGAATGCCCCCGGTGGCATCTTTGTTAGTATAAACACTATTTTCTGTTAAGTACATGTATGTGAAAGGTCAAGGTCAGGGTCATTTTGTTAAAAAATGTTGGTATCGATGGAAAAATCTTGTGACAAGGAATACACATGTGAAATATCAAAGCCCTATCACTTTCCATTAAAAAGTTACAGCCAATGTTAAAGTTTTTGAAAAGTAGGTCAAAGGTCAAGGTCACGAGGTCAAAAATTTTGGTATCAATGGATACGTCTTGTCATAAGGAATACACATGTGAAATATGAAATCCCTTTCACTTACCATTCAAAAGTTATGCCCAATGTTAAAGTTTTTGAAAAGTAGGTCAAAGGTCAAGGTCAAGGTCACCAGGTCAAAAATTTTGGTATTATTGAAAAGATCTTGTCACAAGGAATACATGTTAAGAAATATGAAAGCCCTATCACTTTCCATTAAAAAATTATGCCCAATGTTAAAGTTTTTGAAAAGTAGGTCAAAGGTCAAGGTCACCAGGTCAAAAATTTTGGTATCAATGGAAAGGTCTTGTCACAAGGAATACACATATGAAATATGAAAGCCCTATCACTTCCCATTCAAAAGTTATGCCAAATGTTAAAGTTTTTCGGACAAACAGACAGACAGACAGACAAACAGACGGACAGGCCAAAAACTATATGCCCCCGAATCTTTGATTCCGGGGGCATAATAAAGTGCTGCACTAAAGAAGAAATCAGTACAAAGTCAATGTACATGTCATTGGGGTTAATTGCCCCGGGCGTACATGTCTGGTCCATGCTGCAAATCTATCTGCTCTTAAATAATGCTAATGAATTTGAAGACGTTTGGCATTGAATAGTTTTCATTTATTTCAAGCTCAATATCAGTATTATAATTGCAAAATGTGAAATGATATCGTTGTTCACCTTTGCCTTGGCAATTTTAAGGAGGTTATGATGACCTTTTGAACCATATGAAACAACTGTATAATTCTACTTTGAATATGTTATTTTAAGATAAATATTAATTGCATTTATCTTGATACAGTTGAATACTTAATATAATACTACGAATTTCCTCTACATAAAGATATGGTCCCAAAATTGAAATGACATATAACGGACATGTAACGCCGACTCCGGACGATTCATTTATTCGACATCCACGTCCATATCAATTCGTCTGATTCCCATGTTCCCTGCATCCAGAAAATAACAACTGACAGGGAACTACACCGCGCGACCACCGCATGCATAGAAACCCTGTGTTGGTATGACAATAGGTGATGTTTTTGCACGTTTGGAAAATATTCAAGAGTTTTCAGCCAGGAAGTCATTAGCTCAGCTCTGCGAGGCATTTTGTAGACAGGGAAAATAGAACTTCTATTCTCAAGGTAAAGTACAAGAGCAAATTGATTAATCGACCTCATGTATTCTGTTCTGTAACAATAATTAATAATTTGTTTGAAATCAAATTATGTAGCTGAAAAAGCAAAGGTCTCTCTCTCTCTCTCTCTCTCTCTCTCTCTCTCTCTCTCTCTCATTATAGTGTCATCTTTATTTATTTATTTTATTTAACTAGCACCACATAAAATGGTTTTATTTTCATTGAGTGTTATGTCTTGATAATATCATATGGATTTCTAACGGAATACATTCACTGGATTAATTCCATGCAACCAGAATTTCTCAGCCTAGTTTCGATTCGGGGTCATAGTTTGAAAGCCTTTCTACATTGAATGACCCCAACTATAATGTTCAAGATCAAGTTATAATGGATGGACTGTTATGAGATTGTATCTTAAGTTAGTTTTGTTTCATTGTTTCCGTCTGTTTGTCCGCTATTTTCTTTTCTTGTGAGAAACCCCTCCTTCTCACTGTTTTGCTATATATTTTTTCAAGAATTTTTATGCGTTGTGATTTTTTTATTCTGATTTCGGTTTTGTTTTGAATTTCATTCACTGAATCATAAACGTAATAAGATACCAAAAATAAATGAAACGTATCACCTAGATTATGTAAATAGTGCAAAATTGTTAAATTTCTATAAAAAAAAAAAACAAATGATAGAATAATAAAGCCTGTGTTTGGGAAACACGAATGCCCCCGCTGGCATTTTTGTTAGTATAAACGTCATTTTCTGTTAAGTATGTGAAAGGTCAAGGTCAACAATTTTGGTATCAATGGAAAGGTCTTGTCACAAAGTATACACATGTGAAATATGACAGCCCTATCACTTAGCATTCAAAAGTTATGTCCAATGTTAAAGGTTTTGAAAAGTAGGTCAAGGTCAAGGTTAAGGTCACGAGGTCAAAACTTTTGGTATCGATGGAAAGGTCTTGTCACAAGGATCACCCATGTGAAAAATGACAGCCCAACCACTTAACATTCTAAAGTTATGCCCAATGTTAAAGTTTTTGAAAAGTATGTCAAAGGTCAAGGTCATGAGGTCAAGAATTTTGGTATCAATGGAAAGGTCTTGTCACAAGAAATACACATGTGAAATATGAAAGCCCTATCACTAACCCTTCAAAAGTTATGCCCAATGTTGAAGTTTTTGAAAAGTAGGTCAAAGGTCAATGTCAAGGTCACAAAGTTAAAAAAAAAATTGGTGTCAATGGAAAGGTATTGCCACAAGGAACACAAATGTGAAATATGAAAGCCCTATCACTACGCTTTCAAAAGTTACGCCTTATGTTAAAGTTTTTGAAAAGTAGGTAAAAGGTGAAGGTCATGAGGTCAAAAATTTTGGTGTCAATGGAAAGGTCTTGTCACAAGGAATACACATGTGAAATATGAAAGCTCTATCACCTTTCATTCAAAAGTTATGTCCAATGACAAACAGACTAACAGACAGACAGGCAGACAGACGGACAGACCAAAAACTATATGCCCCCAAATCTGTGATTCCGGGGCATAAAAAAGATTAATGAATTGAAAAGCAAATAAGTGAAATTGATATTCGGAGATTAATCTCAAATGAGGATTCACTGAGAAAAACAGAACAATGGTTCGCTTTTAAGGTTCATAGTTACACCCTTTCCAAAACTCCCAAAAACACTGTTTAACATCACAGGTTAAGTTTTATTGATTTTAATGGAAGAAAACAATGTAATGTATAGAATTTTGATGAAAAAAGTATATGTCAACGAGCTTCCAATGGATTTATGACCTTCCAAAGAAGTACATGTCCATTTTTAGCTCACCTGAGCCATAGGCTCAAGTGAGCTATTGTCATAGTGTTGCGTCCGTCGTCCGTCGTCCGTCGTCGTCGTCGTCGTCCGTCGTCGTCCGTCGTCGTCCGTCGTCGTCGTAAACTTTTCACATTTTAAACTTCTTCTCAAGAACGGCTGAAGGGATTTTGATGAAACTTGGTAGGTATGAAGTACTCATGGTCCCCTACAAGTGTTGTTGTTTTTCGTCTGGATCTGTCAACAGGTGGCGCCACCACAGCCAAAAGTAGGTCACGGGGGGTACCCTCCTTTGACAAACTTCTTCTTCAGAACCGAAGCATGTATCGACAAACCGAAAGCATCAGGATGATCTAGAGAGATGTCTTAAGAAGTGTTGTTATTTTTGGTTCCACTTCGAAGTCAAATTTTTGACGCGTTTTTGACGTCTTTTCGGACTTTGTCAGAAATGCAAATTTTTGCACTATTTCTTTAAATAACTCAATAAGTGTATGATTTTACACACTCATTTACTACATATTTATCATATTTAACTTACTTAATGCTTTGATATGTATTTTATGCTGAAAATTTACTTTTTTGATTTTTTATGAATTTTTTCTTATGTAAAAAGGAAGGGGGGGGGGTTGATTTTCATACATTTTCTGCTTCTTTTCTATAACCACTCTTCAGATTGTCATGACAATTTGTAGGTATGAGGTACTCATGCATGGTACCCTACAAGTGAAAGAATTTTGTCAAGATATCCACTTTTGGATTTTGAAGGAATATTTTTTAAGATTGTACATAGGTATAATGTATGTTTTCCATGCCAAATGGACCCATGGGGAGTAGCTTCAAACCCCGGCGGGACCCCAACAATTTTTTTTTCTCTTTTTCAGTTTTTTTTTCTCTTATTTTTATATTTATCGCTAGAAATGAAACTGTGAAAGAATTTTGTCAAAATATCAACTTTTAGATTTTTAATGATTATTTAAATAAGACAAGCTATAGCTAGTTTGGCTTTGTGTACTTATTTTCATACTTCGAATTAACTTGGCCACATATGCTATCAAATATACGCTGAATTTATTTTTAAGATGTTGACTTTTTGTGTCGCCTGCGAAGCACAGCGACACTTAGGGATCACTTTGTCAGTTGTTCGTCTGTCCGTCCATCCGTCTGTCCGTCTGTCTGTCACACTTGGGTGTCACACCCCATAACTTTTGATTGGTAAGTGATAGGGCTTTGATATTTCACATGTGTATTCCTTGTGACAAGACCTTTATACACATATCATAATTTTTGACCTTTTGACCTTGACCTAGATATTTGACCTACTTTTCTAAAAATCTAATATTGGCTATATCTCTTGATTGATAAGTGATAGGGCTTTGATATTTCACATGTGTATTCCTTGTGATTAGACCTTTCTACACATATAATGTTTGACCTTGTGACCTTGATCTAGATATTTGACCTACTTTTCTAAAAATCTAATATTGGCTATATCTCTTGATTGGCAAGTGATAGGGCTTTGATATTTCACGTGTGTAATCTTTGTGACAAGACCTTTCTACGCAAACCATATTTTTTGACCTCGTGACCTTGACCTAGATATTTGACCTACTTTTCAAAAAATCTAAGATTGGCTATATCTTTTGATTGGTAAGTGATAGGGCTTTGATACTTCACATGTGTATTTCTTGTGACAAGCCCTTTTTTCACATACTATATTTTTTAACCTTATGACCTTGACCTAGATATTTGACCTACTTTTAAAAAAAAACCAAGATTGGCTATATCTATTGATTGGCAAGTGATAGGGCTTTGATATTTCTCTTGTGTATTCCTTTTGACAATACCTTTCTACACATACCATAATTTTGACCTCATGACCTTGACCTAGATATTTGACCTACTTTTCAAAAAAATTAAGATTTGCTATATCTTTTGATTGGTAAGTGATAGAGCTTTGATATTTCATATGTGTATTCCTTCTTGTGACAAGGCCTTTCTACACATATCATAACTTTTGACCTCATGACCAAGACCTAGATATTTGACCTACTTTTCAAAAAATCTTAGATTGGTTATTTCTTTTGATTGCTGAGTGATAGGCTTTGATATTTCACATTTGCATTCCATGTGACAAGACCTTTCTTCACATACCATCATTTTTAGCTCACCTCGACGAAGTTGAGTGAGCTTATGCTATAACCCCACGCGTCCGTGTCCGCGTCTGCGTCCGGTTAAGAAGTTTGGGGTAGCTCAGTATCTGACAAAGTACTAACGCTACAGTAACCAAACTGGCACAAATGATTCATCTTTGGATGCTGAGGTGAACCCATGCATCGTATGCAGCATCTGACCTACATTTTCAGCTTGAGTGACTTGGTTAAGAAGTTTGGGGTAGCTCAGTATCTGACAAAGTACTAATGCTACAGTAACAAAACTGGCACAAGTGATTCATTTTTGGATGCTGAGGTAAACCCATGCATCGGATGCAGCATCTGACCTACATTTTCCGCTTGAGTGACTTGGTTAAGAAGTTTGGGGTAGCTCAGTATCTGACAAAGTACTGATGCTACAGTAACCAAACTTGCACAAGTGATTCATCTTTGGATGCTGAGGTGAACCCATGCATTGGATGCAGCATCTGACCTACATTTTCCGCTTGAGTGATTTGGATAAGAAGTTTGGGGTAGCTCAGTATCTGACAAAGTACTAATGCTACAGTAACCAAACTTGCACAAGTGATTCATCTTTGGATGCCGAGATGGACCCATGCATCGGATGCAGCATCTGACCTACTTTTTCCACTTGAGTGATTTCGCTTTTAAAAGCCAATATTGAGCAGAGTATAAGTGCTACATGTACCAAACTTGCATATTGGATGTATCTTTGATCAAACTTTCATAAAATGACCTTGACCTACTTTTTCCGCTTGAGTGATTTTGCCTTTAAAAGCCAATATTGAGCAAAGTATAAGTGCTAGATGTTCCAAACTTGCATATTAGATGTATCTTTGATCAAACTTTCATAAAATGACCTTGACCTACTTTTTCCGCTTGAGTGATTTTGCCTTTAAAAGCCAATATTGAGCAAAGTATAACTGCTACATGTACCAAACTTGCATATTGGATGTATCTTTGATCAAACTTTCATAAAATGACCTTGACCTACTTTTTCTGCTTGAGTGGTTTTGCCTTTAAAAGCCAATATACATGTACTAAGAAATATGTTTGAATTGAATTTTGCTGTCACGAGGTGAGCTTCGTAATCTGTGATTACCTATGTTTTACCTCGTGCACTTGCCCTATATATTTGACCTACTTTTCAACAAATCTATGATTTGCTATATCTTTTGAGTGGTAAGTGATAGGGCTTTGATATTTCACATTTGTATTCCTTATGAAAAGACCTTTCTAAACATTCCATAATTTTTAACCTAGTGACCTTGCCCTTGATATTTGACCTAATTTCAATAAAAAAAAAATCCGCTACGCAGGCGACACAAGCATTCCTTGGATTGCTTTTTTTTCATACATGCATATTTCAGAACAATTTCCCTATTTAATGATTATTTTCTCTGTCTTATTTCTGTATCTATGGTAAACATAGTCGCCATATATCTTGTGTTACAGATTTGATTGGTTCAATACCTCCTTGCCCCTTTAGTAGGGGTAACTACAGGAAATAAAAAGGTGCACACTAAAAATTTTGACTGACTTGAAATGCCCGGAAGTCTGTAAAATTGGTCTTTTTTGATTGCGAATCTTTGGCATGCATAAAAATTTAAAGAAAAAGGGGGGGGGGGGGTCATGCATGTCCTTTTTTCGCAAATTTCACTTTTTTTACAGGAACTCTGCGTCCTCATCGAAAATGTTCCGAATTTTGCATATTTTCAAACCTATCTGTAGATTGCATGAAAGACAAGATCAAGTTCGAAGTTAAATTTATCACGACTATTGATTCAATATGCTAAAAATATATTTCCAAGCACCGCATTTCAGCATATTTACCGAAAATAATTTGTCCAAGTGGCTTCACTGGGTCATGAGGTTTGATACACCGTACACTGCTGTTTGGAAAATAAATTGGCTCAATTTCTGCAAAACTCACTTGAATTAATATTGTCCGCTAACAACTTGTCTGTGTTAATTGGATTAACACGATTTTGACTGTACGTTGCATGTATTAAGATGAAATCAATACTATTCAAAAGCTCTCATTCATAGATTTCTGTATAATTTAATATGAATAAAGGCAAAACCGAAAAGTCTTTGTTTTTTATGCTTCCGGAATCAAAGATATGGGGGCATATAGTTTTTGGCCTGTCCGTCTGTCTGTTTGTCTGAAAAACTTTTCATTGGGCATAACTTTTGATAGGAAGGTGATAGAGCTTTCATATTTCACATGTGTATTCCTTGTGACAATACCTTTCCATTGATACCAAAATTTTTGACCTCGTGACCTTGACCTTGACCTTTGACCTACTTTTCAAAAACTTTAACATTGGGCATAACTTTTGAATGGTTAGTGATAGGGCTTTCATATTGTACATGTGTATTCTTTGTGACAAGATCTTTCCATTGATACCAACATTACTCTGACCCTGACCTCTCACATACTTAACAGAAAATGGTGTTTATACCAACAAAGATGCCACCGCGGGGCATTCGTGTTTCACAAACACAGGCTTTATTATTTTCTGGCATACTAGCCATTAATAATGAAAGGTTTGGTGTTCAATTTTAAATAAACTTAATTTATGAAATCATTTCATTGTTTTATTCTGTTTCTGTTGCACATTTATGTGGAATTTTACAAAATGATTTTATTTTTGATGTTGCATAATCGAACTATACTAGCTGGGCATATGACTTTGGATCGCATAATCCATCTTTTCAAATCAGTAAAAAAGTTGTTGTTTTGAAATGTGACTATTTTCTCTTGTTTGTACTTTTAAAGGTTGTCTAAAAAAAAAACTTGTCTGCATCCGGCAAAAATCTTGTTAGAAAGGTTGTGGGCTAAAATCCTGGTACTGGCACTATCAGTATTCAATGTCAGTATGTCAATTAGAGCGTGCATGGGTATCAGGTGAGCGTTGTGCCCCCTGGGGCTCTTGTTTCAAGAATTTTCCCAAAATTTGCATCATATCATCAATATACCTCTATTATTTTAAACTTGATGCATGAATGTATATGGTCATTCTTTTAATAACGAAAGAAGGTCTAAAACAAATAAAAAATAGAAAATACATCAATGCTGGTACGTCAAATTCTATGAAATAGTAAATATTGTAACATTTTTGCTCTTTTCTTGACGGCATTATTTTTAGAGTCCAACTGGTAAATAACGGGTTTAAGTAAACATGCCAGTGAAAGGAAAATTTGATATCTTAATCTAAGTTAACATATCTTTCAAAAATAAAAAAGAAATGTAGCAATCATCGCGCAAAATCTCAAGTTTGATACAAAATTATGAACCTATCCCCCTCTCAGATTTTGTTAAAAAATGCCGGCAGGAGATCCCGTCCGTACTCTATTTGCATTAATATTTCCTGAACCGTTCATCTAAATGACTCCATTTTTCATCCATATATCAATTGGAAATAGAACTGATCAAGAAAGGGAAACCTGTAAACCATTTAATAATATTTACCCATTATATCAGTAATATTTTACGCCTGCAACAGTGTTACGCAAATGACGTCAATGGATGTATTTGGCTATTCATATTTAAACGTCAAAACGTCACGTTGGTAAAGAAAAAACGGCCCTGAATGAAATAGGGCGATGAAAACAAGATGTTTATCTTAAGAATAGAATTATTAATGTATAGAATGTATTCAGACAAATGAATACGCAAAGAAAATTACTAATACTTCAATCACACGTTATGTATGAAATATGATTTGTATGTTGCTATCCATTATAGTTTTGGATGAGGAGAAAAGCCGGGAATGGCTAAAGTCGACCTAGTGACTTCTGAATATCTTTTTGAAATGAACAAAACAAATTGAATTCCTATATTTTTGAAAAATCATATTTATTTCCGCATGTCATCTGTTTTCTTCTAAGAATAAAACTGAGGAAAGGGTAATAGATACAATACGACGTCGCCTTGTAGTTATAGAGATAAAAATCTGGTTTTGAAAACAGAAACATTTCAAAGGATATTTTGTACTTTTAACAAAAAACAAAAACAAAAACAAAACAAAAAACAAAACAAAAAAAAAAAACAAAAAAAACAAAAAAAAAAAAACAAACAAACAAACAAACAAACAAACAAACAAACAAAAACCAAACAAATAAAAGTACATTTAATTCATTTAGACAATGTAAAATGCAATTAGCTTTTTTTTTATCACAGTAAAACAAGTAAAGTCCTGCAACTTAGTTTTATCTTCGATAAATATTATTTACGTTCAAGCGCGGATCCAGAGGTCGGGGGGGGGGGGGGGGGTCCGGCCCATGACGTTCAACAACGTTTCTTTTCGTTTCACTTGTCTACTTGCACATATTTCATTTCACCATTATAATCGCTAGATGACAAATTCTTTCTTGACTGTAAGAATGTTTTACATGTACAATGTAAGAAGATAAAAAACAGTATGCCTTGCATTTACGGATTTATGTAGTGATCATATAATGCAAGTCCAGAATTTTTCCAGCATTATGACATCCAACGTGGGTCAAGGTTATCCTCAAGGTCAGTGTGACTTATTCAGGATAAAATAGCCTTTGGATAATTTTAAAATGTGTATGTACTCTCCATCCCTTTATTACACGTATACTAACTTAAAGCATCCTCCATTAATAATAATTCATTGCCGGGGAGAGGGTTTAGGCAATAATACTGAAATCAATGATTCATGAATATTCGCATTGTAAGAAAAGGTGAAAAAATAATGTAAAAAAGATTTTTTTTTTTCAAAAAGAGGATTCACTTTCAGAAGATTTGACTTCTGCTTCTTGTACTTTGTAATTCGTATATCGCATATCACTCGTCGTAAAAATTCTTCTTTTCGATAAACTCAAAGTAAATCTTACACATAAGGGAGAGAAATTGCGACATAACATCATTACCCCTCCCCCCTTCCTCTCATCGCCATGCTTGCTGTTCTAAATATCACTCCTAGATCTAGAAATTGTGCGCGAAATGTCCATACATTTATTTTATCCAAATCCCGCATGTATAAACTAAGGAGATGCTTCCTAATATAATGGACAATTTTGTGAGATCTAGTTCATTTTAACCAGCGTTTTAAAAAGGCTACGCTTGTTTCATTAATGACATTGTAACACATACAATTTTAATCAAACGGTTGTTTACAAATAAAACAAGCATTTATTTATATTTTTTGCTATTTTCTCAGAGATAACGGCGAGCGGCAGAATGCGCTTTCAGCCTTTTCTCTGACTGAACACACCCATCAAAGAATTGTTTTAAACCCTTTTTTAATCAAGATTTATAGGAAAACACGATAGAATTCTCAATCTAATCAAAATACAGCAGTTTTATTTTGCAAAATCTCTAAAATACTAGTTCATGTTTCAGGACGTAGATTAGTTAGTCAGCATCAAATAATATGAGTGCCGATGCAATTTTGGCGCAATTTTCGTGACGTCATAGATAACGTGACGTCGATTTTGGCGACGAGAGAGACTCCGAAGTGATATGTTGTTCGGATGGTGTATCCATGAACCTTAAGATGTACCAGGAATTTTCAATGTCATGAGTACAATAGATTTCCCATTCATCTATGGATTTTACAAGTCTTATCTACAGCCTTGTACCAGCGCTTTTGAAGAATGCACTCTAACTGATTGTAACGACGGACTCCATGTACTTGCCCTGTTCAAAGGTTGTCCCTGTGTTGTTTGTGTAGCCATCTCACATTGAGGAGGCTTTCTTACATAAGAATTATGCGTTCTTCGAGATCACAGGGTAACCGTACAAGTGTTAGGGTAGTGCGCACGTTATCCGGATAGCTTCATCAATTACTCCCCTATATATACATATCAGATGACCGTCCTTGGTCGGCACCGATTGCCAAATTGTCTCGTTGGTTTATGTATTGTCATTTGTGTGTATTGTTTCGATGTCATGATTGTATTTGACATTCAGAGAAGGTCAAGTTCATGTAACATTCTGACAAGGTCAAAGTTACACATATTTAGGATCAAACACAGTGACATACGAACAAGAATCAAACACAACGACATACGAAAAATGATAAAACAGTCACATACGAAAAAAGATAAAACAGTCACATTCGAAAAATGATAAAACAGTCACATACGAAAAATGATAAAACAGTCACATACGAAAAATGATCAAACAAAATGACAGACGAAAATTGATCAAACACAATGGAATACGAAAAAAAAAACGAGATCAATCACAATGCTATACGAAAAATGCTATACAAACACAGTGAAAAACGAAAAATGATCAAACGCAGTGACAGACGAAAAAATGATCAAACACAATGACATACGAAAATTGATCAAACACAATGACATACGAAAATTGATCAAACACAATGACATACGAAAATTGATCAAACACAATGACATACGAAAATTGATCAAACACAATGACATACGAAAATTGATCAAACACAATGACATACGGAAATTGATCAAACACAATGCCATACGAAAATTGATCAAACACAATGCCATACGAAAATTGATCAAACACAATGCCATACGAAAAATGATCAAACACAATGCCATACGAAAATTGATCAAACACAATGCCATACGAAATTTAAAATGATCAAATTCAGGGACATACGAAAAATGATCATACACAATGACATGCGAAACTTAATCAAACACAATGACATACGAAAAATGATCAAGCTTAGTGACAGACGAGAAAGTGATCAAACATTATGACAGACGAAATGTTCAAACATAATGAAAGACGACATTTTCTGCTAAGAAAGCTTGGTTTGTAACCTCTTGCTCTTACACATGTACATACACACATATGATTTATTGTTGATTTTCTATTAACAGAAGTGATGTCTAAGACGAAGACGGGGGGAGAGTTAGAGATATCCCTGAAGGCGGGGGACAACGAACCTCAGTGGAAGATTGGTAAATCGTTCCCCTTCTATGAGGAGATACTGGAGGGTTTACAGAAACTTACACCCTCTCCTCTACCGGAGAGCAAAGGTAACTTACAATTTTGACTAAAAGTTGCCGAAGTATTCAGCCTCAAATAAGTCGAGTCCAGTGTTAGAATCACATTTCCTACTCCTTTATTTAAGAGACAAATTGCGAATTTAAATTCATGTAAATTTATTTTACCGATCGTCAGAGAAAAGGATAACAAATTTCTAAAATTGTCTTTGAAAGGCATTCTGTGGAGTTTTGAAATAACGAATAATATTGTGATCATGATAATCTGTATTCTTATTCTAATTTGCTTTAAGACCATCAAATGCGTCCACTAGTAGGACATTGCTTTACTTCTGTTTTCATTCTTTTTCCATTCTATTTCTAGATGACACGTACAAAGGTTTTGCAGTACAATTTTGTGATAAGAAAGACAGTTCGGACGGACAGCATTTCGTAAAGGCCGGTACAAACAGAGGATTGGAAATCATGTTGATTAACTCCGCTCCTGACTCCAGTGTCAGTGACAGCTTAAAACAACTTGTGAAATCACATAGATAATAAAACGCAGCTACTATATAATAGACGTTATAATTGTTTCATCATTCTTGGGATTATGCAAGATTCAGCTTTCGGAATGTATTTGCGTGGTGGCTGTTTATGTCGGAGGCGATCTGTTAATGGTGTATTCGACAGCTGGATTTTAGATGAGCTTGAGTATTCTGATGCCAAACCTTAAGTAGACGAAACCGTACGAAAAGCCTGTGCAATATGTTGATACGGTATATGATATGATATTGCAAAAATATGCTAACAATGCGTTGTTCTTCTTTTATTGCAGCATTATATGCAGTTAATTGATAAAAATCGCATCCTCTACCTCATGATATATTTGCGTGTAGGCGGCTGATTATTATACGTTTTGCTTCTTTTATTTATATCATACAAGAAGGTTGAAATATTCAAAAAATAAAAATGAAATATTAATTAGTTTGTTATCTACAAAGCCTTAGCTAGTAATATTCACTCTTTGAGTCTATCCATCACCAATGTATATAAAATGAATATTTGCAAATGAGTTAAAGGAGATCCTGACGATAATCTCAACAGCACTCACAATAGAGCACCAAAATTGAGCATCGACGTACCCCTAGCAAGCTAGAGGTGGGATCAGGTGCCCGGGAGGAGTAAGCATCCCCTGTTGGCTAGCCGCACCCGCCGTCGAAGTTCACGCACGAAAATGAAAACAATATATAAAATACATGCACTGTCTGAGGTTAAGCTATAAGAAAGTGCTATGGCGACAATGTCAGGGAAGAACATTCAAAACACCTACTGTCAAACCCCTCGCGGGGAACCGTTTTACGAGCTCCACACGGCAAAGGGCATAAGTGTGACACAAATGAGTTAATGGAGATCCTGACGATAATCTCAACAGCACTCACAATAGAGCACCAAAATTGAGCATCGACGGACCCCTAGCAAGCTAGAGGTGGGATCAGGTGCCCGGGAGGAGTAAGCATCCCCTGTTGGCTAGCCGCAACCGCCGTCGATGTTCACGCACGAAAATGAAAACAATATTTAAAATACATGCACTGTCTGAGGTTAAGTCTATAAAAAAGTGCTATGGCGACAATGTCAGGGAAAAACTGTCAAACCCCTCGCGGGGAACCTTTTTACGAGCTCCACACGGCAACATCTATCTTCATGAACTCAAGGATCAAGGAAACAATAGAGAGCGACAGATCCGCTTCATACTTGGATATACTTCTATCTTTTGACGCAAACGGCCATTTATTTTAACACACTATATGCCAAGCGTGACGATTTAAGCTTCCACATAACTAACTTCCCTTTCATCAGTAGCAACATTCCGTTTTCTCCGGCGTTTTTGTTTCTCAGATGATACGGTACGCCAAGGCAAGTTCCAAATATGAGGAAGTTCTTCGGTCGCTACGGGGATATAATTAAAGCATATCAGATCCCCCTTTCCAGAATGATCAGTATAATCTGTTGACATTCTACATTATGATTGAATGGCTGTAGTCATCACCAAACAAGACATACTTACCTGATCTGTACATCAAAATGTACATCGAGACAATCACCGAATATACGGTACGCCAAGGCAAGTTCCAAATATGAGGAAGTTCTTCGGTCGCTACGGGGATATAATTAAAGCATATCAGATCCCCCTCTCCAGAATGATCAGTATAATCTGTTGACATTCTACATTATGATTGAATGGCTGTAGTCATCACCAAAAAAGACATACTTACCTGATCTGTACATCAAAATGTACATCGAGACAATCACCGAATATGACAGGTTTCAATGGAGCTGTTGTGACGGGTGTTGCATGCAGTCAGAAGACGCTGACTCTCCCCGGTCACCTGGTCTCACTTCGGAGTGTTCGCAGCCGTTCCGATGGGAACTCTCACGATTTGGCCTTGCCCTCTCGACTTTGAGACTGAATAATTGTTAGGTACTTCTTTGATGTTTATCGATATAATACACTTCTAAAACTACACAATATGAAAACAATAATGCGGTCTCTGGAGTAACAAACAAAAATACACACACATACACACAAAAAGTGGCAAATTGTGCAAAGTATGGTGTTCCTTAAGGGATGTCGTTTCTTCGCCCTACAATGGATACTCGAAGAAGTGAAGAGAGGAATTGATTTCTTCGCTTTTTCGTCTGTTTACATGAATATATTGTGGGACGAAGAAGCGATGTAATTTCATTAACACCCAAGCAAACAACAGAAACAACATAGCTGCAACATTGAAGGACTGACACATTTTGAACACCTCATTCAGAACTACTAAATGCAATTTCACTTTCTTATGCAGTACATACTCTGCCTTGCCCTCATGGTAAAGTCCTGTTGACTTTTTATTTTTTTTTTTGGGGGGGGGATATCCATTCTTCATTTTCTACGAAAGTTTCTATTTGAAATCATATTCGTCAATCAATGATACATTTTAGACCTCTATCAAACTGAAGTGTCGTTTTCGTATGACCGCTATTTTGTCTCGTATTGTCAATATTGAAGTATATTATAGTACCAATTCTATTGTACTAGACATGTGTTTCGGATACCAAATCCTCGTCAAGAGTACTTAATGTCAAACAGATTGAATAAAGCCAAAGTGAATTTTCCTGGCGCCGTCAGCAATATAGACTCTTTATTTCCTTTTTCCGAAAATGAGCGGCTCCAAATTTTGTGTTGGGTGTATTCAGAAGCGTATTTAAGTGAAAAATCGTTGAAGGGTATGCCCAAGGAGCTTAAACATAATCGAAGCATTAGATCAGCACAGAGCTATGCAATGGGGGAGAACCCCCTTACTTTTAGAAATTAAGGTCTATTTGATGACAGTAATCTTAAAATACATTTCAATGCAATGCGTAAACATTAAAACTAGGCGAGCGATATTCTCGGGGACTTACAGTCCACCAGCAGTGATACCAACCTAGTGGTTAAAATTGTCAAAATTGAAATATATGCATACGTTCTATAGTACCAATCTTATTGTACTAGATACGTGTTTCGTTTATTTTAAACTCTAGTCAGTAATACATAATGTCAAACAAGTTAGATAAAGCCAAGTGATTTAAACAAAATCGTTGAAGGGAAGGCGCAAGAAGCTTAAATCTAGATATGACCGAAAACATTATGCCGAAACCCAAGTTAAGACAGACCTCAGTTATAGAAATTTAGGTCTCAGATCATGGCACAAAATTTAGAATATATTTCAATGCAATGCAAAATATATGTTCTAAAGTTCATTGTAAACTTAAATGCAATAGACAAACTTCAGTATGAATATTTAGTACCTTAACCGCTTGGGTCTATATCTAAGAATTCAATTCTTCTGATGCCTTCAAAATTTCATTCATATTTTAGGATTACGCTCCTCTCCCAATTTTATGGAAGTGGATATTGAAGGCTTCAGACTCCTTTAGAATAATAATATATAATAGAATAAGGTAATCAAATGTGTTTATGTTAAACGTCTTCAAATCCAATAGCATCATTTAAGTACAGATATATTTTCAGCATGGACCAGATATGCACGTTTCGGTATTTAACCCTCGTCAGTGATCCACAGTCCAAACAATTCTTTATGACCAAAGAGTGTGAAAGTTGTTAAGCCCAAAACTAATCCGGAAGACGTAGCAGGATGGGTGGGATATGATGCTACAGGACCCACGTTTAGAAATGTCATGAAATTTTGATAACAGAAATTTTGGAATGCGTTAACCGCTTCTTTACTGACTCAATTCAGAATCTTCATTACTAAAACTATGAATATGAGTACGTTCATAACCTTAATCCGTATAACTACACCATTTCCTACGTCGGCACTGATTGCCCATTGGTATCGTTGGTTTACTATGTGCAGTCATTTGCATTTAGTGTTTTGATGTCGAATTTGGTGTTCCTTGTCCTTTTTGTGTCTCTTGCTTTATACATGTATGTCTTCTATGCGTTTAAAAAATACCACAAGAGGGCGCTTGATTTAAGACTTTGGCTGGTAGCATCACTGATGAGAATTTAATATTCGAAACACGTGTCTGGTGCGTGAAAATTGGTTTGAAATTTTCTATAAGAAGGTATAGAGTTGGAACACTTCCGTATTATTCACTTGGGGTTCTTTGATATTTGCTGTGGGTGCTGCAAAAAAGACCTTAAAACCAAGTCTTCTTTTATAGTAGGTTTAAAAAAATGTGAAGGGATTTGGATTAGGCAATTTAATGATTCTACATTATGCGAAATATTCATGTCTTGTTCTTTTGATAACTTTAGACTGAAAAATCCTATTTTCGAAAAATCTTCTTCCAGTTATATCTAAATGCATAATGACGATTTCTAACTTCTTGAAATTACAACAACAAAACAATCTACCCCAAATCATCCATTTTTGTGTGAAGTTCTACTGATTAGAATTCATTATCCAAAAATATGCATGTATTGTATACGAAATTCAAAAACGTTATCCAGAAGGCTGTTTTATGACAACAGAGAAAAGTTACACAACTACACCACAATTTTGCGTTCTTCGAAACCTCTTGGTAATCGGAAAAGTGGAAGGGTTTTGGGCATGTAATCCGGATAACCACATCGTCTGCTACTGACGTGGCAGATGGCCGTCCTATGTCGGCACCGGTTTCCAATTGGTCTTGTTGGTTTATTTGTAGTCATTTGTGTTTGATGTTTCTATGATGTGATTTGATGTTCCTTGCCCCCTTTGCGTCTCTTTCTGTTTATTTCTGCTCTGTGTTTTTGCACTGTGTGTTTTTTTTGTGTTTTGATGTGCGTGCTGTGTACAACAGAGTGTTGTTGAATTTGTCAATATTGAAATATATTTTCTATTATAGACCAATTTTGTTGTACTAGACACGTGTTTCGGATATTTTAATACTCGTCAGTAGTAGCCAAAGTGAATTTTCCAGGCGCCCTCTACAATACAGAGCTTTAATTTCCTCTTGCCAAAATGAATATCCTATTCTTTCTTTCATTCTAAATTCTAATTGACTGTGCGATCGAAGTTTTATACCAGTTTGATACAAATGGTTTTTTTTTCAAGTGAATTATACCGCACATTTATAAAACTTCGAATAACAATTGAATTGAATTGCTTTGAAAAATCAAAGCTAGAATCTTTTCCTGTCTATATATTGTTTCACATCCGGATTAGGGTATTTCTTAGTTATCAAGAGTTACATATCGCCCACGAAGATTTCTCCGTAAGACAGTATCTATCAGGGATCTTAAATTGGAAATAAACCAAGAAGTCAACGGAAAATGCTTTATCATTAAGGCATCCGTAATGAAAGTAGGAAAAACCCGAAGTAATTACAGCAAAGATGGCTACAGCATTCTGTTTTCAAATTACCGTGTATCATGTATTTTGCTTCGGTTCATGAAGGTCCTTTGCATATTTGATACATGTATGAATTTGAGCCCATGAAAATGGACAACGTAATTTCAGGTTAAACCGATCAAAACCCGATTGATGAGGCAAACTCGTTATAAAAGATAAGGTACAATTGCTGAAAAACAAACGGGAAATCTAAGCTCCTCTCGTGAGGATTTGATAAGATTTGTCTTGACTTCTTTTGGGGTGGAGATTTAAGGAAAATATAAGAGCTGATAAGCTATTATTCCTTACGAATGTATATTCCTATTTTTCGGCAACCCTCAAGCATCGAGACACAATAAACGACTCCTCGTTTTCAAAAATACTAAACCACTTCTGAAGTACATTAAACTGAAGTTTGTCTCATCACGAAATATGCTTTAAAACAACGAAATAAGCATATTGAATTTTAGAGGAAACTGAAATAAGAACACCTCAGGAGCAAAATGACAGGCGTTACCAGTTATCAGGAGATGCTTACTCATCTCGGACACCAGATCCCACTCATTATGCGGGGTGCATTTATCTGATTCAAGAGTGACTTTGAGCTGCATTCTTTACTGTTTATTATAATTTACATGAGTATGTAAGAAATTTGTTTCACTGATTTAAGAAATGAATCTCAATTTTTAGTAGCACCAGAAAAAAACCCGTTACGACGGAAAGCTGCATCAGTGCGAAAAGTGCGTTGATGCAAAAGTTTTTCTCCAATGTTTCGGGTAATACTTGCAACAACGAAAAACAAACCGAAAGATTCATCTTCTTCTTTTGAAAAAATGATCTGTTTCTTGAATCTAAAGACAATCTATCCAGGCAATATATTTCGTAAGTTAGAGGGAATGCGCAGTGATACAACTGCCTTCCAAGAAGAAAACAAGTTTTTGCGGCCGGCATGATTCATAATTCAAACAGCGAGCAATGGATTTCCCTAATCAGAAGAATAAGAATATGTTTTGAGTAAATCATACATCCACAGTTCATTTTTGAGTACTAGTAAGTAGCAAAGAAATGGTACCCTTGAAATTTCAAGAATACACCAATATATTGTATTTTTAGCCACGAGCTAGTTTGTGTTTCATAGAATCAGCGGTTCTTAAAATAATGCTACAAATAGACTCCGAGAAAAAAATTTGTTGATCAACGTATCAACAAAATTTCTTAGCCAATCAGAATACTCCGAGTAGTATCATTCTTTCTTCCTATGCCTCAAAGGTAGTCTTTGATTGCCCCGTCAGAAATATACGTCTACCCAATTAGTTTTTGTAAAACACACTCATGATATAATCGCTGAATCAAGATAAGCTGCAACCATATCGACTTTCTTCGGAGGGCAACTAACAGAAAATACTCAACTTAGTGTATATCTCAAAATCACTGAGTTTTGTCACTTTGAACATTGACGATATATTGAAAATATAGACAGTATAGCATCCCGATATTCACAATGTTGAAGATATTTTAGACTAGAGCCAACTTTGAATCGCAGAAATTGATATATTCACACGTGTGACCTTTACTACAAATTAAAAAAACGGGTAATGTAAGCAAGATGGAGATGCTTAATCTCCCAGGCAAGTGATATCTTATTTCTTATTTGGTTGGCTGTATCATCTTCCCTCACTGATTTCAAATCATAAATAAAAGCAAATTTTATGTTTTTGACATGTTTTGCGATCTGATTGACGCTATACCAGAAAAGAAGTTCCAACTGTAATTCAAGAGTCAGAAGAAAGGAGGGGATCATCAACAACACTCGGTTGCAGCACCAACAGCAAAACCCAAAAGCACCCACTCCAAAAACACAAAGAAGACTCGCAGAGAATGAGACGCAAATGATACAATGAACAACAATGAGTTAAAGAAGATCCTGACGATAATCTCAACAGCACTCACAATAGAGCAAAAATTGAGCATCGACGGACCCCTAGCAAGCTATAGGTGGGACCAGGTGTTCGGGAGGAGTAAGCATCCCCTGTTAGCCAGCCGCACCCACCGTTCATGCACGAAAATGAAAACAAAATATAAAATACGTGCACTTACCAAGGTTGTGTCTTGTTAGAAAGTGCTAAGGCGACCATGTCAGGGAAAATTATTTAAAACACCGTCAAAACCCTCGCGGGGAACATTTTACAAGCTTCACACGGCAAAGGGCATAAGTGTGACACAAATGAGTTAAAAAGATCCTGACGATAATCTAAACAGCACTCACAATAGAGCACCAAATTGAGCATCGACGGACCCCTAGCAAATTAGAGGTGGGACCAGGTGCCCGGGAGGAGTAAGCATCCCCTGTTGGCTAGCCGGATCCAGAGTCGAGGTTCATGCACGAAAATGAAAACGATATATAAAATAAATGCACTGTCCGAGTTTATGTCTATTTAGAAAGTGCCAAATCACATAGAAACATCAAACATAAATGACTACACATAAACCAACGAGACCAATGGGCAATCGGTGCCGATTTAGGACGGCCAACTGTCACGTCAAAAGCAGACAGTGTGGTCATCCTGGATTACGTGCGCACAACCCTTTCACTGTTCCGATTATCCAGAGGTCTTGGAGAATGTACAATTGTGGTGTAAAACAACCTCCTCACTGTTAGTTGACAACACACAAACAAGACCGCAAAATGCAGGGGCCCAAGCAACACAGATGAGCATATGTAAATGGATATATAAAGAGGGCGTACGTAATACAGTCCGTGCTCGGCCGGCTGTAGCGAGCTCATGTATGTTATCACCAGAGGAGTCCGACTGAAGTTATCTATTCGAATGTCTGTAATATCCAAAATGAGGGTTTTCCTGTCTGTGAGAGAATGCGATTCGACTCCTTCCGATTTACACCATCGGTTGGTATAGTTATCTAAGGCTTCCTTTAGTACTTCGCGACATTTAATAAAATCTATCTTGGATGGTATTCTATACTTGTAGGTCTTTTTTTTTTAGAAGACCACGGAGCTGTCTGTCCTGGAAATTGTAAAGTCACCTGTAACAATATGACCAGCTAGTTTATATAGGTACTCAGACGTTGCATATTCTCAAGAAGCAGGACACGATTCAATTATTTTAGGATCTGATGTTAATTTATTGTAGTTAGATATGACATTTCTAATTGGTTTCTTATACTTATAACAAATAAGAGGAGGTTCTTAATTCTCAAAATATTGAGGAATTTGTACGCGATGATCCCGAATAATATTAGAGATGTTTAGAAGATCGAAACCTAGTTAATAAATGGATTTTTAAAATCGTATTTTAGGGGGGGGGGTTAGTTTTTAACAACAGGATAAAGTTCATTCTGAGTGCATGCGACAATGATATTTAGTATGAATCATTCAGTAGTTCTTAAGAATGCAACCTCTGCTTCATCAAGATAGAATTCAATAGAACCGCTGGAACTGATGGGAGAGCATGAAGAAGTTCGTGTCTGCCGCCATTGCGTGCAATTATCAGAAGATCGTTGAGGGTACGATGTAATCTAGTACTTTTTCTGAGGTTTTGCTTGCATCGCTTTCCGTGAGACATATGCTTCCGTTTAGTGTTTGGGCTGATTAAAAATACATTAATATTAGTTGAGGCTTAGGAAATGTTTCTATGTCCATAAATTTGATCGTTTAAAATAAGGGGATACGCAGTTTGAAGTTTTGTGATCCAGGCAAGTTCAGCTTGTAGTCGGCGTTTTTCAGTTCCAGTTTAACTTAACTAGGAAAAGACTAAACCGGACCAATAGCTATATCCGAAATTGAATGGTATTTTAATTCAAAGATCCACAAGAATATGACATAATTATGTTAGTCTCCATGACCAAGACAGTCATCGAGACCTGCAATAATTTTTTGCTGCCATATATAACATTTTCAGTGACATCTTAAGTAAAAAAGCTCAAGGGTTAGTGATACTAGGCTAGACTATAAAATTGGAGAACCCAAAGTGTATTCCCCTGATGGCATAACTACCCAGAATGTCAATAGATGACTCTTTGGTGGAAATTGTACGTTAAGTGCGTTTTGCTTTTTATGAATTCATAATTGGAATTCCTCTTTTTTTGCCTCGAACATCACCGATGAGACATAACTTGTTCAAAAGCCCATATGGTGCACTGACATTTTCATATTAGAAGATATATATTTCAATATTGACAGTATACTGTTTTGAACAGCAAACTCAGGAAGGAGGGAAAATCTTTTATCCGCATGTGCATTATATCAATTCATATTTAAGGAAGGAAGTAGGGGGAAAAGCTTCACAACAAGTTTCGTACTTTCTCTAGATATCCGCTTCGAGATTTAAGCATTTATCATTTCATTTCATCTGTTGACTTAAGGATTTGTATTTTGGATCTATCTTGCTTTCAATCAGTTAACGCTTACGAAGGAAATGTGCGTCAACATTTGTATTTATACCAAGAATGATATCATACAATATAATCTATATCTATATATCACTAAACAAGATATCTTTACCTTAAAAGTTTTCGCTTTCACAAACTAGGAACGACTCTTTAGAAATTTTCATCAACTTCTTTCGAAATTTGGACTCATGCAAGCAACATAGTATTTTACTCTTGGTATTTCACGACCTTCACTTTATGTTGACATAATTAACAAAATAAGGTAGACAGAATAACCATTGAAATTGTGTTTCAATCAGAAAACGCGTTTTATACCGTGGATACGATCCATGCTAGGGGTCCATCGATGATCAATTTGGTGCTCTATGGTGAGAACTGTTGAGATTATCGTCAGCATCTTCATCAACTCATTTCTGTCACCAGACGGACACTTGGCTTGATACTGGACCAATCTACAGCATTGTACAAGCGCATTCTGAAGAATTGCACTCTTACGGACTGTGAAGACCGGACTTCATGACGGGGCCCTGTCCAAACCTCGTTTGATAAGACGGCCCGACCACCTGTCCTTTCTGAATCTCAGTCGGACTCCTCGGGTGATAACATACATGAGCTCGGCAAAGCATGGGCTGTATATCGTACGCCTTCTGTTTTTATATCCATTTACATTTTCTTTACTCGTACGTAGCTGATTTCATTCAACCTTTGGTCTCTGAAGGGATAAGATGCTTAGCTTCTGACATTAACTTCACTTACAGATATATAGACGATGTGCTGTCCATCAATAATCTAAAATTCGCGAATTACCTGAGCAGAATCTATCCGTCGGAGCTTGAAGTCAAAGAAATTAAGAGACATAATGTTGTCCTACGTGTATGACACTAATGGTCATACGAACACCTCACTCTATGACAAACATGACGACTTCAGTTTCAGCATCACTTTTTTTTCTGAGTAGCAACATCCCTTCATCGCCTGCCTATGGCGTGTTAATACCCCAGTTGATACGTTATGCCAGAGCAAGTAGCTAAAATAGAGATTTTGTTTTTAGAGCTAGGCGTGTTTCAGATAAGGCTCCTCAGTCAGGGATACGTTTGTGATCGACTAACATCGTCAATGAGGAAGTTCTACGGTCGATACGGGGAACTCGTCATACTTTATGATGTTCTACTTTTCGCGGTCTTGTTTGTGTAAGGCCATCTTACAGTGAGGAGGTTGTTTTTTCACCAGAATCGTACGTTCTTCGAGACCTCTGGGTAATTAGAGAAGTGAGAGGGTTGTGCGCACGTAATCCAGGATAACCATACCTTCTGCTATTTCCGTGGCAGATGGCCGTCCTAAGTCGGCACCGGTTTCCCATTGGTCTCGTTGGTTTATGTGTAGTCCTTTGTGTTTGATGTTTCTGTGTTGTGCGTTGACGTTCCTGTCCCTTGCACGTCTCTTTTTGTGCTTGTCTGCTTTGTGTTTTTGCATTGGGGGTTTTGGGGTTTTGCTGTGTTGGTGTTGTTGGAGATCCCCTCCTTTGTTATATTCACAGTGTAGGAACACTTTTGTACGAAATCATCTTTTGCGATTTCTGAAGCGAGTGATTTACGTGTGTCAATTTAAAATCCATCTATCGCGTAAGCAAAAGAAGGTATACTGCTATAGATTCAGTATAGAACATTTCCTTAAGACTGATACTTCATAGACAGGTAGTGTTTCGTGATTTAAATACATAAGATTGCCGTGAAATTGCAGCTTAAAGAATATAATCAACGGAATACAGTGAAATTCTATAGTTTAATTGTGATTTAATAGTACCTAGGTATGTCCACTGTGACAAGTTCTATATTTAAAGAAAGCTTACATAACCTAATACTCCGTGAACACAAACTTGAATGTATATTTCTGAATAAAGCTTAAACAGTTAAAAATTTGTAAACACGGACTGCGCGGTTTAATGCAGCCTTTGTAAGAGTTAGCACTTATCATATTTTTGAGATAAAATTTGCAGCATGGACCAGAAATGCACGTTTCGGTTACTTAACCCTAGTTAGTGATCCTTTATTAAAAAATGTAAAATGACCAAATATTGAGAAAGTTATTATGTCCAAAATGTACCGAAAGACGCAGCGGGATGGATGGGATATGATGCTACAGGACCCACGTTTAGAAATTAAAAAAAATGATAACAGATCTTTTCGAATGCGTTTAACAACTTTCGATATTGTGATAAGAATATACTTAATGATGTACTCATTTTTTGGTATGGAAGAATATTCAGGAAATACATCTTGCGTTCATGGAATAACTGCTTTTGCTTCATATATCACGTCATGTGTATTTTATAGCGTCTCTTTCTGTGGGTGTCTGTTCTGTGTTTTTTGCATGGGTGTTTTGGGATTTTGCTGTGGGTGCTGCAACCTAGTGTTGTTGGAGATCTCCTCCTTTCTTTTATAGAAACATAAAAGGGAAGTCATAAATACGAATCAGATATTTGCAAAATATTTAATTCACAGCAATTTCAATGATTAGATAAGAAAGATATGTAAAAAGAAAATATATATCTACTTCTAAGAATATTCGTCAGCTAAGAAATAAAACCCGGACAAACGAATAACTACATTCATTAATTTATGACACGATTTTCTTATCGTACATGTAAAGTATGTATGAAGATAAAACATCTAGCTTTGATTTATACAAGGAGCCAGGTTCTGCAATCTAAGTAAGGTTACCTCGCGGAAATGGTTGTTGAATTGTTCTTTCAAAGCGTTTTGAAACGACAGATAAGCGTCGTGAAAACATCCAGCAATTTCTTGACAAATCCCCAGCATTTCCCATGATATAGCCCTGTGTTTCTCGTCGACATAGTGACCATCGTCAACGTTCATTAATACTTTCAGGCTTTCTAACTCTGATCCAGCCTCAGTGACCATATGCAAGTGATAATAGCTCATAAACAACAGGAAATACAGCAGGACAATAGGCGGATAAGGTATGCCTTGATCGGTTGAACTGTGTTCAAGTTTAAGTTCAGGTAAGCCTACTTTTTTCCCAAATTTTGAATTAAATACTATGAATTTTCTCATGATGATATCCAATGGAGTGTGATTTCCACCTAGATGACAGTACTGAAAATGACTGAGGTCCCAAACATACATTACAGAAGGGTCTAGGATACACTGTCTGATGAATTTGCTTTCCTTATAACATGGTGATACATTCTCTGTTTGTATAATATCATTGCTGATAAAATAGCATGAGACGATCTATCATATTTCATTCGCTTAAGGGTATTGATGTATCTTGTACTCATTCCATACGAATTTCTATTACGTGAAGCAATCAATGGAAAGATACTTTTGAGGCAGAATGATACAACCATTGCTGAGTATAATAATGCAGAAGAGTTTTAATACATGTGACAAAATGTCTGTCGGAAGATTCATTTTGAGTAAGAATATGTCGCAGTAATTTTGAAGCTCTTGACATATAAGGAATATCATGCAAGCAAACCATAGTCAAGAATATTTGCCGTATAAGTTCCATTTCTGTCACCTTCGAACGATCCAAGTCACAAGAACAGATCTCTTCAGCGATGGGATGTCCTAGCAAGGGCAAATATTGTAAGTATATCGACTTACACCCTAGAAGACATTTATAACCCAGGCGATAAAATGACGTCAAATGACGTAATAGATATTCCTGAAGCCTTCCATGTATCTTTCCTAAGAACATATTGTTCTCAGGTATGAAAAAGTTTGGACAGTATCCATTTGATACCCAAGATAGCAGTCGTCTGAAGCAGATCCAAAACCATTTTAGGAAGTCACGTTCCATCCATTCTTCACCATTGTTATATATTTCCCATAAAACGACAGTCTTAAGAAAGTAAGAACATAAAAGATCTCCTACATCTTGTCTTGTATTGATGGCTTCTTTGAGAAATATTTTGAGCAAACCGTAAGTTAGAAATTGACAATGATTCATCTCGTGTATCAAGGTTTTCTCTGCTTCTGAAAACGATAGGCGCCATTCTATTTCTTCTTTATCGGACGATTTGTCACCAATAGGCACTATATGGCAGCCGTTTTCTATAATTCTTGATAAGACTTGTAATGATGGCCATCCTCTTCTTACTAACCTTTGTAGGAAAGGATAGGTAGATTTGGGCCATTTTGAGCATCTTAGGCAATGGGTGACAATCAAATTCAACGCCACCATGTATCCCACTTTCGCATGGACCATGAATTATTGGATTTTCGATGAAGCATTTCGTTCTGTCTTTCCATTTTATGTTGGACAAATATCGACCATTCTAGAAATTGACACAAGCTTGGTTGACATCAAAATAGATTCTGCGTCCCTGGGATAGTAAGCGTATGAGGCAAAATCCCGGACGTGTCTGGTCTGTTTCCGTCTTAACGACTGTTTTATATTCAAGTTGTCGTCTTTTGTTGTCCATTTTCACATGTACATACTTGTACACCACCATGATATCGGTGTCCGACGTAGAGAACGTAAAACCCTCTGCCCTACTCCCACTTTTCAAAAAGTCGTAACGTCCTCTGCCATTTTGTATTCTATCTAATTCTTCCTCAACCTTACCCATCCTCCTCCTCAACCTAATGGCTTCTTCAGAGCCGATTTCATGACTAACAATTTGGTACAGTCCACATGATAAATGTCTTAGGTCTGGATCAGCTTCCATCTTTGACTCAACAAACTGAAAAAATAGCTTTAATGTTTCTTTGGGTTTTTTTTTTTTGGTTTTTGTTTTGCTGTGACGACTTTTGACACTGCATGACTTTACATAATAAAAGTTATTTATTTTACCCTTAACTGTGCCTTCCATTAAGAAAAAAAACTGTTTGATTTTCTAAGTACGATCCTTGATGCTTATCTAGATGAAATTGCACTTTTACTTAAATATATTGTTAATGAAATAGATGTAAATACGTAAAATGAAATTGAAAAATAAAAAATGTGTAAAATGCAGGTACTTAGTCAATTCAACTTACTAAATGTTATCTTTGTTTTCGAATGTTAGGTTTTTCGAGCACATACATATGAATTAATCGTTGTAATATTCATGCATTACTATACAATTTTTTTTTAACTTTCAAGAATTTTTAGCCTTTAATTTGATTGACATGTGATATTTGGACGTCGGCCTTTTTATTTGACTTTCTTCGTTGATTCTTAAGTATTTCCATGTTTTATTTAGCTTTATCCACTTGTTCAAAATTCTAAGTACATCTAAGCAACCAGATGAATGCATATACTCTTTTGAAAATGACCTAACAAGGCATGAACATATTATAAAACAAACAATTACAGAAATCTCATAGCAAATTTACCGTTTTTATATTTCTTCATCAGTATTTTCTGTATCCAAGTGAAAGTTTATCTGTGTAAAGATTACCCTTATCGTGTATTTGTATAATTTAAAACATTTTCGAGTGATATCAGAGATGGGGAAATGACGTGGCTGAAGTGGGTTTTAATGATATTTATCAATTGCCTTATTTGGTTACGCAGTGAAATAGCTTACAATTGCTGTCCAGATTAGGCCAAGGTTTTGTTATTTTCTGTTTTGCGTCAGGTTGTGATCTGAAAACCTACCAGCCAGCAAGGGAAAAACAAACAAGTCGAAAAAACAAAGTATCACCCGAGCCGGAATTTCACAGATGTTTGCGCCATTTCTTTACTCTTTTACATCCATGATAATTTAACTAAGGATCATAGCACTTTAAATTAAACTTTGAGTTACTGTTCACTATGCCCAGTCACTATTTCAAGAATTATTTGAATATCCAAACAGCAAGTAAAATATATTCTTATAATATGAATTAGTACAATATGAGAGAGACTGACTGATATCAAGGGTGTCAATCCCTTTTGTCCCATCGCAACTCGTCTGGACAATTTGTATATTTAAGGTATTCAACCCCTAATGCATTTTCAATAGTTAATACCAGAAATAAGAATATTCAATCTCTTCAAAAGAATGCTATACATACTTTTCTAGCTAAAATTATAGGGATTACACCTTTCATACAATGATCTACTCTATCATCTGGAGGATTCCCGATTATGAAATCATCGGCATTTGTCAGGAAATTATAAAAATGTGCATAAATCTTAATCGGAAGTACTCTATTGGGGTGTGGGATCCTTTTAAGCATCTAAATGTCTGAAAATGACACAAGATGGAAACAATACTACTTCCTCACATTTTCAATGTAAAATGTGTACAGGCAAATGGGCTCCAATCTACTGTATAGATTACCTACTTATTTCAGCGCAACCATCTATTATATTCGCCAAGACAGACAACAGGAGGCAAAGTGACATAAAAGAAAATTTTCAAATAACGAACAACTGCACATGTGATTTTCTAATTATGATTCAAAATATATTTTTACATCTTTAGCGTAGTCTTGAATTGACGGTGCATTTGGCAAAATTCATATGAATCCTGAAATAAGAACCCATACAGTACCTGTTCTTGAACACTTCTGTATTTTGCCACTCATTATCTTTATCCATGGAACCCCCTCCCCCTTAAAGAATACAGATCTGTGCATGACAACTAGTTAAATTTCATTTGATATATTGCGACTAGAAAAGTGCACTATTTACATCTTTTGAACAATTCATGTTTCCTTATGATCAGAGTATTGTACACATCTTTTTCATCGTCATTAGTAGCCATGTTTAGCCCTTCTGATCCTTGAATGGGGATGAAATGCCTTTCTTGATTCATCTCTCGCACTCGTCGCATTTAGTTCAATGTTACTTTGACGCTTTAACAGATGCAGTATGTGATTTAAACCGACGTCTTCGTTAGGAAAAATATTTTCGCGATCGAACACGGTTTTGGAATTCCGTATTTGGAAAATAAAAAAAATATTTTGTTTGTTTTTGGAAAAAGTGATACAAAAACCTACCAGCACGCAGACGCAAAACAGAAAAAACAAAACCTTGGCCTTATAAGAAAAGAAGAAACCTGGGCAGGAAAATCTATATATTGTTTAAATCACACGATAATTTCATCATGTTTTTAAATAAGCTGTACATGTGTACTTTCCTCTTACATGTGCGGTTGTAGAAGGAATTTGTGGACCAGAACTCTACCCCTTCGAATTAGTAAAACAAACTTTTAAGTAGCAACTCTCCTGATTAAGGCCATACCTTGTCAAAAAAGCAACAGAGATTAGTAAATAAATCATTCATTTAGCAATTGTGTCAATAGTCCTTGACATGTTTTTATGAGAGAGCGAACGGACGACTCTTCGGAGGGTTGCTGAAATCTACAGTTTTCATTATATGAATTTCCTTGACCCTTCCCAACCCCAAATTTCTCCTACAGTAACCATCGAAGGCTGGGTTTGAGTCAGGTATTTCGGACTACGAAAAATGTTGACATTTTCACATTTTCACGTTAATTCTTTTCTGTCAAAACCATGTGGTGGAATCCTTTCCTTATTACGGTTTGAACCCCTCGGAAAACTGTTTTAGATCCGCTCATGTCTATCGTTCATTCCGATATAATCATGATAATACCAGAATATGAAAGTATTGATGGTTTTAGCACTTACTTATGGAGTTTTGATAAAGGTAAAGATGTAGAGAAAGTACACACTGATTTTTGTAAAAGAAATCTCAATGTTAAAGAAGGGAGGAGATCTCCAACAAGACCCCGTTGTAGCATCAACAGCAAAACACTAAAACACCCGATTCAAAAACACAAATGACGAGTACAGCACGAGACGGAAAAGAGACACATGACATGTAAACATTTAACACAAAAGACTACACATAAACCGACGAGACCAATGGGTAACCGGTGCCGACTTTGGACGGCCATCTGTCACGCAAGTAGCAAATGGTGTGGTTATCCTGGATTACGTACGCACAACCCTCTCACTGCTCCAATTACCCAGAGGTCTCGAAGAACGTACAATTGTGGTGTAAAACAACCTCCTCACTGTAAGATGACCTCACACAAACAAGACCGCGAAACGTACAGGCCCCAGAAACACAGATGAATATGTAAATGGATATAAAAAGAGGGCATACGTTATACAGTCCGTGCTCTGCCGGCTGTAGCGAGCTCATGTATGTAATCACCCGAGGAGTCCGACTGACTGAGAGGACAGGTGGGCGGGGCCCTGTCTTCTCTAAAGAAGTTTGGACAGAGCCCGTCATGGAGTCCCGTCGTCACAGTCAGTCAGAGTGCAAGTCTCAATGATGCGCTTGTACAAGACTGTAGATTGGTCAAGTACCAAGCCTAGTGTCCGTCTGGTGATATTAGGATCATATCCACGGTATAAAAGGCGTTGGATGATTCTGGCGCATTTTCGATGGTTATGCTGCCTACCTTTGATCCATCTAATTTTGTTTATCATATCACCATAAAAGACAGGTTGTGTAATACCCAGAGTAATGTACTCTGTTGCGTGTATAGAACCGAATTTTAAAAGAAGTTGACTGTAATTAGAGAACACAATGAAATTAAAACACTTCAAACATCGGGTCGCGGGGAATTGCTTTACCAACTCCACACTTAAAGGTACAACTTCAAATTACATGATTTAATCTGAATTAGGTAGAGTTCCTATACATATCATCAGAAAAATAAGAATTATTAAGTATTTGGTGAAATTAATGAAAATTGATAATTGCAATTTACATTCTTTATATCTAGACATGTTAGCGAATGTTGATATTCATGTAAACTGGATAACCAAGGTAAGAGATTTGCGATACTTTTGGTATTGTCAAAATGTAGATAATGTCAATGAATTTATTTCCTTGGTAAAATCCAGATTAAATGATTCATTTGTACAAGGAATGTCAAGCTATTTTGAGAATTCACCAAAATGTTCATTAAATAGATATTTACCTGATACTCATTATTTACAGTATTATTTAAGAAAGTCGATACCAGATCATATTGTTTTTAGTATGGCTGAATTAAGATTATCAGCACACGATCTACTTATTGAAAAAGGAAGATATACTAATATACCAAGAGAACGAAGAATTTGTAATAATTGTAATAATGATATTGAAGACGAGCATCATTTTGTTTTGATTTGTCCTCACTACAGAGATATAAGAATTCAATTCATTGATAAATACTACTGGTTTAAACCCTCCATGTTGAAATACATGCAATTAATGTCAATTAGAAATAAGAAAAAAAATTGTAATTTAGGAAACTATTTGTGTAAATCATTTAAAAGTAGAAAATTGTAGTCAATCCTCCTTGAACTCATTAATTCTATAATGTATTTGTTAGATGTACGACATTATATTCTATGATATTTACATATGTTTCATGCTGATGAGCCTAAGGGCTTAAAGCCAAATAAACTATACTATACTATACTCATTGAATAATAATTAAGGAAAAGGGAATGGTCTCTATTTATTTATTTTTAGAATTAAAATTTGTGCACCTGGTCTCACTCTCATATCGGGAGTTCGCTTCTTTTCATATGGTGGAGGTTTTTGTTTTTGTTTGCTTTGGTTCCTGTTTTGTCCTGGTTTTGTATGCCTTCGGTTTCTGATTTTCTGAATTATCGATTTTGTGCTGTAGACAGGGATATGGTCATTATCCATATTTGTCATTGTAGAGCGTGCACGACTCCATATTATGTGTAGGGTCGATTCAGTAGCATGGTTTAAAAATTCAATCTATGGCCAAATAGCATTGGTATGGTGCTTAGATGTTAACTTCCTTTAATTTCCATGGATGAAATGAAAAATTTGCAAAATGATATACATGATGACAATTGATAAAGCTTCTTTCAGACGACAGAGTTGGAAAGAAGTATTATTAAACTCTAAACATCCAGTCACGGGGTAGAAGCTTACCTGCTCCACACTGCAGAAGGAAATAAGTGTATATATAATGTAAAATAACAGATAATAATTGAGTTCGATTGTTAAACTTTATTTGTATTTGTATTTGTAAGGCTAATAACAATTATAATATAGATTTTGTATAAAGCAACACCCCTCCTTATTTTACTTACTGCACTGTTTGAAATATCATCCTACAGTTACTGTAATAACATGGAAGTGTTCCAATTATTTTACCCCTTTGAAAACATTTCAAAGCAATTTTAATGAACCAGACACATGTTTCGGATAGCAAATCATCATCAGTGGTATTTCTTAAATGCCGAAATTATTTTTTGACAGCCAATGTAAGTAGAAACGTTTATTTGTGCATCTTTGGAGACCTTGGTATATCTAGATAAATGGAGAGTGTGTAATCAAGATAACTTTATGCATACGTACGTTGATCGTTTTTACTTTAGGAAGTGACCGTCCGGCGTCGGCAGTGGGTGAGAATTTGTCTCCCTCATTTTTCATGTGAAATATTAAATTCCTACTCCTTATAGTTATAGTTCAGTAGATGGTCAACTTTTCTGAGAGTATGTCACTTCTAAGAGTAGAGTATTTATAAGAGTTAGTCGAAATTCAAAGATATGGAAGAGTTGTCCAGTGAGTCTATCCTGCACTGTTCATACTAGAACATTTCTGCAGCAGGATTTTTATGCATGTTATTTTCTTCAAGATGGTAATGATTTGGACCATTTTGATATCATACAACATACATGAATAAAACACTCCTAAAGGCGGTGCGACCGGATGAGAAAGTAAGTTATAAACAGATAGAGGATTCCGAGGTGTTTTAAACTTTGTTGACACTTTATTTATATTTCGCAACCGTTCCTGTGAAAATTCTAATGATTTTGCCTTGCCTTTTCGACTATGACACTGAATAACTGATGGGTACTTCAGTAATGTTTATTATAACTGAGGTATAATACTTCCGAGGTCATGGTACCAAATTTTAATATCGATTCACAAGGAATCTACACACAGTAACACATCTTCATATATTTTAGCTAAAGAGACATCGCTAGTTAGTTTTGAAGGTAGGGCAAAGTCAAAGAACAAGGTCACAAGGACAAATGTTATGGCATAAACTGAAAGGTCTTGTCATTGTAATCTAGCTACATGTTTAATGATGATGATGTCGAATGGTTCCAACTCTATAACTTCTTGAAGAAAATTCCAAACCAATTTCTACTGCATACAGTTCCGCAGAATTTTCTTCAAAAAGAAACTTTCAAAAACACCTCACCGAAAAGACGGCTCACCTCACCTCACCGAAAAACACCTCACCGAAAAGACGATTCATAAAAATCCCGTTTATTAACAAAGGTTTTGATTTTCTAAACATCTCTAATATTTTTCGGGATCATCGCGTACAAAGTACCATTCCTCAATATTTTGAAAATTTAGAGCCACCTCTTATTTGTTATAAGTACAAGAAACCTATTCGAAACTTTGTTTTTAACTATAATAAAGTTACAACGGATCCTGACATACTTGAATCGTGTCCTGCTTCTTGAGAATGTGCAACTTCTAAATATCTCTACAAACCAGCTGGCCATGTTGTTACAGGTGACTTTTCAATTATCCAAGACAGACAGCTCCGTGGTCTTCTTAAAAAAGGACCTAAGTATAGAATCCCATCCAAGATAGATTTTGTCAAATGCCGTGAAGTGCTTACGGAAGCCTTAGATAATTATACGAAAAGATGGTGTAAATCAGAAGGAGTCGAACCGCATGCTCTGAATGACTGGAAAGACCTCATTTTAGATATAACGGATATTCGAATAGATAACTTCCATAAAAACCCTCATCTTTTTCAAAATCCACGTTCCAAATCAGAAAGATATTTCAAATCCAAACTAAGTAAATTACATGAAAAATATGTCTTTGCACCAGCTGATAAAGCAGCCAACAACACCATTATCATTTGAAAACGTTACTACATATCAACTTTGATTTCGGAACTTTCGTCTACTAATACATATATCAAAAGCAATGAAAGTGCATCTAACATTTTAGGCAAGCATAACAGTGAACTGTCTTCATTCAATATCTCTATTTCTAAATTGGATCTCCCAACACTATATTGCATACCGAAACTGCACAAGTCTCCTTACAAATTTCGATTTATTGCTAATTCTAGTAACTGCTCCACTACAATTTTGTCTAGAAATCTGACGTCAGCACTTACTGCTATTAAAGAACACATAACTAGATATTGTGAAACGGTTCTAAACAGGAACGATGTAAACTTATTTTGGTCTATTAAGAATTCAGGGGATGTGATTGAAAAAATGAAATCTGAAAATTTCCAAGCCAATACGATTTCTTCATACGACTTCTCTAATATGTACACCACACTTCCTCATGACAAAATTAATGATCGATTATCTAATCTCATTAAATGGTGTTTTGATCGAGAGCGAAAAACCTACATTTGTACATCTGAATCGAAGGGTTTCTTTTCCTCGACAGACTACAAATCATACAAATCATGGACATGTAGTGACCTGTGTAATGCCTTGTCCTTCCTCTTGGACAATATTTATGTTAGATTTGGTGAGGATCTATACAAGCAGGTTGTATGAATTCCTATGGGTACTAACTGTGCGCCTCTTGTTGCAGATTTATTTTTATACACTTATGAAAAAGAATTTATCCAAAATCTTCAAAAGCAAAGAAAATTTGATGAGCTGAAATGTTTCAATAATACTTCTAGGTATCTGGATGATATTCTAACCATTGACAACCCTGCTTTTGAATTATATAAGAATGAAATTTATCCACAAGAATTAACCCTTAACAAGGCAAACCTTTCAAATACAGAAACACCCTTTTTGGACCTAAATATCAAAATTGTAAAAGGAAAGATTCATACAAGTGTATATGACAAAAGGGATGATTTTGGATTCAACATAGTAAATTTCCCTTGGCTTGACGGTGATGTTCCAAGATTACCGTCATACGGCATTTACATATCACAGCTCATCCGGTACGCTAGAGCATGTACTGATGTTTTGGATTTTCACAGTAGAAATTTACAAATTACCAAAAAACTTTTAGGTCAAGGTTTCCGCTTTCATAAACTAGTTAAGACTTTCTGGAAATTTTACAAAAATTACAGTCAACTTCTTTTAAAATTCGGATCTATACATGCAACAGAGTACATTACTATGGGTATTACACAACCTGTCTTTTATGGTGATATGATAAACAAAATAAAAAGGATCAAAGGTAGGCAGCATAACCATCGGAAATGCGTCAGAATCATCAAACGCCTTTTATACCGTGGGTATAATCCTAATGTCACCAGACGGACACTAGGCTTGGTACTTGACCAATCTACAGTCTTGTACAAGCGCATCCTTGAGACTTGCACTCTGACTGACTGTGACGACGGGACTCCATGACGGACCCTGTCCAAACCTCTTTAGAGAAGACAGGGCCCCGACCACCTGTCCTCTCTGGATGTCAGTCGGACTCCTCGGGTGATTACATACATGAGCTCGCTACAGCCGGCAGAGCACGGACTGTATTACGCATGCCCTCTTTTTATATCCATTTACATATTCATCTGTGTCTATGGGGCCTCTGCGTTTCGCGGTCTTGTTTGTGTGATGTCATCTTACAGTGAGGAGGTTGTTTTACACCACAATTGTACGTTCTTCGAGACCTCTGGGTAATTGGAGAAGTGAGAGGGTTGTGCGCACGTAATCCAGGATAACCACACCATTTGCTACTTGCGTGACAGATGGCCGTCCAAAGTCGGCACCGGTTACCCATTGCTCTCGTCGGTTTATGTGTAGTCTTTTGTGTTTGATGTTTACATGTCGTGTGTCTCTTTTCCGTATCGTGCTGTACTCGTCTTTTGTGTTTTTGCATCGGGTGTTTTGGTGTTTTACTGTTGATGCTGCAACGGGGTCTTGTTGGAGATCTCCTCCCTTCTTTCAACAAATCTTTACCTAAGTCAGAGTCGAAGATCAAGTTAAATTGAGGTATCTGGGGTATAATCTGGATGTGCTTCTATATCTTACATATTTGATATTTTGCAATGTTTCATTCATGCGTCCTCGGCCAACTTTGCGGTATTTAAAAAAAATACTGTTATCAAAACGGATGTAGGATATTATACTCCTTATGCCTTAAGTCAAATGTTTGGAAATCAACCAAAAGGTCCTGCCATCGGTAACCTGCATTATATTATGTTTGTACAGCTTACACTTGCTTAGATGTTGCTTCAACCAGAAACTTAAACTGAAATCCTCAGTCAAAGTCCAAGGTCAAGATCACTATGTCAAATGTTACGACATACTGTAAATTTAAAGGGGGTCTTGTCATTGGGATTCTACTTGTGTAATATCATTTCTACTGCATATAGTTCTGTTGATTTTGCTTCGACCAGAACTTTAACCAAAAGGTTGACGACAGACAGATATACCGACAGACTGAACAAACAGACGGACGAACGACAGACATACATCGTCGATTAATGGACCGCAATTGCAATCCGGTCAAAAACGACACACCAAACACAAGAAAGTTCAAGGACATTATCTAAATTGAAGAAATCATATTTACACCTTGCATGCTGTTAATTAATCAGATTTTAAATGATGCTAGCGAATTTAAAGACGTTTAACATTTGAACTACTTGGTGAGTGTCACTGATGGTGGACCAAGAGTCCCCGAGGGCACATGTAGCCAAGTTCGATCAACTTTGGTTGATCGTCTGTCTCTTCAACGCATTTGAAATTTTCCGTTACAAAATTTCTTGAAATTTCTAAAACGTGGGTCCTGTAGCATCATATCCCACCCATTCTGCTACGTCTTTTGTTACATTTTTTGACATGATAATTATCATACTTTTTGGCCATATTACATTGTTAAGACTGAGGATCAGTGACAAGGGTTTAGTACCCGAAACGTGCATGTCTGGTCCATGCTGTTAATTAATCAGGTTTTAAATGATGCTAGTGAATTTAAAGACGTTTAACATTTGTGCAAACTTTGGAGGGTCACATGTTATATTGTATGGTAATCCGGATTACAAAGACACGTACAGCTGATGTGCAATCAAAAACTTTCACTTTCCCACAGTAAATGGACATTACGAACAAAACAGCAATAGGTAGCCCTGAGCCTTGTTTTTTATGCGCTGTCATGATAATCACCGGAATAGTTCAACCAAGTTTCCTATAATTAAAGGGGTTATGACACAGTCATCTCTGAAGAAATTTGAACAGTGCCTGTCATGCAGCCCAGTTGACAATTGTATTGTCAATATTGAAAAATATGTTCTATGGTACAAATCGTATTGTACTAGACACGTGTTTCGGATACTGAATCCTCGTCAGTAGTGCTTCATGTCAAACAGTTTGAAAAAAGCCAAAGTGAATTTTCCTGGCGTATTTAAGTGAAAAATATGGCAAAGCGTTGTTGGAGGGTAAGCGCTTAATTCTAAATATGACCGAAAAAATTATGCCGAAACCCCAGCTAAGGACAGAGCTATGCAATGAGGGAGATACCCCTTAGATTTAGAAATGTATGTCTAATTTTATGACAGGAATATTTCAAACACTAAAGCCTGGTGAGCGAAATCGTATGTAACTAACAGTCCACCAGCAGCGATACCAGCCTAGTGTTGAAATCTTTATAAATCAAAATATGAGATATGTGCTGTCCATCAATAAACCAAAATTTGCGGATTACCTCAGCAGAATCTATCCTTCGGAGCTTGAAGTCAAAGAAACTACAGAGACAAATAATTCAGCATCCTATTTGGACATAATATGACAGATGGTCACATGGACACCTCAATGTATGACAAACATGACGACTTCAATTTCAGCATCACAAGCTTTCCTGTTCTGATCGAGAAGCAACATCCCTTCATTGGCTGCTTATGGCGTGTTCATATTTCAGTTGATACGCTATGCCAGAGCAAGTACCAAATATACAGATTTTATTCTGAGAGATAGGCGTCTTTCGGATAAGCTTCTCAGTCAGGGATACGTTTGTGACCGACTAACATCGTCACTGAGGAAGTTCTACGGTCGATATGGGGAACTCGTCATACACTATGAAGTCCAAATCTCCACAATGGTGGATGATATTCTCTCATAGGACATTTGTTCCATCAAACCAAACATGATACTTTATATCGTCCAAATGGAAGTAACCGGATGTTACAATTCTACCGAATTGAAGCGACGAGTGTTGCATGCAAGCAATAGATGCTGACTCTTCCCGGGCACCTGGCCTTACTTCCATATCGGGAGTTTGCTTCTTTTCATATAGTGGAGGTTTTTGTTTGTTTGCTTTAGTTTCTGTTTAATATTGATTTTGTATGCCTTCGGTTTATGATTTTTCTGAATTATCCATTTTGTTCTGTATATAGGGATATGGTCATTATCCATATTTGTCATGTGTAACCTTTTTCCAATATAACCACGAGATCCTGAATTTTCATTTATAAATAAATGCTCGTTTCTGTTTACGTACTCGCCCCTATATACCCTTTATACCTGTAATATAACTAACCATTGCAATATCTATAGCTTATATTGTTACTATAATCTTGTAATTTAGACGATACAAAAGGGAAATCAATCGAAAAGTTGCGAGGCGTCCTGTGCCTAAGAGATTTTATCGGTAAAGTAAAAATAAATTGTTACACTTCACGAACCATCGATTTAGTCTTTAAATATCCGTGTTTAGAAAAGGTAGATTTTTATTAAGGTAAAAAACGCTTTAGTGAAAAGTTTTTCGTCGTTCTCCATTCCGAAAAATAAAATATCGAGATCGTTATTTGTTTTTTCTTCGTATCAAAACATATGAGTCATGTGATAACACAGCTTTAATGTCAACAACATTTACACAGTTGAATATTCCTGCAGTCCTATGCCTGAAGGTCGGTTGTATTTTTATATTTTGATGCATGCATATCAGTACATGTATATAATATATTCATCACCGTCGGAAACCCATGCTCTGTCATGCAAGCTCACCTCCCGTGGGTCATAACGGCAGAATTTTCGCTGGATAGCATATTAACAAAAGTCTAATGCGATTGTTTAACGGGTACCTGTAAAATGCGAAACGAAAAGAAACGAAACAAAACGAAACGAAATGGAAACGAAAAGTAACGAAATGAAAACGAAACGAAACGAAATGGAAACGAAACGAAACTGAACAAAACGAAACGAAATGAAACGAAACGAAATAAAAACAAAACGAAATGAAATAAAACGAAATTAAATGAAACGAAATGGAAACAAAATGAAACGAAATACATGTACATGTAAAAAGAAACGAAATTTATATACTGGTTATTTTTTATATGGGGGAGGAGAGAGAGGTGTGTGTTGGGGTGGGGGGTGAAATATCTGTTTTAAAAGTGAGAATGAAAGATCCATAGGTAATTGGATGGTCAGGGTACCCTTTCAATATAAATAATTAATTAAAAATGAAAATGAATTAGATTATTAGTGAATATCTTATTTTCAAATCCTTACCCCAGAAATAATGATGAAATAAAAATGCATAATAATTGTAAAAAGTGTCGAACTGGTTCAATATTGAATATAGCTAGATATTCTTTTTCCTTTCTTCTCTGTGGTATTTGTGCTTGAACGAACAATTTTTCGCCTCATACATATAAACCTCACCCTTTCTTTTCTTTAAAATTTACCCCTTTTCTTTGAAAAGATTTGAAAATGAAATATTCACTAATACTCTAATTTCCTTTTCATATTTAATTATTTATATTAAAAGGGTATCCTGACTATCCGATCCCCTCTGGATCTTTCATTCTCACTTTCAAAACAGATATTTCAATCCCCCCACCACCACCCCCCTCTAAAAAACTAACCAATAAATAAATGTCGTTTCTTCTTACATGTATTTCGTTTCATTTTGTTCCCATTTCGTTTCATTTCGTTTCTTTTCGTTTTGTTTCATTTCGTTTCGTTTTCAATTCGTTTCGTTTTATTTCGTTTTGTTTAATTTCGTTTCGTTTCCATTTCATTTCGTTTCGTTTTGTTTCCATTTCGTTTCGTTTCTTTTCGTTTCGCATTTTACAGGTACCCTTGTTTAACGTCTTCAAATTCATTTGCATCATTTTAGAGCAGATAAATTTACAGCATGGAACAGACATGCACGTTTCGAGTATTTAACCGTCGTCAGTTATCCTCAATCAAAGCGAGTTCATATTAATTAACAAATGTGATATCTGTAGCAAAAGCATGGTCTATTTTATATTTTTATCAAAAAAGGTTGCTCTGATTAATGTTGGCAGTGGCTCATGTTTTTTTTTTTTTTGAATTATAAGAGTTACAAAACAATAATGACTAAATTGGGTTTAAATAGCACATGTCATTATGACCCACGGGAGGTGGGCCTGTGTGACCGGGCGTGGGTTTCCGACGATGCATGTTCATATGAATTATGTTATTCATTTAAGAGGAAAATGCTATATACATGTAGCTGATTTCCATGCTTTATTTGTAATTTCTTACGATATACCAGAACTACTTTTCATCATTGCATCTCACACCTTAATAGTCAAGATAATGGAACGGAAATTTTAAGGTTTGAATAAGTAATGATTTTTAATTTGTCTTATTACTTCAAGTTATTTTTTTGATTTAAACAAAGGGTTTATATCCCCCAGGGAATGTAAACGGCTAACTTTGATTTGTAACAACGCTAATAATTTTAAATGCCAAGGTGAAAGAATTCTTCGATCTTTGCCTTTAATTCATTCCACTAGAAAGGAGACTATTAATCCAAATTGTCTTATTTTACCCATCCGCTATCGTGCGGAACATAAAGAGCAGCTAAAATAACTTCTTCTTTCATTAATTTGCCTCCAATTAAATACAATAGGGAAAACATGTATAATATTGAAATTATTTTAATATCATTATATTAATTTCGCACTATAGGAATGACATGCATTAATCAATTTATTTGGGATTTACAATCTCCTTTGAATACATAAAACATGTTTTATACGCAAATTTTCTCCGCCAACCCTGGCAGCTTGACTCTTTTGCAATGTACCGAACCACAATTAGCAGCATTAGTATCTATTAAAAATGTCCATTGTATTTCTGAACTTGAGAATTATATAAAATGATCAAACATACATCATCTGAATGAGCAATGAATGTTCATGCAGCAAGAATAAGTATACTTACCCAAGTAATGGACAGTTTTTTGAGTCTTATCTGATGTCACTTTGGAACTATTTGTACCCCTCCTCTCTATGAAAAACCAGAGACATTTTCCATGCTGATGCATCATGTCAACTGTTTTGGTAAGGAAATTTTGGTGACCATTCATAAAGTACTGTTTTCCCCTTTTATATGTTTATTTTTGTATGTTTATTTTTTTATATTTTTGGATAAAGTGGGTTTGGGGATGACAAAACAAGGTATCGTCAAGGATGAATATTTATCATTTTCCAAAAAAAAAAAACAACTTTTCCTCAAAAGACCTCATGTCTGGCCGACCTGGACCCTCTGTAAAGATCAATATATAAATGTAATTACAAGATGGCAGGGTTCAATTTAGATCTATCTATACCCTAAAACGCTTCTCCTTTCATTTAACAGGTTAGCTTGATATGACGGATGATAACCACAATCTAACGGTACAACTCGCCATATATTCAGGTCGTCCCGATCCCCAGTGGACCCTGACGCCCGATTCTCCATATTATAATGCTGTGATGGAAAGGCTTCAACATTCATCTACCACAGATCTGCCTTCAAGTGAGTGAAATTAGGAACAAGTTAATGGATTGATTCAATCCTTGTGCATGCGTGTTTTTGACCTCCTTCCCCTTGACTTTATCAGGTTGAATAAATATTAAAATCATATAAGGTTCAACCCCCCCCCCCCCCCCCCCTCATCTGGATATTTGCTGGTCCCGGCAAATCAAGAAGAGTAACTCAATTTACAGTGATGCAAGGGTTGATAGATCATGGATATGAATTACAAAAGAACAAAAACGTTTAATTCAGAAATTTACTTAACAAGAAGTACTCTCCATCAATTTAGAAGATAAGCATACTGATGGAGCATTTTGACTATTTTTCAAAACATATATATTTTTGATCTGACTTATTAAACGACTTGATTGTATAGCTCTGTACTTACATTTTTAGTTAGATTTATCAAATGTATCTTCATAAGATTTTTCGTTATTTGGATTTAATCTCTTAAGCCTTGAGAATCACTGATGAGACAATATATGATGATATTCGCATATATTACTATATATCGTATACAATGTATTTCCAACTTCTTATGTACTTGAACAACATTTCAAACCAATTTAAATGCACCATTCACGTGTTGATGGTAGTCTATCCTCATCTGTGGAAATTCATGCCAAGTGTAAGTAGCTGGTTTATACGCTATGCAAGAGCATGTAGCAAATATACAAAGTTTGTTCTGAGAGCTAGGCGTCTTTTAGATAAGCTTCTCAGTCAGGTATACGTTTGTGACACTGAAGAAGTTCTACGGTCGATGCAAGATACAATATGATGTCCCATTGTCCAGAATGGTGAATGTTACTCTGTCTCTGACATTTGAACCATCCAACCACATAATATACTTGTATCTTCCGAAATGGAAATAACCGGATGTGATATTTCTGCCGAATTGAAGCGAAGGGTGTTGCATGCATGCAGGAGATGCTGACTCTTCCTGGGCACCTGGTCTCACTTCTAATTGGGATTTCTCTTCTTTTCATGTGGTGGAGGTTTCTGTTTGTTTGCTTTGGTTCCTGTTTTAGCATGATTTCGTATGCCCTCGGTTTGTGATATCCTGAATTATCGATTTTGTACTGTGTACTGGAATATGGTCATTGTCCATATTTTTCATTTCAACATAATTAAAGAAATATCCGATGGGACAACATTAGCAGATAAGCTGAAAACCGTCGTAACTCCCCCCCGTTAATTTATGTTCCCGGTGGCCACGAAAGCCACGTTTCAAGTCGCCGTAGACGAAACGTGGTGACCGTGAAACACAGTGGGCGAATGGGATCGACGAACGTAACTAGACGTGATTGTCGGTGCTGAAGAGCTAAATGTTTTAACTGTCAAAACATTTGTCACGGCAGCCCACGGCATTGATGACCTACTTCAGAGACCGTAGAAAAACGGGTGGAACGCAACGAAACTTGACGGTACCTTACAGACCGTAACAAAACTTGGGATGGTGTCCGTAGCGGAATTGGTCCCGGTGACTTGCGATCATACTGAAGTTGCGTTACGGTCTGCCACTTTAAGTTCCCGTTTAGCTGCGGCAGTTTCAGAGCAGATGCACGTTTTATCCAAGTTTGCCGTGGCTTTCTTGGTCGCCGGGAACATAGCGTTAACGCGGGGGGGGGGGGTTAAGGGAGTGTGTTCTTTAAGTTCAATCACGATACGTCCCGGCTTTTTACGGTTTATTGCAATTTCTACTACGGCCTGGTACTTTGCGCATGGTCATACGAGAAGTTTCACACGCCAAACTTCCAGGCAGTCATTGCGATGGACATTGAATGAACTTGGTAGACTTGGCAAACTTTATCGGAATGTAACAAAGCATGACATGTCGCATCAGGATGTGGCATGTCGTGAGGAAACATACAAACGTCCGCAACAAGCCGTATGCTAAAACGTAGTGCGCCATCTCCAGGATTCAAACCGCGATTCGTCGCGGATACCTTGATAAACCGTGCGAAAACGCAACGAGGCCAAACAGAACTTGTGTAGCCCTCTCGGGTCTACAAATCCTGTACTTCGCGTTGTGTATTTTACTTAGTCATGTTTAACTCGGAATAAAAAGTCCTGGTAATAGTTTTACCGTTTATTAACATACGAAAGTTACATGTTGGTTATAGCAGTATGAGAATGAATCTAACATACAAAATCATGCGCGCAGTATATATTAGGAGCCTGGGATATTTCACAATCAGGTGGAAATCGCCATCGAAATTCATGACTTAATTGGAATTCAGACGTATAAACAAAGTTGCCTAAACTTAGAACAAATCCTCGCCATTTCGTCTATTGCACCAGACCTGTGACAGGCGAACCACTATAGTTTCTGTTGCTGTCAATTGACCCAAGAACACCTCGTGTTGACAGACATAGGGTTACACACTGGCGGGAATGACAATCATTTCTATTACATCAATTTAGCACGTGATCGTAAAGTTAACGTTTGAAATTAGAGTTATCTTCTCCTAGGCGATTGGAAATATCCCATAACCAAAATAAATGGAAATTAATTAAAATCAAAATACTGAATTTGCATAATTATTGTGGGAGAGAGGCCATATGGTTACAATACTCCCCTACTGAAGAAAATAACCAAGATTTCGGCGACCTTGATTTACAATCAATCAAATAATCTTTAACCTGGATGAACTTCTTTACATCCATCTAAAATCTTGAAAGGCATTTTCATCAAAACATAAACTGAATTTCGGTGATACTTGGTTATTTTCTAAACGCATGGCCTTGACACCACAATAATGAACCATTCATCTTTTTACTACCGGGATCACATGGTACATATCAATCAAAAGCTTGTATAATAAAAATCACATGCAATAAAAAGTCATTATATTCAGTTCCACTGTTCATCAGGAGTGACCCGGTCATTTTCATTATGATAAAAGTTCGATCAAAATGTTCATAACCTGTAAAAGAAACACATTTCCAAGGCCAATTGCATCATAGAATCAAATACCATCGTATTAATATACAAATGCATGCATCAAACATCAATGACCTTTCATCAATAATTGCAATATTATTATAACATATGACATTATAAGCATTACACATTTACTCTGCTTTTTCACTATAAAATAACACATCACACGGATTCATTTATTCTTCTTATGGCCATCCTCACGGTATGACATCATTATCAGATCTCACTCTGCCATTATCAGCGAAAAATGTTCGTATGTTGTAGTGACGGGCTGGTTACACATCCGGCCACACGGGTAACATCGTGCACAGGTTCACCTGACGTCACAGCTTCGGGTTTCATCATCGGCTGCTGTCTCTTTGGATTGTCTCTCATAATTAACCTGCACGCTTAATTATTCGTCTGTTTTTTTTTTTTCACAGCAGGCGATTCCATAATAACAACAGGTATTAAAAGTTCAAGCCTAAAGTCTAAACTGCATATCTGGAAACTTAGCTAATTGTTTATAATTCAGCGCTACTCTCTATATATAACTCCCAGCAATAAATCTATCATGATAGTCTGCATCATTGTTTCACTGTATAGACCGGATATTGAGATTAATTGTCCTAGGTAGTTAAGCGACACCTGGTTTTTCTCTGTACCTGTAATTGACCATAATTTTTGAATTTACAAAAATAATTTAGAAGCCTGTGTCAAATCTTTTAAAAGAAATTTCTAAACTTATTTCTTTTTCCATGTCTTAATATTTACTAAAGTTTATTCTGAAAATGCAGGCTTTTTTTTATCAAAATCAAACGAATTAATAAAACGATATTAAGGCAAATGAGTAAAAGAAGATCCTGACGATAATCTCAACAGCACTCACAATAGAGCACAAAATTTAACATCGACGGACCCCTAGCAAGCTAGAGGTGGGACCAGGTGCCCGGGAGGAGTAAGCATCCCCTGTTGGCTAGCCGCACCCGCCGTCGATGTTAATGAAGCATGGAAATGAAAATATATAAAAATCATGCACTATCTGACGTTATGTCTATATAGAAAGTGCTATGGCGACAATGTCAGGGAAGTATATTCAAAACACTTACTGTCAAAACCCTCGCGGGGAACTTTTTTACGAGCTCCACACGGCAAAGGGCATAAGTGTGACACAAATGAGTAAAAGAAGATCCTGACGATAATCTCAACAGCACTCACAATAGAGCAAAAAATTTAACATCGACGGACCCCTAGCAAGCTAGAGGTGGGACCAGGTGCCCGGGAGGAGTAAGCATCCCCTGTTGGCTAGCCGCACCCGCCAAGCAGCTCTTTTCATTGTCAGTATATGTCAAGTCAAGCACGGCAAGCAGCTCTTTTCATTGTCAGTATATGTCAAGTCAAGCACGGCAAGCAGCTCTTTTCATTGTCAGTATATGTCAAGTCTGCGTGCAAACTAAACAAAAACAAATTACAGCTGATGCTAACAACCTGCATCATAGGACGACCGTCAAAATAAACTCCAACACCGGGAAAAGGGCAACAAAGGTCAATATCGTTATACGCTCTAATCTGAGGTGAGAATTGTAACACGATCACCAGAGTGAAAGTAATTCATAAATCTTGTACACAAAATCATGCAAAAACAAACATGCAAAACTAGGATTACACATTCCTATACTATATATATACAACGCCTCGACTTGTTTTTTTATTTTTTGTTTTATTTTTTTTTTTTTTGGTGTTTAAAACGTCCTCGACTTCTTAGAAAAAAATCGATGTGAAATTAAGCGACTAAATTTTCTCCATAATCATCAATTCCCCCCTTTCTTAAAATAAAAAATACATTTTTTTTTATCAAACTGACAGCTAACCACATACACAAGATTATGAATACTTCGATGTTCATCATATAATCCGAAAATTAAACGTGCGCTTTACCTCGCACAAAGTACAAATGACAGGGTTGTAAATCCAACAAACCCGAACGAACCCTCTTACGTTCCCAGAAATCCGTCTGGTGTCATTTATCGGCATTACATCGCCAAAATCCGAGCTATTTCACCGCTCATATAACCTAACGAAATCAACAATATGTGTTGCATCGAAGTATCCTCTTGAATGTAATGTACCATCATCCTGAAAAATCTTAAAAAGACAGGTCACGATTTTCGATTTCTTTCAAGTCCTTTCTTTCAATTCGCCTGATTCCACGCCTGTTCCCCGGCGCTTTACCGACACAAACAGGAAAGAAAGTCGGAATACCCTGATTTGCAATCAATTTGAAACACATCCGCCATTTTTCGGAATTCTGCAAATTCCAAGTTACTGCAACTTTTACTCTGAGACGAACCAAAACCATCAGAACTACCTGAACCGGAATCCTGACTCATTTCTGTCATGTGAGACGTCACTTTGTCGTCAACGGTAGTCATATTTACTTGAAAATGCGAAGAAAAAAATCTTAATTTACCTATCTGTCTAGATCAAAATTCAAAAATGATAAAATTACATGGTCAATCAAAATGAGGATACGCACGAGAAAAGTAAATGTGTCCTACCTGATGTATACATCATTTCAGTGTAATGTTCATCACTTGTCTGCAGTTTAATCCTGGTTTCGCGTACAAGTACATCCTCTGCATTTAAAGCAATCACTCACGTATATCCCCATGATTCGTATCATTTAGCGTCACGGCACCAAATTGTATTTTGTAGCTCTATCAAGACTACAAATTCTGAAGTCCGTGGATAAATTTTACTTAAGTCATTTTCTGGAACTTTAAAATAAAAAGTCCTGGTAAAGTTTTACCGTTTATTAACATACGAAAGTTACATGTTGGTTATAGCAGTATGAGAATGAATCTAACATACAAAATCATGCGCGCAGTATATATTAGGAGCCTGGGATATTTCACAATCAGGTGGAAATCGCCATCGAAATTCATGACTAAATTGGAATTCAGACGTATAAACAAAGTTGCCTAAACTTAGAACAAATCCTCGCCATTTCGTCTATTGCACCCAGACCTGTGACAGGCGAACCACTATAGTTTCTGTTGCTGTCAATTGACCCAAGAACACCTCGTGTTGACAGACATAGGGTTACACACTGGCGGGAATGACAATCATTTCTATTACATCAATTTAGCACGTGATCGTAAAGTTAACGTTTGAAATTAGAGTTATCTTCTCCTAGGCGATTGGAAATATCCCATAAACAAAATAAATGGAAATTAATTAAAATCAAAATACTGAATTTGCATAATTATTGTGGGGGAGAGGCCATATGGTTACACTTGAATAGCAAGATACAAAAAAAAATCACACGGTGTGCTACGTTTTGCGCCACCATGGCTGCCGTTGTCGCCGGGAACATAGTGTTTACCTAGGGTAAGAACAATATCGATTTTCAACATTTTTTTTATCTCCTCTCCGTGCAGTAGATGGCCGTCCATAGTCAGTACCGGTTGCCCATTGGTCTCGTTGGTTTAACGAGGCTGTGTACAATTAGAAAAAATTGATGACGGTGAAATTTCAATTTCTTTTTCTTAAAATGATATTTGAAGTACAACAAATAAATAACATTAATTTAATTAAAATCTCTTGCGCAGAAACAAGAAAAATTTGAGGAAAATCATTATTTTGCAGTAAAACCCCATAAGGTCTCATTGTAAGATGCGATTATCTTTGAGATGACCCCTACGTAATACTGAACGGTCAACTTCTGTTTTCTTTCCCATAAAATGAATTTTATAATACTGCAATTATATGATCCGAATTTAGTCAAAATACCTTAGGTAGAAGTTCATCATCTTCTAATTAGACCCAGCCTCGGTAAGTGTTGTCTTTTGTGTTACATGTGTCTACGGTGTTCCTTGTCCTTTTTTGAGTCTCCTTATGTGGGTGTCTGCTCTGTGTTTTTGCATTGGGAATTTTAGAATTTTGCTATTTTGCTGTGGTTGCTGGAACCGAGTGTTGTTGGAGATCTCCTCCTGTCATGAAGGGATTTAAAAGAAATCACATTACAGCAATAATTTGGGAAAATTAACCTAAATCTTAAATTTAAAGAGAAATAACTCCAAAACTGACATTAGATTAATTTTAAAAAGATAAACAGAGCGTGCCATAAAATCTTTAAAAAATATACAATTCATTCGTCTCTTGTAAATCATAAGAAAACACCCTGCTAAATATTATATGATTGTCAGGAGGCCAATCTTGTTTCAACCGAGTCACTTTTAATGCTTAGTTAGAACACTTATTACAATGTAGCTTGATAGGCATTAGATGTGCATAGGAAAATACAGTTCTCCAATAGAATTTTAAGCCATCTACTCGACTCAACCCCGTCTCTCTCCCTAAGCTTTTATTCTATCCTTATTTCATTGGTACGTATATCTAAATTAAAGGTTTTGGAATCCATTTCAAAAAATCATAAGGCGATTATATATGCACATATTTTTGGTATATACATGAAATATGTGTCGCTCATCAAATTACATTTCTAATTTTCAGTCCTTGGCTACAAAGGATTTTTGGTAACAATGTCTCGAAAAGGAAGTCACGTGATTTGTGAAGTGCCCCGTCACTCTGACATTGTTTTAGAGAACTTGCTATTAGACACAGCTCCCGACGACCTAGAAGGCAATGTCACAGAAAAAGCAAGAGAAAGTATTAATGACTAAAACACAGCAGACACATGAAAAAGTGGCTACTCAACGGTTTCCATGTCAACAACTATACGCATAGTTTTATAAATATTTGCTGTTAAAACAATTGTAACAGTTACTGAAATATCTTTTAAAATATTGAAATGTTTGTACAAAGTGTATTTATTGTGTCAATATTTGTTCACCTTCGTCGGTAGATAATTATTTCTAATTCTGCTAATTGATCATTCCATTATTTATCAAGAACAAGTAATATGTACAAAAAGTTATTGAATTGTTTTCCTTGTTGCACAGTTTAAATGATAGTATGGTATTTTCTAAAATCAGAATCTTCAAAACCCTTTAATTGTATGTGACTGTATGCATTTACTTAGTTACGCAATCATTCTAAGTGTTTATAAAGTTGTTTAGTTATTATTAGTCTTTGATTTCTCATTTTAAGCCTTTGCATATTCAAATTTCTTTTATTCTCCGTCAGTTTTATTCTTATTCGATTTTCCTGCAAAGGCGTTTATTGATACGTACCCATCAAAGAATGAGGAAAGAATTCTACATTGCCACCCGAGGATATCTATCCTCCTGATTTCCAGGACAACCACAGGGCCTAGGCGGACCCTGTCAAAACCTCTTGAGAGGAGGGCCCCGACCACCTGTCCTCTCTGAGTGTCAGTCTGACAGCCGTCAGAGCACGGACTACTGTATTTCCTATGCCTTCTGTTTTTATAATCATTTACATATCGATCTGTGTGTTTCTTGGGCCCTTGCGCCATGCTGTCTGTTTGCATGTTCATCTTACAATGAGAAGGTTATTTTAAACCTCTTTTACAATTGTTCGTTCTTCAAGACCTCTGGGTAATCGGAAATTGGGAGCCTCAGGGTTTTGCGCAAGTAATCTGGATAACCATACCATCTGCTACTTGCGTGGCAGATGACCGTCCTAAGTCGGTACCGGTTGACCATTGGTCTCGTTGGTTTATGTGTGGTCTTTTGTGATTGATGTTTCTATGATTTGTGTTGATGTTCTTTGTCCCTTTTGCGTCTCTTTCTGTGTTTTTACATTGGATGTTTTGGAGTTTTCCGGTGGGTGCTGCAACCTAGTGTTGTTAAAGATTCCCTCCTTTGCACGCAATTAGAGACATTAGTACGGAATATATTTAGATTAAGATGAAAATAAAATACGGACCTAATATGTAAAATAAACGTAGAGTTGACGTAGAGACACCGAATCCAAATGAAGTACATGTACATAGAAAATACTCCTATTTACAGGTACTTTCAAATAAAAGAAAATGAATGGATTGCCTTGTATCTTTAAATTTACACACAAAATACGGATATACAATTTGGCTCATTAATATTTTCTTTCGAAATTCGAATAAGGGAGAAATACTGACAAGGCCCGAGAGATTGGATCATATCATATAATAAATACTATTGTGGTAATACAGAGGATGAATTAAATAAAACTGAAATAAGCCACAAACACCACGCACAACAACCATACAAGACAGCTGGAGGCATTTTTCAGACAAAACGAGTTGAAGTCAGTTAATTGAAGATAACTGACAGTGAAGAAAAAACAATTATATTTAATGAGTTAAAGAAGATCCTGACAAAAATCTCAACAGCACTCACAATAAAGCACCAAATTCAGCATCGACGGACCCCTAGCAAGCCAGCGGTGGGATCAGGTGACCGGGAGGAGTAAGCATCCACTGTTGGCTAGCCGCACCCGCCGTCGATGTTCATGAACGAAAAAAAAAAAACAATAATATAAAATTCATGCATTACACTGTCCGTGGTTACATCTATATAGAGAGTGCTATGGCGACCATGTCAGGGAAAACATACAACATGTAAATCCTGAGATGAATTTTGATATAGCATATTCATGTTATCACCGGTATATGGCTTTATAATATTGAATATCAGAAAAAGAACTGTGTCTTGGAGTTTAAGATGCTGCCTATATATATACAGTGTAGGACATGAAATATTTTACAGTGCAGAGGCACTGGTCAATTTAATAGAGATTTAAAGTTTTCTCATATGCAGACGCTCGACAGTCTACACCTACAGAATATGGTGGCGGTATACGAATACAAAATTCCGATATCTAATTTGTCATAATTATTAGCCTTATGCACGGGCATTAATTTCGCCTTCCGATCACGAGATCAGGTTTCGCGCTTTCGATCGCCCTTTTGCCAAAAAAGTTTGAAAGTGGCAAAAGAAAATTGAAAGAGTACAAATAGTTGTGCACGGAGGGCATGAGTTCAAATAAACATGTTTCATAAAATGTACGGATCATATACAAATATATATACATTTGAAAGAGTTTATCACAATTTGGAAATAAGGGGCAGATATCGTTTTGTACGTCGACGCAGATCTACAATCCTAAATAATTGTTCAATATGTGACAACACAAATGGAAGAAGGGTTAATTATATAAATTATAATAAAAGCATTTTCTTGCATACGAAATATGCTTTTCATTTTCAAAATGACTACTTTTAACATTTTTTGAAGTATATAGACAAGGGCGTAGGAGAAGGGGCAGCGGGGACACATGCCCACTTTGAAAAAGGGGTAGGGGGGCACATCAATGTTTGTGACCCCCCCCCCCGACACACACACACACACATACACACTTTTCAATCACAAAACTTTATAATGCATTAACATTGTTTAAAATAGAAACATTTTGTACCATAATTCGACAATTTTTCGGCCTATTTTCAAAATTTTTCTTTGGCTCGCTATCGCTCGCCAATTCTAAGGACTTTCTGAATAATTTAGCTATTCTGATCCATCCTTTATACATATTACTTTATCAATGTACATTAAGACATTAAACTCAAACGATATAAAATACTATAACATGTACTTGTCATTGATAGAGGGTGTAGAAAGTATTTTCTGATAAGTCAATATTTTGTTAAAAAAATTCCTGGCCCACTACCGCTCGTCAGTCATTTATTCATATACTGAAAATCTAGAATTGCACCAGATATGTTAAAATGTGTGCATACAGAACATGAAATCCCCATATTTTTTTAATCTCGTCTCCCCCCCCCCTTTTTTTTCTTGCTAGAAATTTGGGATGTTGTGCCCCTCCATTTTATCAGGCAGAGCTACGTCGTTGTAGTACGTTTCGACATTAAAACCAAACTGAAAATTTTCGTAAAATATTTTTTATACAGTGCATATCTTTGGTACGCCCTGAACATATTTTCAGACTATTTGTCAGTTTTCAGGTTGTCACTGACTACGGTAACCCCATTTCACCTCTAGATCTGCGCTTGAAAGGAATAGTTCGCCGTTGAAATATGAAAATTTGAATTCATACGACACCGCAAAAATTCATTCCAGTTGCGCCATCTACAACAAGATTAGTTTTCAAAATTTAGAGTTCTTATACAGTGGGGGTTTAGGATTTTTCCCTAAAATTTGATCTATACTATTCTATCAAAAATAAGGAAAGTGTTTTATTTTTACTTATTCCACTGAAGCTTGGCAGAGCTTGCTGCTTTGAAGTAGATATAGTTAAGATGGATCGCGGTTCCGCAGATATAAAATACAATTGTCTGTACCATGTCTACATACACATGTACCCTGTAGTGTTAACCAAAACGTAAAAAAAAAAATGAAAGTCACAACTCTATGCCAATGAAGTTATTATTCAAGTAACTCAGACTCCAAAATCAGGGTCACAAAAATGTTGGCACCGATAGAAATGTCTTGAAACAAATCAAAATTAACCGTTAAGCATAATTTCAAGACCTATGATGATTATATCTTTCTGGTTACTTTTGTTTTGTTTTTGTTTTTGTTTTGACTGAACGAAGATCGGAGAGATATTCTAATAGCGCTCCTTTTGGCGGAGTGGGATACAATTTCAATTTTTTCGAGCATGCGACGGAAAGGTCCGAAAATATACGATGTACGATGTACGACACTTCGGTAAAACCAGGGTAAATTGCACCTTTTGAATTTATATACGTTTATGATTTGATACGACCCCTCAATCTGTACAGTGTAGACAGTCAGCGCTCTGCATACGGAAAATCTTTAAATGTCTAATACTCAGTATCTATATCAGCTGTACCTTAGCACCCGACAAATTACTTTATAATATTGATTTTGTTGCAGGTGAAATTTCATGCAGTTGAATCTCTTATTAATATACATTGCATTCTTCTCTGAAAGCTATAGGAATTCGACAAAAACAAAGACGTACTAGTTACACTTAAATTGTCGTCTATAGGACTTGAAATTTGACAAAGGTCATAGACCTATTTTTATCTGTGCAAGCCAGATAAAAACACGGTTATTAGTCACAATACATATTCATATCAAGTGACAGAATGAAGACGGTGTTTAATTTCTTCACGTCTCTTTTTTGCATTTTGTCTCTTACGATAGCTCTGAATGATTACTTTGTGTCATCTTCATCGCAGTCACTTCCTACAGGTACGATCTCTCAAACTAAATCGTTGTAAGTATTGCAATTCACAGTATAAAATGAAATAAGATTACGACGAAAAATTTACCGATTTTTGACACATTCACTTATATTGAGAAGTTAAGTGTTATCACACAACGAGTTCGACTAACATTCAGAGAGGAAAGTAGTCGGGTTCCTCTCTTCTCTAAAGACGTTTGGAATGTCCCGTTATGGCATTTTGTCGTCACAGTGAGTCAGAGTGAAATTCTTAAGAATGCGCTGGTACAAAGCTTTAGATTGGTGCAGTACAAAGTCAAGTGTCCGTCTTGTGACAGATTGATCATATCTACAGTATAAAAGGCGTTTGACGATTCTAACACATTTTCGATGATAATTTTGTATACCTTTGATCCGTCTTATTTTGTTAATTATGTCACCATAAAATGCAGGTTGTGATATAACCAAATTAATATACTTTGTTGTATGTAAAGATCCGAATTTCAAAAGAAGTTGACAATTGTTTTTGTAAAATTACAAGAGAGTTTTTACTAGTTTGTGAAAGCGAAACCCTTACCTGAAAGCTTCGTCGTAATTTGTAAATTTCTACTATGAAAATCAAAAACATCAGTACATGTACATGTTCTTGCAAACCGGATGAGCAGATGTAGATACCTTGTGACGGTAATCTAGGAATTTCACCATCAAGCCAGGGAAAATTTACAATGTTTAATCCAAATCATCTCTTTTGTCATACACACTTGTATGAATATCTCCATTAACAATTTTGATATTTGGGTCCAAAAATGTTGTTTCTGTATTTGTTAGGTTGCCTTGTTAAGAGTAAATTCTTGTCGATAAATATCATTTTTACACTTTTCAAAAGAAGGATTATCGATAGTAGGAATATCATCCAGGTACCTAGAAGTACCAAATTAAAAATTTCAATGATTTAAAGAAGATCCCGGCGATAATTGCAATAGCACTCATGATAGAGCACAAAATTAAGCATCGACGGACCCTAGCAAGCCAGAGGTGGGACCAGGTGCCCGGGTGGAGTAAATCAAATCATTATGTTTTCTTTATTTTATTTCATCTTATATGTGTATAAAATAAATCTGCAACAAGAGGCGCACAATTAGTACCCACTGGGATCCCTACAACGTGCTTGTAGAGAACCTCATCAAATCGTACATAAATGTTGTCCAAAAGAAAGGACAAGGCAATTCACAGGCCACTACATCTCCTCGATTTGTATGACTTGTATTCTGTATCGGAAAAAAAACTTTGATTCAGAGGTACAAGTATAAGATTCCCCCCTCTCAATACACTATTTCATTAGTTTAGACAACCGATTTTGTCGAGAGGAATCTTAGTTTACATATTAGAAAAGTCGTACGAAGAAATGGTATTGGCTTAAAAAATTCTAGATTTTTTTTTGTCAATCACATCCCCTGAAATTATGAAGACGAACATTAACATTTTTCCTCTTTAGAACAGTTCCCCAATATTTTGCCACGTGTTCCTTTATCGCAGGGAGTGCTGACGTGAGATTTCTAGACAAAATTGTAGTTGAGCAGTTGCTAGAATTAGAAATGTATCGCAATATGAGTATCACTGTGGCTTGAGGCATCATGGATGAAGGTTTACTATCTGAAACACGTATCTGATGCATTGGAATCGGTTTGAAATTTTCTTCACCTTGTTCGTTCCGAAATACGTCTTTTAAGTAATTTAATGTTCCATTAACACATCTTCTTTTTTTCTACTAAAATAATGATTTACAAAACTTGTCAAAAATGAAGTATACATATAAATAGAATCGAATTCAAAACCTGAAAATAGATTAAAAATATGAAATAAAATAGAACTTTCTACGAGAAAAGAAGAATCGAACAATCAGATGAAGACAATAACAAAGCTTTACAAAAACACGACGAAGTCTTAATCAAATGAACAATCTACATAGTCCAGTGCAAGTGCAGAACGAAAACGCGCCGTGCTAATTTGCAAAGTTTAAACATAGTTATTCAGATATCACGTGGACCAGGTTGCAGTATTAAGGCCGGGTTAGCGCAGTGGTAGCGCGATTCGAATCCCAGATTCGGCAAAGGGTGTTATGTGGGAGGGTAGGTGGTCCCCCATCCAGGCCTCTGCAGGGGGTTTTTCTCCGGGTACTCCGGTTTCCTCCTGCTCCGTGGATCCCCTCACGCCAACATCTGAGCCAACGTAAGACATTAATTTAAGTTGTGTAACTTGTTTGTTAAAGGTTGTAAAATAAATAAAGTTTAATTTTTAATAATTATCTAATGGAAGTGGTAAAGTATAGTATTTTGTTATTAGGATCAAAAGGGAGGTAACGTTTACTTTAGTTTCTCATCATATCATATAAAATCAAGGGAGAGTTTCGCTCATTGCCCTCGGTATGAGAACCTAGACAAGTAAAATTACCAAAAATCATTGTAATAATACAGAAGTGTTTCAACTCTATAGCTTTCAGGCGAACGAGCTGGAAAGCAGTTATTAATACACTTCAAATGCTCAAGTCACGGAAACGAATTTAACTTCTCAACACTGCAACAAGAAATAAGGGTTTATGATAATAACACGGAAGTGTTCCAACTCTATTATTTCTTGAAGAATTTCAAAGCAATTTTTATGCACCAGATACATGTTTAGGATATTAAATCTTCATCAGTGATGCTTCCACCCAAAGTAGCGCCACTCTGAACATTTAATTCAACAATTCTATTCCATCAAATAAATCCATCAAAACGACGTAACAGAAGACACTGAATATGCCACTCGCCAAAATGTCCGAGGCAGGCAATTTTTGCGGACTGTTAGGACTGTCACAATGGATTTGTGTTTAACAGTGACGTCATAATGTAAAACAACGTCAAAAGATGTTGACTCGGTCATTTTGCGCTTTCTGACAAGATCGGAAAATGGTATATTGGGACGAGTGAAGAAAGAACATTAACAGATATACCAATACATGTCTGTACATGTCTGAAGAAGGAGACACACAACAAGAAATACAACATCACGACAGTCAAACAAGGCAAACATATCGAAAATACGAAGTGCAAACGAGTTAAAGAAGACTTGAGATAATCTCAGCAGCAGTCACAATAGAGCACCAAATTGAGCATCGACGGACCCCTAGCAAGCTAAAGGTGGGGCCAGGTGCCAAGGAGAAGTAAGCATCCCCTGTTAAAACACTAAATGAAAGGAGACCTATGGACATGAGCTTGGCTGAAAAAGAAACCCACAAAGATGGCAACCGAAACACAATCAAATAAATATTTAAAAGCAGCACATTTAACAAATAGATAACATTTGATCATGGTAGCCCGGATTGAAACTATGAAGAAACTCCCACACTGCTCGACTGCGAGAAATCATTCCGAACTCCGTTAACTATGCAGTCCAAGTGTAAGACAACTAGACTGAATAATCCAATCTCTTGGCAGTCGTCACACAAGACTGTATCCCACTATGATTGTTACAGGGCGGAGTCTGACAAATCCGTCGCCCAACGATTTTCCATATTTTTAAAAGACCTTAAATATCGATGTTATTGCAGAATACACTTGAATTAACATAAAACTAACTATTACCTTTTCTTTCTACGAACTTTCTGTTTGTCTGTTTGGTGTGGTAGAGAGTCAAAAATTCGTAACAATGCAATAACAAAGCGAGAATAAAAAAAGTAAGGTGGCTAGCATTAGTTAGTTTTATATTATCTTAGGTGCCTTCTGCAAGAAAATCAATATTTAAGGTTTTCAATATGGAAAAATTGTTGGGCAACGGATTTGTCAGACTTCTCTCTGTAAGAACCGTAGTGGGATTCAGTCTCTTGTAACGGCAGCCAAGATACTGGATTATTCAGTCTATAAGACAACCAACAACATATACCCCTGTCTGACAATCCGTGACGAATACTTTTAATAAAATACTGAAGTTCTCTAACTCTAAACATTCATAAGGTAAATTTCAAATCAATTTTTCTGCACCAGAGACGTGTTTCGAATATTAGATTCCCATCAGTGATGCTTTCAGAGGAGCCACCAAAATTCATATCTGTAGCGCCCTCTATAAGTTTTTTAAATCTAGATTCGTGACGTTTACTTTACAGAGAATCCGCAGCTCCAAATTTCCTGTAGTAGTTTCATTTTTAAGAGTTCATTACAAAATGTATCTAATAACAAACATGGAAGAAGTACCTATCAGTTATTCAGTATCAATGTCGAGAAGGTACAAATAAGTCAAAATCATTAGAATTTTCACTGGAACATTTGTGAATTTCGGAATAAACAACATTCCAAAGATTCCAAAGTGAAACCAGGTTCCTCTAAGCGAACGTTTTTTTTTTTTATTTTACAGAGAAACCTGATATGGCGGTTCAACTCGCCATATTTTCAGGTGTTCCCGATCCCCAGTGGAAACTGACGTCTACTTCTTCCTTCTACGACGCTATAGCTTTAAGACTAAAACATTTTCATTCCGGACATCTGCCTTCAAGTAAGTGAACAAGAAATATGAAACATGAGTATGGAATTCTATTCAATTTTCAAACACATATTGGTCGCGAGTCCTTATATTTTTCATTTGAAGTAGGTACCAAGCAAACATGGCTATAAATGAGTTAAGAAGATCCTGACGATAATCCCATCATCACTCACAATGGAGTTCCAAATTGAGCATCGACGGACCCCCAGCAAGCTAGAGGTGGGATCAGGTGCCCGGGAGGAGTAAGCATCCCCTGTTGGCTAGCCGCACCCACCGTCGATCTTTCAGCACGAAAATGAAAACAATATATAAAATTCATGCCCACCTTAGACCAATTTGGGTCCCTTATGGGATCTTAAGCCCCTTTGGGACACATATAAAACCTATATGTACAAATGTTGTCTTACAGACACATTTTTTTTCATTAAGTAGAAAACGTTCAAATGACTCCAGTTACTAGAGTCAGTTTAATCCTAAATTTTTTTAGATTTTTGCAAAATCTTTTTGCTAAAATGGACTCCATATGAGCCCGATATACATTAGGTTTTTACCTACTTGGGGTACATGATGTAAAAAGGCATACAAAACCACATCAAATTATCTCATTTTAGCCATTGCAAAAATTTGCTAACGAGGTTGCAATAAAATCATACTTTCTACAATTGTACCTATATATTATCTACTATGTCACCAAATTTCATTCGAAACTTCTAAAGATATATTAGATACCATTTCTTAAGTGTTTTTGTTTACTCGAATTTAGCGCTTCCGTTCCAGCCTTAGCTCGGTGTTAAGTCATTCTATTTGCGAGATGCGACAGACCAATGCGCTATGAACGCTTGATTTTTTGTCAATTCTGAAATGATTTAGATACCTACAAGTGCCCGCGACTCCACGTTAATCGTTAAACACTCGATTTCCTACGGTTTGAATATCAGCTGTTGCCATATTATTTTCATCTGATTGGACGAAGTTTTACCGTAGAGATCAGAATAAAACTATGGTAAAATTTCGTCGAATCAGATCACTTGTTCCAATTAACTCCGGTCTATGAAAATACAATGGCAAAGCAACAGAACGTTCGCGTGTTAAAATTACACCTAGTCATCTGACGTCTCAACAATATAATATCAGGAATGAAGGTCAAACACAAAAACTGAAACCATATTACTAAAACCACAATCGAAAGGCTTACGATAAGAATTTTTAAAATATCCGAAACACATGTCTAGGTGCAGAAACATTGGTCTGAAATTATTTTCAAGAAGGTATAGAGTAAAGAGAGCAACACGATCAATGGCCCACCAAAAAATGCTTTGACCTGGGTCAACCGGTTATGAAGTCATGAAATAATATGTACAGCAGTCGGAATGTCGACATTTTACGTTCCTTTATGATTAAAGAAGATCCTGACGATAATCTCAACAGCACTCACAATTAAGCACAAAATTGAGCATCGACGGACCCCTAGAAAGCTAGAGGTGGGACCAGGTGCCCGGGAGGAGTAAGCATCCCTTGTTGGCTAGCCGCATCCGCCGTCAATGTTCATGCTCGAAAATGAAACAATGTATAAAATACATGGACTGTCTGAGGCAATGTCTATATAGAAAGTGCTATGGCGACAATGTCAGGGAAAATAATTAACACATGCAAGACATTTTCGAACTGTTTTTTCAGTCCAGGGTTAAAAGTCTTCTTGGTATCAATGCCTTATACAAAAAGTAACATGACCCTTAAGGCTCGAATGTCACCCGGACAATCTGCATTCAGCCTACTATCTGCTATTCATCGATTTTTAAAAATATTTTTCTTATTTGCAGTCCTCGGCTATAAAGGCTTCCTGGTAACAATGTCAGATAGAGGAAGTCGTGTGACGCTTGAGGTACCACGCCATTCTGACAAAGTTCTGGAAAACCTGCTACTAGATACCGCTCCCAGTGATCTCGATAATCGGGTCAAAGAGATGGCCAGAAAAAGTATCAATGGAGATCATTGAAAAAGAAGTCGCTAAATAGTTGCCACGAGACAGATTTCGATTCTCACATACTTTTGTTGTTCTGTTGTTGTGATTGATAAATTGAAATGCTGAACATCTATTTCCTTACAAGTTATAATCATTACATGAAAACGAAAGAGTAAAATTGTAGTAGAAAATAATAATTCTGATCATGTTGAGAATGTTAATTTTTGAAATTTGTTTTGATATCATAGCAATTCAAAATCATTTGTATAGTTATCAATTTTTGCATCTGAGTATGTTGCTGATATTTATGCAAATTAATTGTTTTTGTTGACTCCGATATCATAGGCTGTTAAAGTGAATTATATTCTGTGAACGGGGGAGGGGAGTAAAATGTTTTAAATCTTAATTGGAGAATTATGAATGATCATGATCTCAATATTAAATCAAATAAAAGCATGAATTAATTATAGTTGTTCAAACCAACTTTTGTTACTGTCAAGACATTGATTTTTTTTTTCAAATTCTTACTCTTCACCCTGTGTAAATTAATGTAAGACATGTATGAAACAGAAAGACATATGGATGTACCAAACGAAAAAGGAATAACATTTACCTTTTTAAAACTAACGTTATTTAATAAATATTTGTAATCAGACAGCTTGCTTCTATATATTTGCGTTTGCTTTTTTCTTTGCGATTTAACCTACAACTAAGTGTCGTTGGAAATCGCCTCCTTTCTCGTATTTTATACTACAATTGTGCATTCTTCGAGACCTTTGGGTAACCGGAACAGTAGGAGGGTAGTGCGCACGTAATCAGGATAACCATACGTTTTTCTTATTGCATGGAAGATTGCTGTCCTAAGTCGGCACCGATTGCCCATAGGTCATGTGTGTTGTCTTTTGTGTTTCAGTGTGTCTATGTCGTATGTCTCTTTTACGTTTGTTGCTGAACTCGTCCTCTCTGTGGCACTGTAACCGAGTCTGGTTGGATATTCTTAGAGTGAGAAAATTTTTGATTAAAAACACACGGCGTTTTTGAATATCCTTTTCCGTCCGAAATATATAAGATGGTTTGGTTTTAGACACATATTTGAATATAGATAAAGTTTGGACTTTTGCATTGTTTATATATTGTTTTGAGGTCATGAAATAACAACTTTGTTGTCCTAGTAACTGGCTGTTGAGTGTGTGATTGTTGCTATTTCATCTTCGATTTAAGCATTTGTTATTGTTATAAGTGTTCAAGATCTCGTGATCTCCCGTTCAGAATCTACTAAGGTCCCTTGGTTTATTGCTTTTTCAAAATATTCATGATAAGTTATATATGATACATTCATTTATATCATTCATGGTCTTATTTTATGCTTTGTGAATGACAGATCAAACTCATTACAACAAGTTTATGCGATAACTGTTTATTTCAAAGTCACAATCTAGCTTTTGTTGTACATTAATGTGTTGAGTCGATACACATAATCCTGCGTTTCATCGAAGTTATTGATGCACATGTGTATGTTTTCTGTATAATTTTCCATTCGTTATAGGACTCAACAATCATCCTTTTATTTCAGACCATGATAAAGCGCCGTTAATACTTACTATTTCTACTCTTGGAAATAAAGGATGAAATTTTTTCACTGTTTCAGGGGGTGCTAATCTTAACAGCAGGTTCTCCAGGTCTATGTTTGCATGTCGTCGTACCGTACAAGAAACAGTAGAAGTAGACTCATGGATATTCTCCATAGGAGCTCTTCTCACTATAAACCTGTGTAACCATGTCCTGGAAAATAAGTAACACATATCAACACAGAGATCGCGGAATGTCACGTACAGGGTCGGATAACCTACCTCGAAGATCTTGGTATATAAATAATAAAGGATGGAATCTCATGCACAGGGCCGGATAACCTACCTCGTAGATCTTGGTATATAAACAAGATGGGAGGTAATCTCAAATATGACTTTGTTATTGTATCAAAAGCAAAACACCGTGACACCAAAAACACACAGTGGACAAGCACAACAAGAGAAACCAAGGGGAATAATAATAGATATCAAAGAAGTACCTATCTGTTATTCAGTCTCAAAGTCGAGAAGGCTAGGCAAAATCATTGCAATTTCCATTGGAACGGTTGCGAACCTCGGGATACGTATTACATTCCGAAGTGAGACCAGGTGCCCGGGGAGAGTTAGCGTCTCCTGATTGCATGCAACACCCGTCGCAACAGCTCCATGAAACAAGGTTAATATAGTGGTTTATAGGCCAGACCAATCACCAAAGGCGAGACCAAAACATTGAACATAAAGCATGCATTACCCTCTGTCACAAGGATGATGCTCTCTAGTTTATTGTTATTTTAGACCTATGAATCTATGTTGTAAATATTGAAAATATATATGTCTCCTCTTAAAAGATGATATGAATAGTTTATCATAGTATGACATTGAAATATTTAGATTGAATTGCCAACACTGTACACGCATGCATATCGAAATAAAAGTCTGTCATAAGTTAATTCAATTCCTATCCGTACTAATTTATTCATAAAACTGAATGAATTAGTATAACGCTCACCTAAGGGTAGCTGGTTTCCTACATTCAGGAGCTTCTGCTTGTCTTTGATATGTTGATACATGCCATCGGTTGACTTTACAAGCCACTCCGGATTTGTCCAACCAGATACAGATATCTGAACCAAGAGATCCGGATCACCTTTAAAAACATCTGTAAAATCAAACGTTAAATTAAAAGATATGAACATCTTTCAATTGGAATTCAGGGAGACGTGAAATCATTTCTTATTCTCGGGTATTGGAACACTTCCGTATTAATATAAATATTCATTTTCTTTTGCATTGTGGAGCAGTTAAAGTCTTTCCCCGTGATTGGATATATGTATTGTGTTTACATTACTTCTTTCCAGCTCTGTCGTCAAACGAAGGATTGTTTTGGCCCTTTATCAAGGATATCAATTTTTTTACATCAGTTGTCGTGACGTTGTCCTATGTATATCACATGAAATATAAAAAGAAGTCGAATGTAACGTTATGAAACTAATTCTTATTTCCAAACATGTTAAAATAAATTACGTTTAACTAGAAAAATAAATGTCAAAATATTCCAAGATCTGATCAGTAGGATTTCGATGACATTATACGTTACAAAGAAGAATAGAATTGTTTGGCCTTTCTCGACCGACAAGCTGTGTTTAAATGTTTTGGTCACGCCTAGCTCGCCCTAAAATAAAGAAAGGGATATCCAATAAGATTTGGTTGCAGTCACAAGAACCCAACAACACACCCCCATGCGAATAGACATAGTTGATACAGCAAGAATGTTAATTCCCAACATGAATTGCCTTAAAAAACCCCAAGATATGTATATTGAAGAAAATAATATCCACTGTTGGACCAGAGGTACAATTTATTTTCATCACAATAGCATTTTTGGTGTCAGGACCCCGTGGAATTTACAAACAATAATTTTTCACGTCTTTACATTCATTTTTGTTCATCAAAACTATGGTCTTGAACTTAACCCCAAACGGCTTAATCAGCTCCTAATAATCTTGATTCGACCATGCAATATCCATAACAGAATATATTTTATAATTGAAAGTTACGTTAAAAAAGAAAAAACATACATTTCTCAGAATCATTCCTTTTGCCGAATTATTTAATGTATCATTTAAATATTTGAATTTAAAAATTCAATTTTATTTCTGAATTATTTATCATATCTTCCAAAAATGTAAAATATACCCCACAAAACGTACCTGAACAATTGGCAGAAACGAGTAAAATATTCGGAAGAACAACACAGAACAGCAAAAGATATGTACAAAATCTGCCAACCATCTTGATGGTCATAAGCATCCCCTTTCAATGTGTTACTGCTATAATTCGAAAAAAGCAAATTGCTTTTATTCTGTTGAGCAAGTTGGTACATCACGTGCTCTAATTTATTATGCAAGCGCGGAACCACTGATCACTTTCTCTCTTTCCTGTTTTGATTTCGACACAATTCCGTATTTATACATTAGATAAAGTATACCAGAGAAGATATACCAAATCGTAGTTTGGATTTTTGCTATTTCGGAAACTTGCCATTTTACCGATAAATATCATCGAAATTAAAGGAGTTTAACATCTAAGCACCATCCCTCCAATGCTATTTTGAACATAGATTTTATTTGGATATGCTACTGAATCGACACTACAGGAAATTCGGAGCCTCGCACTCTCTGTAATGTAAATGTAAAAATCTAACTTCAAAAAATTAAAGAGGGCGCTACTGAAATCATTTTTGGTGGCTCCGCTGAAAGCATCACTGATGAGAATTTAATTTTCGAAACACGTGTCTGGTGCATGGAAATTGGTTTGGAATTTTCTTCAAGAAGGTATTGAGTTGGAACCCTTCGACATTATTCAAAAGTCAAAGAACATATGGCACAATTGTGTAAAAGAAAGGAGGGGATCTTCAACATCAGTTGGTCGCAGTGCCAACAACAAAACACCAAAACAACCCATGCAAAAACACAGCTAGAAATGCAAAAAGGAGCAGAGAACACCAAAACAATACAGAAACATCAAACACAAAAGACCACACATAAACCAAGGAGACCAATAGGCAACGTATGCCGACTTTGGACGGCCATCTGCTACGCCAGTAGCATATGGTGTGGTTATCTGGATTACGTGCGCACAACCCTCCCACTTTTCCCGTTACCAAGAGGTATCGAAGAAGGCAATCACGAACCCCGAATGGAGACAGGATCAGGTGCCTGGGAGTAGTGAGCGTCTTCTGACTGCATGCAACATCTGTCGCGAATGCCAAATGGAAACGTGTCCAATCCGCTCAAAATCGGTAAAAGACGGTCAATTGGAAAGATCGTACTTAGAATTCATTAAACATCCTTGATTGGCAAAAGCTGAAATTTGCAATATGTTCTTTGTATAGAGCATAGAACCAATGAAATGAATATATGTAAATTTATGTAAATGTCACCATCATAACCTTATATGTATCTTCCTGCAAATCATAGATATGGAAGACCTTTTTTAGCTTAAATAATCTTCGCATATGTTGGACTCTGTTAAACGTCTTCGAATTGAATAGCATCATTTAATCATTTAAGAACAGATAAATTGACAGCAAGGAACATACATGCACGTTTCGGGTACTTAACCCTCGTCAGTGATCCTCAAATCTAAACAATGTTATATGCCAAAAAAAGTGTGAAAGTTACTATGTCGAAAAAGCGTACCGACAGACGTAGCAGGATGGGTAGAATATAATGCTCCAGGACCCATATTTTTGAAATTTCAAGAAATTTTTATAACAGGAATTTTAAAATGCGTTGAAGAAACGATCAATCGAAATTGATCGAACTTGACTACATGTGCCCTCGGGGACTCTTGGTCCACCAGCAGTGACAATCACCAAGTGATATAATAAATGCTATTCTAGGGAAGATCTAAAGATGTTGGAGGTTGGGGCTCGATTTCCCCTTCTATTTAACGTTTAACGTATTTTTTCTTTCTGTCAAAATGGAACAATTTTCTAGATACGTCCATAAACATCCATTTCTCATAAAGTGATCGGGGTGCCATAAAAATAAAGCTCTAGAGGTGAGTTGGGGGAGGGAGGTCATGATCTCCCTCCCAGAATTTTGCCAATTTTGTTTTACGTAATGTAAAACTTCTTTTCATCATTATGGGATGGAACAACCCCCCCCCCCTATTGACGGACAGTATCTCTCAGGATAATCCTAGGATAATTTTTAGATTCGCCTATGCTATTCTTAATGCCCTTGCGTTAATTGTGGCATTTTTTAAAAAAAGCCCTTGACCTATAAATCAACAGTTGTTGCATACTTTTTTAAAGAAATTTACCTGTATAACCAAAATGACACTTCTTTGCATGTACATAATCTGTCCCTGCACGATACTTGCATTATATTGACTTAATTAATTGCTTACATGTCCTAGTTCTGAACTGACCTATCAACGACACAAAAAAATTAAGACACGATTCAGCACATAGTATACCATACGAAATGACAATGTCAACAAAAATGAATGGCCCCTACTCTGCCTTCGGGAATGAAATGTTTTACATCAGGTCTACACACTCATGCTTCAGATAATGGATTTTCTACTCATCCATGGTACGTAGTTTTACAACCCCAAAAAAGATTTAAGTCGGGAAAAATTAAAGTGATATGTATTTCTGCTGGCGTTCGCCTAGTTTCACAGTGTTACGGCACTTGAGTTGAAATATATTTGTTAATTCTCTGTCACAAATTTTGATGAAAATTTCCAAAGTCTAAGAGGTGACAGTGCTCTATTCTTATAAGGTTCTTTGGCAGAAATTGTAGGATAAATTAGACTTTTGCCCCTCAAAGTTTTTAAAATACTAATTGGATTAAACTTAATTTCCTATGTTTCGGCTTCCGGCATCGCTCATGTACCGTTTAAATTTAATAATAATAAGATAATTTACATTTTTAGACCTTCTCGAACTTCGGACTCATTGTCTACCATTTACTTACTTCTATATATTAATTACATTATCGGGCTTTAGCAAATTGCCATATGGTTTGGATCTCGATGGATTGAGTGCTGCGATCTCATAGATTGAGCGTAACGCTATTGTACATAACGGATAAAGTCTGACTGAAGATATATCTACTATCTAGTCAATATATTCACCTCTTTTGATATTTTCTGTTCTGCGTAACTTAAGTGACGGGTGTTGCTAACAATGAGGGGATGATTACTGAGGCCTGGCATCAGGGCCCGGCACCATAAACGAAGAATTATCTTACGTCAAATTCTCAAAACACGGTATATAACAAATCTGTGAAAATTAGAAAATGTTGATTTCATCCATTCTTTTCTACTCTTAAAATGGAGAAAAGTTGGAATAATTTCCATTCATCACTAGAACATTGAAAATAAGACTTAAGTCAATTCTTAATCTATAGTGCCGGACCCTGATCTCAAAAAAGTCCAGATTAATGCACAAGACTGGCCTGTGTCTTAAAAAGAGATAAGGATTAATTCTACTTTTTTGTTGACAAGTAATTGTTTAGTTTAAAACCATAGAATTGCCATCTTGTTCATCTATATTTCGCTATTTGGCCAAGGTTCTTTACTCTTTACTTTTCTATACGTTATTTCGACAAATCTAAGGGTTTCGATTACATCATCGTTAGGCCAGATTAGAGTCGCTTCGTGACCAGTTTTCGATATGGTTTCTAACGACTCTAATTCTTTTACCGTAAACTTTTCATATCTTGTGGTATTATTCGGTTTCATCAACATTGCTATTGTAGATTTCTTTCAAAATCATTAGGCATGGCCCATTTGATATTTGGGGGGGGGGGGGGGGGTTCGAAAAAAAAATCTGCTTATAGTGTGACAGGAAAAAAATAATCTTGCTCTTACAAGTAATCTGAATTTGTAGAATAACCATAAAATTCGCTTAAAATTCCTGAGAATGTATCGGCTCACTTCGCTCGCCGCAGTTTTTACATTCTATATAAAATTTTTCGTTCGCTTCGTTCGCCATAGTTTTCTTCTATAATGGCGAGTGCATATTTGAAAATATCAAAAGTATGCATGTGACTGAACACAAGGGACTTATTTAAATGCTTAAATACATTATCAATATAATTTATTACTATTATTACTTTATTACTATTAATAGATACATGTATCACCATAGTGTCTAATTTTATATACAAGCTTCGAAAGAGAATTTAATTATTAATAAGTTTTTCACTAGTTTTCATATCTACATGTAAAAAATTGTCAAGAAGACCCTTCCCTCAGGCCCTGTTACTGAAAATTATATTCTATAATCATTACAGAAGTACCCATCAGTTATTGAGTCTCATAGACGAGAAGGCAAGGCAAAATCATTAGATTTTCCACAGGAACGGTTGCGAACCTCGGAATGAACAAAATTCCGAAGTGAGACCAGGTGTCCACGGAGAGTCAGCGACTCTCCTGATTGCATGCAACACCCGTCGCCACAGCTCCATGGAAACCTGTCAAATTCGGTGATTGTCTCGATGTACATTTTATTCTACTACGTCTCTTGGTACATTTTTGGACAAGATAATTTTCATACTTTTTGGCCATATTACATTGTTTAGACTGAGGATCAGTGACGAGGGTTTAGTACTCGAAATGGATGTCTGGTCCATGCTGTAAATTTAATCTATCAGGTCTTAAATGATGCTATTGAATTTGAAGACGTTTGATATTTGATGTACATATCAGGTAATTATGTCTTGTTTGGTGATGATGACAGCCATTCAGTCACAATGTAGAATTTCACTGATCATTCTGGAAAGGGGGATCTCATATGCTTTTATTACATCCCCGTTGCGACCGAAGAACTTCCTCAATGATGATTTCAGCCGTTGTGTAACATAACCCTGAACAAGTAGCTTACTTGCAAACCGTCTGGCTCTAATGATGAAATCTCCATATTTGGAAATGGCCTGGCGTACCGTATCAGTTGAGAAACAAAAGATAGGAGTATATCCAAGTACGAAGCGGATCTGTCACTCTCTGTTGTTTCCTTGATCTCTAGTTCATGAGGATAGATTTCATGTAGATGATCCGCAAAGTTCGGATTATTGATGGACAACACGTCATCTATGCATCTGAAGGTTAAATTGAACTGAGATGCGAGGTGCTTTCGCCCAGTCGAGATCAAGGTCTGGATGAATCCAGCTTCGTATGAACATAAAAATAAGTCCGCAAGCAGTGGGGCGCAATTGGTACCCATGGGGATGCCGACTATCTGTTTGAATACGGTTCCTCCAAACACAACAAAAATATTGTCAATTAAAAACTGAAGTATCCGGATGATATCGTCTTCGGTTTACTTTTTGTTTGAATCAGAGTGTTCCTTCACGGAATAAGTATCCCCCCGTCTAATTACGAGGTATTTGTATCTTCTACTGCCATTTGTTTTAAAGAAAGGTATAGCGAATAATATTGGCCAGTCTGTTTTTTAGCTTTTGGTGTGGAATGGTAGTGTAGAGCGTAGAGAAATCGAAAGATTTTATGCTGGTAGTATGATTGAAGTCGGTGGCTTTTAAATTTTCCAAAAAGTCCTTAGAATTCTTTAGGATTCACATCTGATTAATTTCATTTCTTGAATATGCTGTCTCGCAGTATGTTTGAAGACCTTTGATGCGAGTTAATATTTTCGTAAGCAAAATGGAAAGATCGGTTTTGTTGAGCACCTGGACGAACCGGCAATGAATCGGTGTTTGTAAGGATTTTGTGCATTTTTTTGGAATTCAGTAGATATAAGGCAGTTCAAGATCAGAGTCATCAGTATGAATACCGAAGGACTCAAGAACAGATTTGTGGTTGTCGAGTATTTCAGATATAGATAAGTTTGTTAGTGTGTATGGTAGATTTCCAGGTGCTGAATGAAGTACAACAAATAAATAATATGAAATTAATTAAAATCTCTTGCGCAGAAATATTAAAAATTTGAGAAAAATCGTTATTTTGCAGTAAAACTCCATAAGGTCTCATTGTAAGATGCCATTATCTTTGAGATGACCCCTACATAATACTGAACGGTCAACTTCTATTTTCTTTCCCATAAAATGAATTTTACAATACTGCAATTATATGATCCGAATTTAGTCAAAATACCTTGGGTAGAAGTTCATCATTTTCTAATTAGACACAGCCTCGTTAAGTAATTCTCCCATGGATTTCATCCATTCGGAGGCAAAATCACTAGATTTCCCACAAAATTCCGAAGTCAGACTAGGTGCCCGGGGAGAATCAGCGTCTCCTGATTGCATTCAACACCCGTCGCAACAGCTCCATGGAAACCTGTCAAATTCGGTAACTGTCTCGATGCACATTTTGATATACACATCAGGCAAGTACTTCTTGCTTGACGATGATGACATCCATTTAATCATAATGTAGAATGTCACTGATCATTCTGGAAAGGGGGATCTCATAATTATGCTTTTATTACATTCCCGGAGCGATTCAAGGCCGATTATTGTGTAGCATCGTTTGTAATTTTTTTTTCTAATATATGTCCTGGTCACTTTCGTGCCTCCATATTTTTTACAGTATTGTTGAGTGTATTTTACTGTACTTACTTCTTTTCAAGTAGAACTGTGACAGTAAATACCGATGGAAGGGCTTCACTCAATTGCGGTTTTACCTTCATCATTTCCCTACTTTCCTTCATTCGTTCGTCATAACCCGATTATTTTCGTAATTTCATACGGTTGTTGTTGTTTCTTTTTTAATATTGAATTGTAATATTGTAGTCATTTGTTGTTTCTGGGGTAGTTTTTGTGTGCGGATATTAAGAAAAGGTTTTTAGTGTTTTTATCCGTGCGTTTGACCATGTTTGAGATTTTTTTCTTCTTCAGCCATTATTAAGAGCACTCCCTGACCTATATATCTGCAGTAAGTAAAAAAAAAAAAAATCCAAAACTGAAAATCAGAATCAAAATATCACACAAAACTTTCAAAAATACAAAACTAAACATACTAACATTAAAAGCCATTATCCAAAGGAGTATTTTAGTGTTGATCCAGGAGCAAAAGTGGGGTTTTTTGTATGTGTTGTCATTTATGTTTGATGTTTTGTACGTCTGTTTCGATTGTTTTGTGTAATCACTGTGTAGCATCACGTGACTTAAGTTGGTGTAACCACGAACACAAAATGGAAGCATACCGCTCGTTTGGGGGAAAGAAAAAAGGTACTGTAATGATTGTTTTGATTCAATTTTATCTTTTCATAGTCGATGTCCTAGTAAAAAATGATAGTTTCATGATGCTTTATTTGCCGATCAAGAAATCATTGTAGTTTTTACAAACATTCTGACGAAAGGAATGTCGTGGTTGAAATATGTTAAACACAATGTTGTGGTGGTTTCCACGCACATATATCTACAGCTTTTGTCACAATGTTTGTAAAAACAGTGGCGTTTTATTTTCTAATGAGTCAACGATTGAAAAAGTATCAGTTTAGACAATGGTATTGGCTATGAAAAGATAGAATCTAATCAAAGCAATTATTGCAGTTCCTGTTTTCTTTCCTCCAACTGAGCAATTTATCTATTCGTGGTTTCACCAACTAAAGTGACGTGATGCTACAGAGTGGTAATGTTCTAGTGTTTTTGTCGTGTATTTTTTTTTGTGGTTTGTATGTTTGCTGATGCCATTTACGTGTCACTTTCTTGTGGGTTGTTTCGCTGGGTGGGTGCAGGGTGGTCATGTTGGAGATCATCCCCTTTTCTGAGTGGAGAGGATATCAGGAGATTATATCAACTTCGCTGTTTTGGATGGTTCTAGCATAAAATATTTTTCAACATTGATGATAAGGAGATGTTATAGTATTAATGTAATCATCCAATAGTCCAAAATACTTTGGCAGTGACAAAATCAGTGGCTCACAAATATATCCCTTTATGTGGTAACGGCGTCGTAACGATTGTAACTTGAGCTTTCTCTGCAGTTGCGCATCATTTGCAATATGAATACATATGACCATAATAAATCAGTATTTCTGAATGATACATAGATATAACCACTTTCGTGCTGTTTGACAGTAAGTGTTTTGAATATTTTTCCCTGACATTGTCGCCATATCACTTTCTATATAGACGTGACCTCAGTGACAGTGCATGTGTTTTATATTTTCTATTCATTTTCGTGCGTGAACATCGACGGCGGGTGCGGCTAGCCAACAGGGGATGCTTACTCCTCCCGGGCACCTGGTCCCACCTCTAGCTTGCTAGGGGTCTGTCGATGCTCAATTTTGTACTCTATTGTGAGTGTTGTTGAGATTATCGTCAGGATCTTCTTTGACTCATTTTGACGAATTGAATGACTTACTAGACACATACCATGTTATGAGATATAAATGTTTAATTAAATAAAGAAAGTGAGCTAATACATTTCAACAATGTTGTGTGATAAATGTTAATTTTGAAGTCTCAACCAAGTTTTTGTCACACGTCTGACAGTTCTTGCATTATGAATACATATATGTACATAATTTCGTCAAATTTTTATTCCTTCGTTATGACCTTATAACAATTATGACAGTTTTACAATGTATTCTTGGTTATGGTGCATAATCATTAATACTTTTTTCTACTAAAGTACGTAGTTCAGAACTAAATATATCAGGAGGTGCCGAGTCTAACAGAAGATTCTCCAGTTGTCTGTCTGCATGTCGTCCCACCGTACATGGTTCTGTAGGATTATATCCATGGGCGTGGTCACCAGGAATTGTCCTCACTATAAACCCTGAGTAACCTAGTCCTGGAAAATCAGTAAATCAGATCAATCATATTAGAATAGTATATATCATATATGCACTATTTTCAACATGACATTATGTATGGATCTAAGTTGTAATTAAAAACAAATATTGAAACAATAGACTAATCCTATACACAGATACATGAAAAGATTTTTAATCAATGGGATATTTTTTATAATGCCTCGTTTACACGGTTGCGCAACAAATTAAATTTGTTTCGCAATAAGCTTTTTCGCGTTTACACGGCCGAATCTATTGCGCAATAAAATGTCATTAAACATGCATGTACAAGAAATATGAGTAAAATGTTTTACGAATAAATTATTTCAACAGTTATCGAAAATCCTTGAAATACTATCATCTTTGAGGGATAAGGCAAATTCAAACCATTTGTCAACTAAATATAGAGCATAACGTCATTTACTTGAAACGTCATTTTCTACGAGGGACGTACTTAACTGAAAAGCGTTCTTAATACAAAAAATCAAAATGTCTTAGTAGAATCTAACAAATAAATACATTGAGTAATTGCATTGATGCATATATCAATCTCTTTCTCTTGCATTTAAGATGCGCATGCGTCAGATTTATTGCGCAACAGTTCCGCTTAGCGTTTACACGGCAGAATTTGTTGCGCAATAAAGTTATTTCGAAACAAATCGAAAACCTATTGCGCAATAAATTTTGTCGTGTGAACGCAAAACAAATTTATTACGCAACAAATTTACGTTTATTGCGCAATAAACTCTCCGTGTGTCAAAACAACGCATATTTCAATATCAGTTTGCTTTGCTTTGATGGATAAATAAACCAATTTCAAAACATCTCATTCCTTGTCGCTTGTAAATGTGTAATAGAAAAAAAAATGAAAAAAAAAAAAAAATCTTACGTGATGCTAGGTTGTATCCTGCATTCTGGCGACTCAGCTTGTCCTTGATTTCTTGGTAGTTGCTATCTGTCGATCTTACAATCCACATTGGATTTTCCCGACCAGAGAATACCGAAATCTGAACCAGGAGGTCCGGATTACCATGAGAGATATCTGTGAAACCAAATAATAAATACAAAATTAGAACAAATTTTATTCTTCATCTGAAAGGAATTTGATAGTCTATATATATATATACATGCAATAGCGTGATTTTATATACTATGGCTGATTGATATGTTGTGTTATGAGCTTCGTATTGATGGGTTTGAATTTTATCAGACAGTTTGCATCATTTTTACACATAATCCCCTTCAGTATCTATACACTTTTAAGGTTGCGACTACAGGGAGATAACTCTATTTTCATATCACATAATATTTGAAACCAACATAAACGATACATTATATAAGCTTAGATTGTTACATTATTTTAGAAAAAATAATACTCGTATTGATGGGTTTGAATTTTATCAGACAGTTTGCATCATTTTTACACATAATCCCCTTCAGTATCTATACACTTTTAGGGTTGCGACTACAGGGAGATAACTCTATTTTCATATCACATAATATTTGAAACCAACATAAACGATACATTATATAAGCTTAGATTGTTACATTATTTTAGAAAAAATAATACTCCTTGAAACTTTCATTGATGAATGGATATTTCGGGGGGGAATGCATAATTTTCAATGAAAAATCGCCGAAAATAGTGAAACAAATTGTCATATTCGCACGAGTTCTGCTACCAAAGATTTAAACATCAGAATAATTACTATCCATTATACAATTTAAAAGCCAGATAATTAGAAATTCGAACTTCAAGTTAAACTCTATGTTTTTTGGTCAAAATGTTGATTTTTTGCATAAATTATTGTGCTATTTATAGAAACAGTCATTTTGCTCAAAAACTAATTCGGGTACATATTGATTTGACTGCTTTAGGATAAAGCAATACCATAGACATATATGTAGAAAAAAAATTGTGTAGCTGGCGACCTTCTAGTTATTAATAAAAGTAACGAGTTGTTGTCATGGCAACCAACAACATAGTCTTTATAAGAAAATACTCTCCTTAGAACTGATTAATTTATGAGAATTTCTCAAAATAGCCTTTAACTCATCCACAAGCTATAAGAATCTCGAATAATAAGGATATGTATGATTTTTTTTTTAATTTCATTCATTTCAGAGGTATGTAAAGTTCTGATTTGGTATTCTCTAAAATTACAAAAATGTTAAAATAGGCCAAAAATGGACGTTAAAAGCCAAAAAAAAAAAAAAAAAAAAACGAGACGGGCAAATTTTGATTTTTTGGTCTGAATAGTTAATTCGAGGAGATGTTCCTCTACATATGAGTCTATCTATCTTTCTTCTACCTCATTTCTATCAAAAGTCGCCACCCTGACCTTAAGGGCCTCAATATAACTTTAAAACACATTCATTATCTTGACTGGTCATCCACTGTAAGTATGATGTCATCATCGGACTGAAAGTGGGTGCAGAAAATAACTGCTTTCAGTTTTGGAAATAGATGAAAGTCTGATGGAGCAAGATCAGGCAAATAAGGCAGATGTCCAATCAAATTGAAGCCACAATCATGAATGGCAGCATGCATGGCATTGACAAGCATTGTCCTGATAGAGCAACACACCTTTAACTAGTGTCAGCTTTCCTTGGTGCTTAAGTTTAATATTTTCCCGTAACTGTGTCAGAAGTGAAGCATAGTATGTGCCATTAGTTGTTTGTCCTTTTTGGAGATAATCTATCAGCAGAATACCTTCTGCATCCAAGAAAATCGAGGCTAACAACATATAAATCAGCCCTCGTAACTTAGGTACATGTAGGTGTATTTCAACTTGAATTGTATTTTTCAGTCACTTCAAAAAGGAGATCTATCCGATGGGATTTCAGGAAAACTTGTGCGTTTTTCAAGAGGAAAAAATGTGTTCATTCAATCATCGCGGGGAGGGGAGGTCTTCGTCAGTCCTATATCCTAATTCCTTTTCATTGGCACAAGAAGTTGACCTTATAATGTATATTTTATGTTCAAAATTAATTATATTTGAACGTCATCGCATGACAAATGTGACAATCGTTAACCTGTTAAACATGAACATCAAATAAAACTTTAGACACGTTAAAATTATAGATTTCTTAACATAAACATGATACACGATTAAATTTTGGCCTGTTACCCGATCTATCATATATAGATATTATTATAACAAAGAATGAACGAATTTGCCACTTCTGAATTATAAATCATAAAATCTTCATAACTTAATTAATGTGAAATAATTCCTTTGAGAAACTTACCTGAACAATTGGCAGAAACGATTGAAACATGCCTAATAACAACAATGAAGAGCAGTAGATATCGTATGAATGTGCAGAATCTGCAATTCATCTTGGTATCCTTCTTATCCTTGGTATTTTAATATGCGTTATCGCTTTAAAACAAAACAATCACAAGGACCATTTTCCGTTGTTAGTGCATCACATGATCTATATTTTTATATGCACGCGCGAAACTACTGAAAGCTCTTTAGCTAACTTTCCTTTTTGAATTCGACAAACATTCGTATTTTGACGATTTTTACGGCGGCTTCATTGGGAGAAAGGGTAAGATCCCCACGGGAATCTGCCAACATTGATGAGCTCTAATTAACTTAGACTAAATGTTCAAAATTATTAGGCATTGCCGCAAGATCCTCCCCCATCTGGGTGGGGTGGGGGATATAAGTTATTCTAATTCCTCACGCTAACCAGAGTCCTTGATTTTAAACGTCTAATATTTACATTACTAGTATATTCCCCATGTTGAACACCCATTAGGCAACTAGAATTATATTCCAATATTATATAACTAGGATGTAACGTCGATTCTGATTGGCTGACGAGCGAGTCATTATTTTCCGATAATGACCGCTCACGGAAGATAATGACTCGGTGTGGTATTTGTCCTGACCTCAGTATTTTCGAAAAAAAATTTTTTAGTTATTTTGTTAAATATTTTAAAAGATTAGATATACTTTTCACAAAAAGTGCAGTTAATTGTTGAATTCTTGATTAAAGATTGTATTTATTGTTTTGAATCATTATTCTAATCATGTATAGTCTTACTATTCCTTATATAATATAACAAATAAGGACTTGGCCTCAGTCATTATGTCATTATAATGACCCGATGATATTTGTAATATCGACCTCGGCCTTCGGCCTCGGTCAATATTACAAATGTCATCGGGTCATTATAATGACATAATGACCTCGACCAAGTCCATATTTGTATAATAACTTCGGTTGCTATTGTGACGTCACGTTCAAGTTTTGCATGTAGGGAGAATTTACCGACGTTCAAACTCATTCAACGCTGTAACAGGCAAAACGTGCGAAATGCATGCAAATAAAAATGACCGATATTTAGAATAAATGTAAATATAAGTAATGACTGTTTTACTTTTGGTGTTCATGGGTGTATAATTCTGGTTGGACACGTGCAAATTTTCCGAGAATCGCTTCGCGATTCACGGAATTTGCACGTGACCAACCAGAATTATACACCCATGAACACCAAAAGTAAGACAGTCATTTCTTAAATGATGACCCGAGCCAGTGAAATTCTTGCTGAGATAACCTTGGGGGGGGGGGGGGCGAGCGTTGCCAGTGCAACCTGGTCCAGTAATAAAATTTATCATAAGTAAGTACTACAAAATGTTAGAAATCAAAAAAAAAATGGACAAAATTACTATTTCCATGGCATATTCAGTGGCGGATTCAGGGGGGGGGGTGCAGAGGGGGCGCCCCCCCCCCCCGGCACTGACCCAAAAATTTCCAAAAACAGGTATATTTTGGTCCATTTTCAGTAAAAATCGGCAAAATTCGCCCCTTGACCCCCGGCAAAGGGGGCGCTGGATCCGCCACTGATATTATATTCATGAGAACGCCTATTTAAAGAGGGGACTGCAGACCCTTCGATGCCCTAGGTAATCAAAATATATAGTGTCCTATTAAAAAATAAAAGCAAATTTTAAAGGGTAAAAACACTAAAGCAGAATGTAAAGTGGGCTGCAAGTAGGCATATAATTTAAATTAGATACCGCTAGCAAAGCGAGCCAAAAATTTTTCGTTAAAGCTTTTTGAATCATCGGAGAATTTTGGTGGAAAAGGCGGGGCGGGGGTTAATTACCACCTCTTAATCCGCCACTGCAAAGGCTAAAAGAGGAAAATATAGAAAAAATCAAAGACTTATGTTTATATTTTAATATAATATATGACCTTGAATGAATGAAACCATCGTGACGTTTGTCGTGACTTGTTCGATCGGCCTCAGGAACAAGTCACATGACAGTCATGGTGTGGGGAAAACCGAAAGTAGAATATTTGGAGCGCTGAGTGAGGGGGGCACCGAATCAAATGGAATACGTGAGCAAGCAATGAGGACAAAATAATTTTGTTCAAGAACAAAGTTACTTGATGGTAAAATAATTTGGTAATTTAATTTGTGTAAAATGGTTATGTGACTTGAGAATGTGATTCGGATTTTCAGGTGTTCTCCTGAACTTCTCCATAAACCATGCAGTCTGATAAAAAACCAAGGCCCGGGTGGATATGTTTTCTATATTTCTCTTTTGTAGCATGACCCTGGCCACACGAGATGTAAAGGTTCGGGGATCTTTTGTACCAATACCAGTGTTGTGGGATTATGATCCTCCGATAGACCAGAGTGTTAAATGACTGGGCTATTGGGTTGACCCTTTAGCTCACTCGGTAACAACTGGTATTCCACGCCAACGATCCCGGTTCAATACCGACATGGAGCACTTTACTGGCGACGAAGATGGGAGACTGGCTCGGAGCACTTTTAATTACTGTTTAGTACCGAGATTTTTCGTACGGGATCTTTCGTACCTGTCACTGGGATCTTTCTTACTGGTTGCAGAAATAATGTTATGTTTCTGCCATAAAGATCTAATTAACTGGAGCTTTTAATAAATTTTGATAGTGGGATCGTTCATACTTATTTGATGGAATAAAGAACTACTTCAAAATTTCAATATACAGCATAAAACGATTGTTTTCATTACAAGGTTGGCTTTTTATTGACATATGATTGAACATGTGCCAGTGGGGGATCCGGTGCCCCCTTTGCCGGGGGGTCAAGGGGTGAATTTTGCCGATTTTTACTGAAAATGGGCCAAAATTTACCTGTTTTTTTGGAAAAATTTTTTTGGGGGGGGCGTCCCCCTCCGCACCACCCTGAATCCGCCACTGTGCGCCATTTAACCGATATTTTCAGTTAAAACATACATATTTCAACTAACTAAAATGAAACCAACCCTTTGAAATTAAGTATACGACCACCTATCATAATAAAAAATCCAGACGCCGATGTAAGCAAGGAGTCTCGAAGCAAGATTCCAATCTTTATGATGATTATATATAAGTCCTTGATTCTAGTAACCTGATTCGACCACACTGTACTGGGCAACATGAAAAATGAATTTTGATTTGAATCTCTTTTTCAATCATACATCATGAGACAATTTGCAATACTTTTGTTTCATTGCTTTGAAAATCTAGAAATGAACCTTCTTGCTATCATCAATTTTCAATAAATTTTGCCACTGATAGATCTATACTTTTTATGACCCTGGAATCAAAGATTCGGGGTGTTTAGTTTTGGCCTATCTGTCTGTTTGTGCACAGGAGTTCGATATCAAGTGAGTAAACCATTGCGGTGTCGCAAACACCCCCTTCTCACATACATTTCTCTCTGCATGTATGTGTGAAGGGGGTGTTTGCGACGCTGCAGTGTGTTTAATCACTCGATATCAAACTCCTGTGGTTTGTGTGAGAGGTAAAAACTGTAACATTGGGCATAACCTTTGAATACTAGGTGATAGAGCTCTCATATTTCACATGTGTGCTCCTTGTCATGAGACCTTTCAATCAATACAAAAATTTTTGGCCTTGACCTTGTAATCTTGATTTTAATAAAAGTTTTTTTTTTGTGAAAGGTAAAAACTTTAACATTGGGCATAACTTTTGAATACTAGCTAGGTGATAGAGCTCTCATATTTCACATGTGTGCTGCTTGTCATGATACCTTTTTATTAATACCAAAATTTTTGGCCTTGACCTTGTAACCTTGACCTTGATAAAAATTCTTTTCAAAATCTTTGACATTGGGCATATTAACTTTAGAATGATGGGTGAAAGGTTTTTCCTAATTTTCACATGTGTATTCCTTGTGACAAGGCCTTTCCATTGATACCAAATTGTTTGACTTTGTGACCTTGACTTTGACCTTTGACCTACTTTTCGAAAACTTTGACATTGGGCATAACTTTTGAATGATGAGTGATAAGGCTTTCATATTTCACGTGTATTCCTTGTGACAAGGCCTTTCCATTGATACCAAAAATTTTGATCTTATGACCTTGACCTTGATCCAATTAACAGAAAATGGTGTGAATAGTGACAAAATGCGGATGGGGGCATTCATGTTTCACAAACTTTTGCACTTTTTGCATAAACATTATAAAAATTTCAAGATATAATCAAAATTTTCTCTTTTCTCTCTTAAAATGAAAGATGCAGACAGTAGTTATTTAATTTTCATGCACTCTGGAGCTCAATAGAAAACTTTGGGGTCGTGCTTTTACAAAGATTCCATTGATTTTACTACCTGGATGTTTATTTAAAGGTAACTTATGAAACAATTCTCTCTTTCACTATGTTCACAAATAGCGACAAATTTATCATTAATTTTGTTTTTTCATTTATTAACAGCCAGCTTTACTTTCTCTGTCGTGATATTGGAGAGAAGACCAATAGAGATGAATGACACTGTAGGTTCTGGGACTCAGAATTTGAGAGACCCACTACACAAGTGTTACACTGAAGATGCCATTAAGTCCATGTCCATCGAAGAAATGAGTGACGTCTTTGTATACTATAGTATAAACTATGATGACTTGGGTAAGCATAGATAAGTACTCGTTCAGTTAATTATCATCATTATATATCGGAAAACATGATATTGATATAGGCATTCAAAGAAAAATAATTTATAGTACTTTTCATCTTCTCGAGACAAGTGTACGTCATACCATACTCTCCCTTGTCAGATGTCTTACACAAAACTGCTTCTCAACTGAGTTTCGCTCGGAGACTTATCAGGCCAAAACTTTGAATAATTAATAGCAATTCAAGTGCTTTTTAATGTGTTTGGGTGATTTTACTCTCGAAATTGCTTGTATGTGAAAGTACAATAAAATATAGACTCTGAACTTGTTGTATAAACTTAGAGGGAAACTCACCGGAGATGCAGTTTTGTGTATGACATCCAACAAAGGGGAGTAAGGTGTTACATACACTTTGTTTTCTCCAGAAGATGTCCTTTTTAGCATGTTTAATATTGCAATTTATGAAAGTAATCAGATGGTACTTTATATTTCTTTCCCCTGTAGAAAATGTTAAAGTGCACTTATGGGTTTGGTTCTGTTTCTTTGTCTGTCTTTCCATGCAAGCAATAATTCATCTAAAACTTTGACATTGCGTAATCTTCATTAAAAGGATGAGGCTTTCATACTATATATGTATTCCTAGTGACCATGACATTGTTTATAAGTTGAACTTAGCTTACATGTAGCTTTCACACCAACCATTATAAGCATGTAGCTGCCAAAGAGCCTGTATAAAGTGTTTAACAAATATCACTTCTTTTATGGATCGATGCAGAATTATAGGAAAGACTTAAGACTTGATCATGTCGATCTGATGATTTTCTATGTAATTTCAGAAACAGAAGAGGAAATGAGAGATTTGCTGATACAGGAAATAAACAAATCTGAGACGAATACTTGTACAGATGAAGACAAAAGAAAATCAAGTAAACAAGTATGAGACAACCTATAACTGAACTTTCATGTTGATATACTTAAGGTTTCTTGTTATTTATAAGACTAGTATCTAATTTTCTCAGAGCAGGTACAGGTAAATATTTGGATAACTCTTTGGTATCTTGAATTTTGTCACCCAGTACTGCATGAGGAATTTGGTATGTAATATAGTGATAGGAAAAAATGGAGTCCTTGTGCTTGGTAAATGTGGATGCTCTTTTAAATGTGCCGGACTTGCCTGCTTTTTGAGCAGTTACATGTGCCATACCAAAATTCTGTCTTATTGGTTTTGTAGGTTCATGCTCCATTCGTGATAGTATTTGACATAAAAGCAATATGATGTACTCAAATACCTACATATTTGTAGCATTATTTCTAAGAATTGATCATTTTCGGATCTTGTTTAAAAGCTCAAAATGTCCGAGTCAACATCTTTTGTTGTTGTTTTTCATTATGACGTCACTATTAAAAGACGCAATTCCATTAAGACTTAACAACGAAAAAGTGTGCAAAAGTTGCCTACTTCGGTCATTTATCGTCATTTTGTCAGCCATTATAATTTTCGGCAAGTGGTTTATTTAAGGTAAGCCTCTGTAGAATATGATGACATCAAAATGAGTTTACACCATTACCTGCATTACTGTTACATAACCTTGTGTATTAAAAGTAGTTTTAAAAAATGCATAATAGATATCTTTTGTTATAGGAGATGGAGAAATCTTTTGTTTTGATGGAGAAGATCCTAGAGAAAGATGCCAAGGTAAAAGAAGAACTTGACCGTATATACAGGTTGCTCCTAGATTTACTCCAGCTCAAGAACTTTGACGAGCGGTTGAAAGGAGAGATTAAGGCTGAGTTTGGCGACTTCCTCGACCAGCTGAGACATTATTCAGAGAATTTACAGACTGATGAATGTCCCATTGTTGTAGCAGGTAAACTTACCAGAAGAATAGGGTGTTTGATGAAAATAAGAGTATTATAAGTCATGAAATATGAACTTCGTAACTGAAATTCATAAAAAGACTAGATTGGTGCTCCAAGTTCTAACCCTGCAAATCAGCCATATACTTTAAACTCGATGAATATTGCTTTTATGAAACAAATTATTAATTGTAACTTATTGCAATGTAAAATATGTGAGAAAATATTCATCATTTTGAGCCGTTGTAGTGTCGCATGCCTGATGTGTGACGTCAGTGGTCATACTCTGACATCATTTGCCCTGAATGACGGAGAACAATGGAAAATCATCATATTTTACACACAAATCTTTAAAATTTGATTGTGTGCCGGGCCTCTCCCCAAAAAGTTTATAATACATGTATTATGCAAATTAAAAGCTGGATCAGAGATCTATCAAAGTTGTATAAAATAATGATGGGAACTAGGACTGGCACACTACTTAATTTAATAATTTTGTATAAAAATTTGGCCTGTTTATTGATATTTTTGATGATATCACTATTTTTTAGACAGTCATTTTGAACTTCTTTGTATTCATCATAGAGCTATGAAATAAAACAATCTTAAGTTTCCTCATTTTGATCGATTTACCATATTATTATCATTCGACTTTTTGTAAACTAGAAAATTATGAATTTTTGAAAATCTTTATAAGAAGGACTAAAATGGCTGTTTACGTATACTGCTTTAGCAGTCAGGGGTATAACTCATTTCAGTGATAAAATTTTATAACCGAAATCAGTTACTTTTCTTTCTATGAAAATCAGTAATGTTAAAGTAGGTCATGAAAAATAACTGATTTCTGCATATAAAAATTCCTATGGGAATTGCTTCATATTTATTCATTGGGTAAAGGATTATTTTACAAAATTTAAGGTATTGATGTATTAAGATGATACTGAACACTTGATTATCAGCAGGAAAAATCTGGATTAGAAGATTTAAGCAATACCAAAAAAATATAACCAAAAATGGTTATTTAAAAGTAACTTCTTTCAGTTATATTTATTTTTGACCCAGATTTTGCACAAAGATGATTTTATCCAGCTGTGACCTTAATTTATTTTTAAAGAGGCACCAATGTTGTATCTGATGAAGTCAAACTTTTCTGTACGCATTGGATGATATAATCGTATTTGACCTTGGAAAGTTTTGTAACCTGAACCAGTTATATTCTGGGTGATTCTATAAATATCTTGCAAGAAAAATAACTGATTTCAGTGACGAAAAATATAACTGAAATGAGTTATACCCCTGACTGTTTAGTTTTATGCATTGAACAGTCATGGTGTCTAGATAAAGATATGGAAAGTATTTGAATTTCTTCTTTTCAGATTCTCATATTTTGAAAGCTCTGTATAGGCTTAAAGACTACATTATCCTATACAAATTTCAATGACATTTCACGAAGCATTCATTTCTGAGACATACATTTATGTACAATTGTGTAGAAAGAGTGTGTTATAGCAGAAATTGCACCATTCAACAACACAATTTTCTCCATGGAAAGCTACAGATGCCTCTTTATTGATGTCATTGAAAATGAGTTGAAGTGATTAATGAGTCATAGAAAAGCTACTTTTACATGTATATCTGATATTTTGTACAAATTGCCTATGAATATAATACATGTATTTTTTATACATTTCTCTACATAATGTAGATAAAGCATGTCAAGATACATGTACCATTTAAATATACCATAAGTGTGGAGTTAACATGTACTATGATTATTCCAGATTAGTTTTCACTTTTAGATGTGATTATCATAGATCTAGTTTTCCTTTTCTGTATAAAATACTATAAATAATTTTTTAGGAGAGACAGGAGCAGGGAAGTCGAGCCTCCTAAATCTCCTCCTAGGACAGGAGATTCTCCCTCACAGCGTTCTGAGCTCTACATCTACTATCTGTCAGATCCGTAATGGAACAGAACCCAAGGCCGTCATCTTCACGAAGAACGGTGAACTGCTACCCGTCAAGTTTGATCTGGGCTCAAACGTTAGTGAACAGAAAACAAAGCTGGAGGAACAGAAAGAGAGATTGAAGAAATATGTGACAGAGAGAGGAGATGGGGAGTATAAATGTGTGGACATCTATTGGCCCCTACCAATGCTGAGGGTAAGGCAAAAAAAAAGTTTCCCGAAATTTTTCTTATTTGTTTGTTAGGTCATTATTTTTGAGTGGATTGTCCTGGTTTTTTTTAAAGTATGGCTATTTGACAAATGTGTGGCAGGTACTATTTGAACAATATTTTAAACAATTAGTAATTTTTAAACCAAGAGTAAATTTGTAACCCCTCTGGGTCGTAATAATATCAACATCTTTAAACTTTATGTACATGCACATACAATGCTAGAGCCCTGTAAATAAGATAAGGAACATATAACTTCGAACACAAATATACGCTTAACAAATATTCATTTAAAAACACATTATTTCATGATATCATTGCATACATTCTGTTATGATTATATAGTCGTTTTCTTTCATATACATGTAGCTTTATAGATAGATAAGCTCAGCTTGCGGACAAAGAGAGATAACTCTTGTCAAAAACATTTCTGTTCTTGAGTTTCAAATATTTCGTCTGTAAAACAAGAAATTGCAATTGTTATTTCTAGTTCTAAATGGATAAGATAATTACCAGATACGGGCCAGGCTCTAATAACCTGCCATGGAGTCAATCAACAGACTTCACACTCTCTTTATAAATCCTTAATACAAATGACAATACTAAATACCTATAATGAACGCATGCATATCACTATTGCATGAAACTTATGAATCTAATGAAGAAATGTATTTAACCTAGCTATGAATTACCATTTTATATTATTTAACTGTATGACATGCATTCAAATTTAAGCCAAAGTTCAAACATAAACTCAAGCGGCTTAAACAACAAAATTGAATGATATGTTTAAAAATGTATGATAATTTACAAAATACAAGTAAAAAGCTACATGTATGTGCATTTGAAATAAATATGTTAAATGAAAAAAAGATATAGAAAATAACTTACTTTTATTTAAAATCCCATAGACAAAAATTGATACAAATTCATACAATGCGCTTTGTGTCTTTACTAAAGCACTACCTTTTGTGGAATGAAGCTATATTTACTAGGCGGTGAGTACAAATCATGCACTCGTTAAGCAAACGTTTTCAACCCGTCAAAACCAGGGGTAAAATTAAATTACCAGTCGATATCAACTTAGTATTACAGTGAATATCAAGGATAAAAGGGTAGTCTCATACAGTATATAAACCAGAGACTGAATAAATTAAAAGTGATTATATTTTAACAAATACAAAATAATAGCATTTAAATAGAAATTAAAGAATTTAGAGAAAATCGAAATAAATCAGAATCTAGTAATACATGTACCACAGTTATTCAGGGTTCTTTAGATAAAATGGAATATCTGATAATAATTAAGCGTACATACATGTATGAACTGTATAAAGTAATCACAAGCATTTTATTTTCACGATGTTTGGGAGTTCCATCGATTTTGCGAATATAAAATGTAGCGAATATGTCCTTACACATGTGTACTAAGTAACATTCATATGATGTAAAAAAAAAAACGCTGTGAACAGGTCACTTCACTCTATACTGTTTACAGTATATGCCCAAGATTTATTGACAAAGGGGGCTTTTGATTAATGTTTGGATCTGTCTGTCTGTCCATCTTAGATTTCATATCAAAGCATAAAAATTATGATTTATATGCCTGAAACTAAATTTATATCAACTAATGTCATCATTCTGTTATCCACATTGTTAAATGTATGTATGAGGTGAATTTGAGGCATTTGTATCGATCAATGAAACTTTCAATTAATACAAGCCACATTCTATCGAAATTAAGTCTGAGTGCAAGTAAACAGAGGTACCAAAGAGTCTGAAAGATAATAGCTGATAGCTTAATATACCTAATGTTGCATGAAAAAAAAATTTTTTTTCATGAATTACAATTTTTATGAGCCAGGCTATGTTCTTTTTTTATTTAGCACAAAACAATGATAGTTGACACGCCAGGAATAGGGGAGAGTACTCAGATGACAGATAAATTACTACAGTACCTACCAAAAGCTGTGGCATTCATCTATGTCATTAATAGCGCTAACGCTGGAGGCGTGCAGAGTGACCGAGTAAGTATACACACAGATAAGTTATTACAGTACCTACCAAAAGCTGTGGAATTCATCTATGTCATTAATAGCGCTAACGCTGGAGGTGTGCAGAGTGATCGAGTAAGTATACACACAGATAAGTAATTACAGTACCTGCCAAAAGCTGTTGCTTTCTTCTACATGTATGTCATTAATAGTGCTAAAGTGCAGGAGGCGTGCAAAGTGACTGAGTTGGTATCCTATACCTGTAATTTTATATTGCAGAAATGGATTAAATGAAATTGATAAATGCACATATATTTTAGGAATACTTCATTTGCACAGTGTTTTGTGTCGCCTGTGAAGCATAGCGACACTTAGGGATAACTTTGTCCGTTGTCCGTCCATCTGTCTGTCTGTCACACTTTGGGTGTCACTGCCCATAACTTTTGATTGGCTAGTGATAGGGCTTTGATATTTCACATGTGTATTTCTTGTGACAAGACCTTTCTACAGATACCATATTTTTGACCTAGTGACCTTGACCTACACATTTGACCTACTTTTCAACAAAATTAAGAATAGATATATCTTTTGATTGGTAAGTGTTAGGACTTTGATAATTCACACATGCAATCCTTGTGACAAGACCTTTTTACACATATCATAATTTTTTACCTTGTGACCTTGACCTAGATATTTGACCTACTTTTGAAAAAAAAATAGGATTCACTATATCTTTTGATTGGTAAGTGATAGGGCTTTATTTCTTATGTGTATTCCTTGTAACAAGGCCTTTCTACATTGTACACATATTATAATTTTTGACCTATTGACCTTGACCTACATAATTGACCTACTTTAAAAAAAATTAAGATGGTATATATATCTTTTGATTAGTAAGTGATAGGGCTTTGGTATTTCACTTGTGTATTCCTTGTGACAAGACCTCTCTATATACACCATAATATTTGCCCTTGTGAACTTGACCTAGATATTTGACCTACTATTCATAATATTTGCCCTTGTGACCTTTATGTAGATATTTGACCTGCTTTTAACGAAAAGTAATATTGGCTATATCTTTTGATTGGTAGGTGATAGGGCTTTGATATTTCACATGTATTTTACTTGTAACAATGCCAATCTACACATTCCATAATTTTTTACCTTTTGACCTTGACCTAGATATTTGACCTTCTTTTCTAAGAAGTTAAAGGTTGTATATATATCTTTTAATTGGTAAGTGATAGAGCTTTAATATTTCTTAAGATGAAACCTTTTTGTTGCCAATTATTACCTAGTGACCTTGACCTAGATGATTGACACTCTTTCCTGAAAATTTTAGAATGACCATATCTTTTAATTTGTAATTAAGAGGTCTGATATTTCAAATGAATTTCATTTGACAGGACTTTTCTACTGATGCCAATAATTTTGATTAACTTTCTAGCATAATAATCAAGCCACTTTGTAGGCGACACAAGCATTCCTTGGATTGCTATTTTTTATCATAACAATTTCAAAACAGATTTTAGAATGAGAAATTCACTATTAAGAAATGAACGTACATGTTTGAGAATTTGTAAATGAGGGAATTTTCAATGAATTTGTATAAAGAGTACACAATAGAATGTAGACTTTTTGTTTTATAAGATTGGAAATGTTACAGAAAGTAGAAATTATAATCTCATCAGAAACATCACCCAGTTTGCTCTACTTCATACCAGATGTTTTTGATGAACTAAGCTTGAATCAAAATTGCAAAAAAGTTTATGTCAAGTAATATTTAACGTGCTCAAATGAATGAGAAAGGGTAGCACTTGAAAATTATGTGTAACATTTTACTATGATATTCAATTTGGTTGTTTTCAATGTGACATGCACATTTACAGTTTTAATTCTGAAAAAAAAAACAGAATGGCTGATAATTATACAATGTTATTTCCAGCTTTTGAGGATATTTGAAAGACAGAAGAAATGGGAGCAGGATGGTATGATGCAGGAGTTTGATCCCAGCTGTACTATATTTGTATGTAATAAGTGGGACCAGGTACCCCTGGAGGAAGAAAAGAGGGTGTGGTCAGAAACCGCCTTAAAACTAAAGGGGGCGTGGCCAGGTACGAGCTGACTGTGATATACAGAACAGATGTTTAAAATGTGCACCTTAGAGGTAAACACATATCAGGAGAAATTTTGAAGTTATTCAGAGAAAGTGTCTTTTGTTATATCTGTAACAATTTATTTGTCATAATGCATTTAAAATCACATTGATCCAAGTACTGTCATGTGTATAATTATCATTAATTTGGATTTGTGTTGTAGAAAAGTCGAAGCAAAAAAGATCACATCCTATTTCATATCGGATTCAGTATAATAATTATGAAAAAAAATAACAAATACTCAAGGGTGAAAATTTTAACCTCAAACCAATTTGTATGATTGGAAGCTAATGTACAATTTGTTGATGAATATTTTATCACTAAAAAATTCATTTTATGTCGAAAATGTATACTAGTTATGGGCTTAATAGTAAAATTAACATCTACCCTTGTTTATAGGAGAGAAGGAGGATTTTGTCTGGACTGCCTTATACTGAAAACTTCAGGAAATTACTGGACGGCATAGAGAGGTTGATTCCTGCTAGTCTACTGGCCAAAGTTAGGAGGCATGCCAAGTATGCATAAAATACATATACATGTAGTAAATAGTGAAGTAGATTACTGGATGGCATAGAGAGGTTGATTCCTTTTACTCTAACAAGCAAAAGTCAGGTGGCGTGCCAAGTTTGAACAAATATTTAAAAGCCTCTTTATGTGCTTAATGGTAAGGTGAGGATCATGTGAGGTCAAAGGTTCAACATTGCATACTACAATCTGATTGGTTGGTTTAATTTGATTGACAGATCTCAAAAACTCATGTCTTACATGTACATTTATCACCATTGCATGGTCATTGTGGTATGCTGTCAGTTTGTCTTCAACAAATAAGATGGGTTTTTATTAGTCAATGCTTCAAATTAAGTAGATGGTTTATTGATCAGTAGGTTTATATTAAAGCCTGAAGTCTAGTTTTCAGAACAAACATTTATGAATCATTACTCTGCATGTGACTTCTTTCTCTTGGTAGTTTTAGAATAAATTGATACCCTTGCACATCTGTAACACTCAGTGGCGGATTCAGGGGGGTGCGGAGGGGGCGTCCGCCCCCCGGCACTGACCCAAAATTTTCCAAAAAACCCTGCATTTTGGCCCATTTTCAGATAAAATCGCAAAAATTCGCCCATGGCCCCCCGGCAAAGGGGGCGCTGGATCCGCCACTGACACTATTAATAAGTGTATAATGGGTGAAAAATATTGATAAATTGATGTCATCTTGAAAGCAAGATAAGTGAAGATGAAATGTAAATTAATAATCTTTTCTTTATTTTGATAGTTGGCTGGAGATATTTTTGGGGAGGTTGCATCACAGGCTGATTGCAAGGATTAATGCTACAAAGAAAAACAGAGAGGAGAAACTCAAAATGAAAGCTGAAGTGCAGGAAAGGATAGAAAAGCTTAGATATAACACAGATGAGGTATGGAAAAATAATTTTTTTTTCAAAGAATAAAGTTATGTATGGGAAATTAAAAATGTCTTAGAATGGAGAAAGAGTTTTCATAAGTAGTTTTCTCAAAATATACATGTAGAGATTAAATATTTTTCTTTCTAAGGATTTTAGAAACATTAATACATGTATATTATTTTAGATACTTTGATTTCCTAAACACAACTATTGTTATCACAGTAATACGACATCAAAATAGACTATACACATTCATTTTTTTGGTTACAATAATTGTACAATCATGCATGTTTACATATTCCAACTAAAATATAGAGGTGCAAGATGGAAAATCTACATGTACTTTTTTCTCAAACACTTTTATTTGAACAACAGTTAGATACTTATTCTTGTGAGCTACATGTATTGCCTGATGACTTCTACAGGTAAAGTCCAAACTAACAAGAAGTGCAGAGTTGAAGTGTGAGGACATAGCTCAGAGACTTCATGTGCACCTAAACTTAGAGACGACCAAAAATAGAATGTTTATGTGGCAGGAGGTAGGTACATGTACATGTACATTTATTCTAAGGTCAGTGCCTAATTTCACAAAAGTTCTTGCCAAAAAAGTCAGTAATTTTCATAAATTTCATCACGTAATAAAATGTTGGAATGTTTTTTTTTTCCAATTAGATTGTATTGTGTTTTCTTATATTGTACATTTGTATTTACATACCATATATACAATGTAAATTGAGAAACAAAACTTCATTAAATCTAGTTAGAAAATAGAAGTAAGCAATCAACATGATCAAAAGTTACAAAAATCCTGAATTTTTTTGTCAGAATTTTTGTGAAACAGGTTGCAGGTCCTCACAAAGAGTGGTATATTCAAAACAACATTATACATATACATGTACATAGGATCTCAAATGAATTTTCATTTCATACAATGTATTATGAAACAAGTTTCTTGATACATTGTATGAAATGAAAATTCATTTGAGGTTCTTTTTATCACAAAGTCATGACATTGCCTAAATATTTGTATTTTTAATGTGAAATCAACGTTTCTGAGAATTAGAGGTGTACCATGCCGTGACCTTAAGGTCATCCGCTACGCCTTGAGAAGTAGTTCCCCATCGTATAGATATATTATGTGCATAAGAGAAAAAATATATCAAATTTGTTTAGTATTTTAATGCAATAATTAATTCTACAGCAATTTTAATTATTGATATTGAATCCGCCTCTGAATTTAAGCAATTGACCGATATTTGAAAGGTCACACTTGTCAAAGTTTATGTGATTAGGTTCCAAACTTGACCATTCGCAATCAAGCAGAGCGATATGTAAAGTGTTATCATATCAAATATTTATGAAATGGCTTTACGAAACTGCATAATGGGTGTATCATGTGATAAATGCTCTTACTATAAATTTAGGTTGACGTATATACTGTGTATTGAATCGATATTTTGTTAACAATATGTTAATCATTAGCTTTTAGTCCTTTAAAACGTGGAAATCAGCAATATTCTGCGTAATTGCTGAAAAATCTAATATACTGTACATGTATATTTCAATGAAATTAGCAATGGCTGCATGCATTAACTAACATTAAAAGTTTATAGGCAAAAGAATATCACTATATCTTTTTGACAATGTCATAAAAGTTTTATCTAAGTTAATGCATTTGGCCACATCAAATACTTCCATTTTAGGTAAATTTTCCAGTAATTTTTGCCATCTTTTGTCAATTACTTCAAAATGACGTCACTGGATGACATCAGATCACTTAAACTAATGCTTAGTTGGATGATTTTTTACTTTTCATAAAAAGTGGGAAACATTTATGAATTTTATGAAAGAATTCAAATACATGTATTTCTCATGAAATTTAATTCGAAGGAAAATTGTAGGGCCGATTTAGGGGTCTTGCAGCCCTACCCCTTTATGAATTTCAAATTCACTTAAGCTGATCAGGTTGATACAATGTAAATGTAGATCAGTATTCTAGAAAGTTTTGGAATCATTCTACATTTTATGTCTTTGTAGCTGAGATACCAGAGGGCAGTGACCTTGAGGTCATAAAGTACCGGGCAAAAAAACTGATTGTAGACAGCATCAATATGCAGATTGTAGAATGGTGTCGACGTGAGGACATTGCCATGGTTACCAATGACCTTTTTGACCTTTTCAAAAAGGAATGCAAACTGTTGGAAGGAAATTGTCAAGACCTTGACAGAGTTATTGAAGGAGTTATGTCCCCTTTGCAAGGATATTTAGAGGGCGAGGAAACATCTTCAGATTCAGATTTGCGATTTTCAAATAAAGTATTCCCTATTCAAGAAAAACTTGCATTAGTGTTGTCAGCCCCTCTGTGGCTCCCCTTGGTCATAAGTGCAGGAGTTATTGCCCTTCCTGTAGCTGTTGGCTTGATTGTCAAGGAGGCATTGGAAGAGAAGAAAAAATTAACTCATTTCAAAGAAAATAAAATGTCTCAGATGATGCGATGGGCAGAGGAGGTGCTAGAAAATTTTACTCAAGATTTCATTTTCCAGGTGCTCAAAACTGATTATTTGAAGTCATTCTGCGAACAGCTAGAAGACGTTTGTGAAAATATCATTCCCAAACAAATAAAGGCAGACGAACAACTCATGTCCAATATCATAGAGGATATGAGAGATTCAGAAACCATCAAGAAGCAATATCAACCATTAGAAAAACAATGTCGGCAAGTAATAGGTGAACTCCTGATATTGAAGATGGAGTATTTCGACGGGTACTCCATTCCTAAGGAAAAGATTCAGGTCGGCAATGTTTTAGGAAGGGGGAATTACTCTGAAGTAAGAACAGTAGATTTTGTGAATAACGATGGTGAAATGGTCAGCGGTGCAATAAAAACAATGAGAACATCCCTTAACAGAGGTGACAGCTATGATCAGATGACAGAAGTCAAACATCTGAAGTAAGCTTTTATAGAAAATTGATAATTTTGTCTTGAGTACATAATAAGAGTATATTACCAATTATAAATAAGTATACAGAGAGTAAAATGATTAAAAAAAGTATCTAGCGCAACCTGATATTTTCAGATGTATGCACTTGTAATGTATGATAATATTGACTTACATGTATATATTTGTGCATGCCTTTTTCAATCAGTTTTGATGTAGAAGTGTAATTGTATATATTCTTCCCAATCTTTGACATTTTTATGCAAAAATTGAAAGGGAATCAAGAATTGAATTATACACTGAGAGGTAATACTCACAATCAATAAGAGCCATGAAGTTTATTACCGGTAAATCAGATTTCACACTGACTTTTCTACAGTCAAATGTGTATAGAAGGCAAATTTGTTAAAAATTTAAAGTCCTATTCACATGTATTCATGTGCTTTGTCTTGAATTATTACGGTATACTTTTATTATGCCCCCGGAATCAAAGATTCGGGGGCATATAGTTTTTGGCCTGTCCGTCTGTTTGTCTGTTTATCTGTTTGTCTGTTTGTCTGTTTGTCTGTCTGTTTGTCCGAAAAACTTTAACATTGGACATAACTTTTGAATGGGAAGTGATAGGGCTTTCATATTTCACATGTGTATTCCTTGTGACAAGACCTTTCCATTGATACCAAAATTTTTGACCTCGTGACCTTGACCTTGACCTTTGACCTACTTTTCAAAAACTTTAACATTGGGCATAACTTTTGAATGGGAAGTGATAGGACTTTCATATTTCACATGTGTATTCCTTGTGACAAGACCTTTCCATTGCTACCAAAATTTTTGACCTCGTGACCTTGACCTTTGACCTACTTTTCAAAAACTTTAACATTGGATATAACTTTTAAATGGTAAGTGACAGGGCTTTGAAATCATATTTCACATGTGTATTTCTTGTGACAAGACCTTAATTTCTATTGATACCAAAATTGTTGACCTTGTGACCTTTGAACTTGACCTACTTTTCAAAAGCTTTAACATGGGGCATAACTTTTGAATGGTAAGTGATAAGGCTTTCATATTTCACATGTGTATTCCTTGTGACAAGACCTTTCCATTGATACCAAAATTTTTGACCTTGACCTTTCAAATACTTAACAGAAAATGATGATTATACTAACAAAGATGCCACCGGGGGCATTCGTGTTTCACAAACACAGGTTTTATTTTTCAATATATTTCAGAAACCTTAACCATGAGAACATAGTGAAGTGCTACGGAGTGTGTTTCCAAAAGGATGACTTCGGGAACAAGTTCCTCTGTATTTTGATGGAAATCTGTGAAGAAACCTTGGAGAACTTGGTGATCTGTCCTAAGGCTATGGACAAATCTGACCCATGTGACTGTCATGTGACCAGAAAGCTGCCATGTTGCCATCACAACACCAGGGATACAAAAGCGTTCAAGGAGTCGTGGGATTTTTTCTACTCAATGACTGTTGGGATGTTTAAGGGATTGGAGTTTGTCCATAAGATAGGATATGTTCACAGGGATTTGAAGTTATCCAATGTATTGGTAAGTACGTTTATTAATTTTAGTATGTCTTCTTTTTTTGCACAGTCTACCATATTAAGTGGAATCAGACAGAAAATAGACAAACTGGCATATACATGATATATATATTGTTAAGCATAATTTCGAAGTAATGCTCATTCCATTTTCCAGTTGCAATTTATGACAAAGATTTTAGCGTACTTGATTAAGCGCACTCATGGTTCACTTATCAAATCAGATCCTTTTTAACATTTTATGAGCAAATCTTTTAATTTCTTTTTGTTAAAAAATGTTCCATTTGTTATAGGTGAAGAACAATGTTGCAAAAATAGCTGACGTAGGCTTTGCTAAAGAGAAGGCGTTACTAACTGGGTCTGTTATAGGCACGCCTACTCACATGGCTCCGGAGGTCTTACAGGCAAAACTTTATGACAGTAGCGCAGATATTTATAGCATGAGCATTGCATTATGGGAAATGTGGTATGCAAAGAAGGTGTTTTCAGAGGACTATAATTCGGAAGTAGTCAGGAGTTTTATGAGCTTACATGACCACATTGTGAACGGCCATCGTCCAGATTTTAATGCACGATATGCTCCTCCAAAGTCTTTGCAAATCCTGATCAAGGAATGCTGGGAAGATAATCCGAAAGAGAGGCCAATGGCCAGACAACTCGTACAGAAAATGGCAGAAATAAACACAGATATTATTATCATGATGAAATAGGAATGGCATTCAAAAAATGCTGCAAAACTGTTTGTGCCCAAAGTCTTTCTAAAAATTAAGAATTTGTATTTAATAATTTGATTATTTACTCAATTATTTTTTATTTTGATTTTGTCTTCCAAGTGCAATCCATATGTGCAATGCAATGCAAATTGATTTTTGATATATGAATTATAGTTCATTGTGAAAAAAAATCTATATGTTTTTTTTACATTACTGTATAATCTTATACATGTACACGTATGTACATGTATGTCCTTTAATGAGAAACTTGGTTTACATGTAAATTGCATGCAGTTTACCTGCCATGAAAAAATTAACATTAATTTTTGTGTAAATTTTTTAATTACGATCTTTTAGCAAATCCATTCTTTGTTAGCAAAAATTTCATGTGCATAAAAACATGTGTCATGAAAACTGCGCAACATGATTTATTTAAAAGCACTAATCTAGTCGACATGTTCTTGCAACTTTGAAAGATGATAACATTTCATTTACCCTTCTTATTTTTTTATGATGCTTTCAATAGTTAGACAATTTTCCGATCTTGTTTAAAAGCTCAAACTGTCAGAGTCAACATCTTCTGGCGTTGTTTTTCATTTTGACATCATTTTTAAAAGATGAATTTCCATTGAGACATAACAATGAAAAGGTGCCCAAAAATTGCCTACCTCGGAGATTTTCTCGTTATTTTGTCAGGCTTTATCAAGTGACCTTTTGACTACTTCTTTGATATCAATTACTTCAAAGGTATATTATTGATATTGTGTTATTATTTACTAGGAAAGTTTTGCCCTTTTTATACAACTTGCAAGCAAAATACTGGTTTCACTAAATCTGTCTGTTTGTCTGTCCACAGACACAAATTTTGTTTCTGCACACTAACTTAGCAAACCTAGAGTCTTGAAACTTCACAGGTAGATATTTCATGAGAAAGAAAGATTCCTAGTGATTTTGGGGCCAAATGTTTGAAGGTCAAATTCAACAATGTGTGCAAGGAAAACAGCAATTCTGCATCATAACTCAAATTATTCTTGTTCTTTAGTCATGAAACTTTACAGTGTCACATATATTGCTAATGACCCAATGGGAATCCCCATTGATTTTGTGGTCAAAAGGTCAAGGTTGGAACTAGCATTTATGAAAAACAGATTTCCTCACATCAAGCCTCTAGTAATTCTTGACCAGGAGTGATATAACCTCACACATAGATTGGCCATGAGGAAGACTTACCTAATGATTTTAGAGTCAAAATATTAAAGGTCAAACAGGAGGAGCCATATTTATGTAAGGTTAAAAAATCAAAGTCAAGGTAAAAACTTACCATGTTTTTATGACTGCAGGTCTTAATCAATAATATCTCTTGACCCCTTAACCTATTAGAAAAAAATCCCTCTGGGAGTCTAGAGGATTTTTTCTATGTTGGACAACTTGTATTCAATCCCTTGATCAATAAATTGTTTTAAATCTAAAAAAACAAACAAACAAATTGGTGCCCTACAGTGATGACGTTTCAATAAAGCAATCTGTCCTTGAGGAAAAGAGGAGCTTTAATAATTTTGAGATCAAAAGGTCAAAGGTAAAGGTCAATCCTTGTTTGCATGGAAAACTTTGCTGCCACATCATAACTCAATTCTTGACCAACATTTAAATATGCCTGATTCATGTACATAAGGGGATCCATTTTGAGTTTTGGTTAAAGGTCAAGGTTACACTATGGCATTATGGAAAAAAAATTGTACAAAATTTTCTGAGTTATTTTTGACCCACAGGGATTGAAATGCATAGAAAGTAGATTAGGCCATGCAAAAGAAATTTTCTGGTTCTCAGATAATTGATCTAAAAAATATGGGTAGGTAGGTAGGGTTTTTATTTTTTGTTTTTATTTTCCGAAAACTACTTAAGCACAATTTTTTATTCAGATATTATAGAGACTGTGATCTATAGTGACTATATTTGTTGTAAATGTTCACCATACTCAACTCTTCTCATAATTCCCCCAAAAATAGTTTCTCACATAACTGTGTCACTGAATAGTTCGATTCCAATGGCAATATAATCCACGGCACGACTGTGTTGCCTTTAAAATTCACCTTCAAGCTGACAATCACTCGTTCCTCCCCCCCCCCCCCAGTCGCCATTTTGCATCTTATGTACAATAACAAAGTACAGTATTTCCCTCCACAGAAGTCAGAGCACCTAAGCGTCTTGGTCGTGTAAAGTCTTAACAAAACCGACAAGCGCCGTTAAAACGTAAGCGCTGTACTGAAACAGACATTTCTACTTTTCGTTTGTACAGAAATCCCTGTTCTATTAATAGAAAATTATATTTATCAGCATGAGAAATCTGGCGGGCGGCGGCTATTTTTTTCCCTTCCCACGATAAAAACGGCTCATCGGGAGGAATTTTGAGCGAACGTCGGTGTCTGAGAACCAGGATTTTTTTTTTATATGGCCTTAGTGATTTCATTTAGTTTTTTGCAAAAAGTTGAAGGTTCAAAGTTTGTTCAAGCTCAGGCAGGGGACAAGAAGTTGCATTGTACAACGAGGGGTATTTGCTCAACAGGGCAGTTCAAGTTTATTAAAATATTAATTAGAATTTGTAATTTTGCCCTTTTCTCCATTATGTAATGGGATAAATAAAAACAATGATGTAAATTGTTTTCAAAAGGTTGGAAATAATCATTTGAAAGATTCATGTTGAATATAATACTGAAATTTTTTTTAGGATTTAAGATTTTAAGGCATTCTCTGCAAGTCTTTGGCTTTATTAAAAAAATTTGTTAACTGTTTTTTTTTTTTTTTTTGATACACATTTTTGAAGAGCAATTTTAGTTTGTCAGGGTTGTGAATGTTGGACACAATATATTTTTGTTTTACTAGTAATTTGTTTGTCATTTTTGTTTTTAGTACCAGTCTTAGAGGATTGTTTGATCAAAGTTGTAAAGAAAACACTTTTAATTTCAATTTCGTTTTGTCATGTATATTTATTTAATTTAGGTAACACAAAAATTAAGGCAGATAAGTGAACACATTTTATTTTAGTATAGTATTCAGACAAATTCTTCTTTTCTTTTTCAAAGGCACTATAAAGACTGTGTATCCTCCAATCTGTATAATTATCTACATTTCTACCTGCAATTAAATAAGACATTTTTAATCTGTGCAAAGACTTGAGTAGAAAATGTTGTAAATGACCAGAATGGATATCATGACTTGAAACCAAGGTCAAGATCACAAAGCATGAAAATGTGAGATATTATGGGGTACTTTTAAAAATGTATGAACCCTGCATTGAATTGAATAATGTTCTCCAGTAGTCTTGTGTAAGGCCTATTATTGTAGATTGATAGAATCTATCACCCCTTTGTACAGGGACAGGGAAATCCAACCCGAGTATCAAAGATTTGCAGTCCACGACGAGGCTTGCCAAGTCAGGGACGTTGCAAATCTTTGATACGAGGGTGGGATTTCCCTGTCCCTGTACAAAGGGGTGATTGATTATTTTTCTCTCACCCATATATTTTCACATAATTCATGAATAAACATTGCTTGTTGCGTTAAATGTTGCTCCATGTGACGTCAAACACTGCTAAACGTACGTAAACATCTATGACGTCACAATAGGGGATCGAGACAAACATCCGGGGATGCGAGACAGAGTTGTCTCAGAACGTGTAAATCTGTAGATATCTCTGTCTGGGGTGAGAGAATTATCTGTGTCACTATCCTTTAACATTTCCAGCCGTATATAATTACTACATTCCAGGTCGCACACATATCTTTACACTTGCTTTAATTTAAATTTTTTGGTCAGTATGCAGAATAGCTAATTATCATAATTGAGTGTGTGAATGTTTGTGTGTTTCTTTTAATATGTCCTTTGTTATTTGTCTGAAAATGAAAATACACATTTATATCATATTGTTATCTATTGCCATGACAATGATATGATGTTTATATTGTATATCATATTGTTATCTATTGCCATGACAATAATATGATGTTTATATAGTATATCATATTGTTATCCATTGCCATGACAATTATATGATGTTTATATATGATATATATGTAATTTATGCCTTAAAATGTTTCTGATCTCAAATATTTTGATTATTTTTGTTATGATGAAAACATAATATATAGCTTAATTTTTGGCAACAATTTATATACATGTATAATTATTAAGTGTTCAGATGTTATATTTGATTTTGATTCTTATTATGATTTGACATTAGTGACTCTCTATTTGTAATTCTTCATTGACACTCAATTGTACTTTAAATTGTAATAAAGAAATTCTTGATCCAAATAAATCATGATATTCTACATTTCTTTGTTCCTTGAGGACAACGCTTTAATTTACAGCTTCCCTTTCATTCTAATAGACTTTTCTCCAAGAAAAGAATCAATGACCAGTTCTCATATTCTTTACTTTGGGTTTATTTTTCGAGCTCTGAAGCCTTAAAGGTGTAATTGCACTAGATTTCATTCGCTTCAACCATTGTGGGTAAATATAACTTTGTAGCAGATTTCCTTTATGGCTTCTGGGATCAACCAGATGGAAACTGAAGACGAGAAATAATCTTACATAGGATGGGCCTTCTGTGATCTATATAAATCTGCTGGGGAGGTATTTTGTTTGTCTGCTTAGAGGTCCCCAGGGTCCATGTAAGAAAAGATCATGGAGTGCTACTGAGATGGGAATGTGGATTTCTTGTATGAATGTACTGAAAATGTCAATGACCTTGTTGCTTCAGCAAAAAGAAAGAGGAGTGAGAACAAAATTAATAGAAGTCTTATTCATAGTACATTTAATTGTAAGATTTCGAATCAGCATTCTTTCTCCAGCTCATAAAATACCAAATACATGTATTGCTGATTTATAGGCAAGTATTTTGAAAAAAAACTCAGTTTACCTAATCTGGTGAATGTCTTGCAGAGTTGTGATTCTTTGACTATGGTACGCCCTTTACATTTCTACAGTATGCATTTTACAGTAAAGCTCTCTTTAGATTTGAAGTTTGTTGTGAAAGAAAGGAATGCTCAGAACTAAGGTAGACCATCCATGACTAAAGAACAGACTGTTCGTAGAGACCATGAAAAACCAACTTCTGATTCAGATATTTTGTTTTCAAGAAAACCACTGAAATAGTTTTTTTCTAAAACATTTTATTCTTCTTCACTAATATTCTTACAAAATTCAACTAGTTTTGTGATAGGTATGGATAATATTAATTTTACAATAGAAGATATCTTACAGGAAGCACACTGTAACAAGACGAAAACTTTATAGATATCAAAAAGTAAAGGTAAGCATATGCATAATGTGCAATAGACCATTTTCATATTACTGCTAGACTCTCATTGTAAACCATACATCACAAGTTTTGACGTTTTTTCTTTCTGTGAAATCATATGATTACGACGTCACAGTAAGAAATAACGTCAAAAGATTTTCTTACAAATATCAAGGGAAATGAAAATGTGGATCATTTGTGTCATGAATTCACCATAGGCGGAGGCTGAAAGAATCAATTTCTTCAGGAAAGGGATATATGCCCATCATATATTGAAGATTAAGAATTGTCAATATTGAAATTTATGTTGTATAGTACCAATTGACGTCAAAAGATAAATGAAATGAATATTGTGTACATGACAGGTGTTGGTATCACAAAGGAGAGGCTTACTCTTCGTATCTCCATGCATTGTGGATTCAAGGTTTGCGATTTTCAAAATTTATTTAAAAGTTGTTTCTATTGGTTTTGTGTTTTCAGATATGTATGTTCATTGATTGTCATTTGTTAGCTCACATGGACGATGTATATGGTGGCTAATGCTAGCACCAGGGGGTCGGCGTTGGCATCCGCCTTCGGGTTAAAAAAAAAGGACATGTCCCTTCACGGATAAATTCTGTTAATTCTAGATCAACCAAACAAATATGGGTATGATCCATATTTCACGCTTAAGCAATCAACTTGTTAAAGTATGATTAGACAGGTCCATTCCCCAGTCCTAGATCAACCAAAGTTGAGCTCGCTACAGCCGGCAGAGCACGGATTGTATTACGTACGCCCTCTTTTTATATCCATTTACATATTTATCTGTGTTGATTGGACCCCTGCCTTTTGCAGTCTTGTTTGTGTGTGGTCATCTAACAGTGAGGAGGTTGTTCTACACCACAACTGTACGTGCTTCGAGACATCTGGGTGATCGGAAAAGTGGGATGGTTGTGCGCACGTACTCCAGGATAACAACACCGTCTGCTACTGAGGTGGCAGATGGCCGTCCTAAGTCGGCAAAGATTGCCCATTGGTCTCCTTGGTGTATGTGTAGTCATTTATATTTGATGTCTCTACGTGATTTGGCGATCATTGTACCATTTCCGTCTGCTATGTGTTTTTGCAGTGTGTGTTTGGGGTTTTGCTGTTGGTGCTGAAACCGAGTGTTGTTGGAGATCTCTCCTTTCTTTTATGCATCTGGAGATGCTTGGTACAGATTCTGGTCAGGTAATGTTGCCATTTAACAATGTGAGCTCTTCCATCTTTGATGGACCTTGATGATAGTGCAGTGCATGTAACTTACATATTGATTTCATTTTCGTGCATGGACATCGACGGCGGTTGCGGCTAGCCAACAGGAGATGCTTACTCCTCCCGGGCACCTGGCAAGCTAGAGATGGGACCAGGTGCCCGGGAGGAGTAAGCTAGAGATGGGACCAGGTGCCCGGGATGCTTACTCCTCCTGGGCACCTGGTCCCATCTCTAGCTTGCTAGGGATCCGTCGATGCTCAGTTTGGTACTCTATTGTGCGTGCTGTTGAGATTATCGTCAGGATCTTCTTTGAATCATTTGTTTAAGAAATTCTTATTTCAATTCGGCTTTATTTCAACTGTTTGGCATGACGTAATGATGACGAGGATTCAAATATCCGAAACACGTGTCTAGTGCAATAAAATTGGTACTATAGAACATATATTTCAATATTGACAATTTCAACCACTAGGTTGGTATCGCTGCTGGTGGACTGTAAGTCCCCGAGAATATCGCTCACCTAGTTTTAGTGTTTATGCACTGCCTTCGAATATATTTGAAATTTCCTGTCATTAAATTAGACCTAAAGTTCTAAAGCTAAGGGGTATCTCCCTCATTGCATAGATCTGTCCTTAGCTGGGGTTTCGGTATATTTTTTCGGTCATGTTTAGAATTAAGCTCCTTGAACCTACCCTCCAACGATTTTTGGCCATATTTTTTACTTAAATTGGCTTCTGAATAAACCCTACACAAAATTTGGAACCGCTCACTTATTGTAGATGTAGATGGCGCCAGGAAAATTCAATTCTGCTTTATTTGAATGGCATGAAGTACTACAAATGTACTGACGAGGATTCAAATATCCGAAACACGTGTCTAGTACAACAAAATTTGTACTATAGAACATACATTTCAATATCGACAATTCATATTCTTGATACTAACTGTGACGGATATTACAACGAGCTTGGTAAAATGGGACATTTATCCATGTGATCGAACTTGACCTGAAATGATGTGAACTATTACCCTAGTAATCCTATGGATGAGAAACTACCGATTTCAAGGAAAGTAATTTCAGCAAGCAATCAAGAACAGAATGCGCTATCAAATTGCCTTGTGCATGCAGATAAAATAAATCTGATTTCAATTCATGATTACATTCTAATACTTAAGAAAACGTAATCTTTTTCAATGGATTGACAAATTACACAGATGCCTGCCTCAAATGAACAAAGAAAAAAAATTTCCCTGAGAAAGTTTACATAAGAGATCGATGACTTCGCGCCTGTAAATGTCCTGGAGGTTTTCTAGATTCTTTGATTAGATGGTGAACGAGTTCATTTTGCAATCCAATAATTTTTCGAAGATGGTATTTGCTTTACATCATGGCATATTACGTCCATAACACTCCATAGTCGTATTTAAATAAGTTTTGGATAACGTATAACATTGAACGATCCATGACTTATATAATCAGACTATAATCATTCATTTCTCTTTTTTTCAATTTAGACATAGAGAACAATTATACAAACAAAAGAAAAAATAACCAGACGGCCTCTTATTGTGCCTGTCCACTCCATGTTTTCGCATGCGAGTGTTATCGTTATTTTGCTATTGATGCTGCAGCCGATTTCTATTGTAGATCCACTCCTTTCTCAAATTTGCAAGAAAAATGAATATCTAAGATGGAAAGTTTTCACTCGTCATTTTAAAAGATACAGGTCTGACCTGCCTTTACCTCACTGAACTTTGGATACCATCCACTCCTCTGATGAAGAAAGAAAAAAAAAATCCATGAACTACTTAATATTGGGTATGGATATATGCTCTCTACCATAAATTGTAAAATTTGGATTTTGTTGGACATTTTACACTGTTTAAAGAGTCATATAGGTCGTTCAAAAATTCATAAATTACATGAATGACGTCATCCATGGACTGACAATGATTTCCGAAAATAACTGCTTTAGGTTTTGGAATAAGACGAAAATCTTACTTCAGTTTGATTTTGCGGATGCTCAATCAAATTTAAAACAACAATCGTGAATGACAGCCAAAGCAATTGTAGACTTCCAAGTGCATAGAAACATTGTCCTTTTGACAAAAGAGAAAGAAAAAAAAAAATCGAACGCCAACAGGACTCATTTGCAACACCCACGGCAAAACACCGGATCATACAAATGTGAAAGTACAGAGGAGAGACGCAACTAGGAACACCTTTTCAGGAGCAAGAAAGACAAAACATAAAAACATTGAACACAAATTTTGAAAAGACTACATATAAACGAACGAGACAAATGAGTAATCAGTGCCGATTTAGGCTATTACTTGCGCTAACGCCACCACTTACAAGTCCGTTTACCCAGTGTCTTGAGGAACACACAACTGGTATGTATACTAGCCTCCTCACTGGGGTCCAAGTAAATAATGATATCAAAGGCATAAGGGATGATGCTCTACCTGTAGCGAGCTACCCAATGCATAAACAGACTGATCATACCATTTTGCCAGAGAGAATTGGTGGTAGGGGTCCAGGTCTTCTCTAGAGTGGTTTGGACAAGTGGTCTGGGGCCCGTCTTCTCTAAAGAGGTTTGGACAAGTAGTTTGGACCCTGTCTTCTCTAACGAGATACATTTCGATACAACATACCTTCAGTGAGGTTTCAACGTTAATTCAAATTAAAGATTCTATCAAAAACGAATGAGAATTTAATATTCGAAACACGTGTCTGGTGCTTGAAAATTGGTTTGAAAATTTCTTCAAGAATGTATAGAGTTGGAACACTTCCGTATTAATATAAACACTTATTTCTTGTTGCAGTGTGGAACAGTTGGAATCCTCACCTGTGACTTGATGTTTGATAAATGTATCAATTACTTCTCGCCAGCTCTGTCGCCTGTAAGAAGCTTCGTCTTGGCTCTTTATCAATTTGACATCACATATTTGTTTACTATTTCGAAAACTTGACATTTCATAAAAATAACAACACCATAATTAAAGGAGGTTAACATCTAAGCACCATTACTCCTATGTTATTTTGAATATAAATTTTATTTGGATATGCTACTCAATCGACCCTACAGAAAATTTAGAGCCGTGCACTCTCTGTAAAGTAAATACACAAATTTGAATTCTAAAAAATAAAACCAGAGGGCGCTAGTGAAATGAATTTTGGCGGCGTAAGAAAAGCACTTCGGCTGGAAGCATCAATGATGAGAATTTGGCATTCGAAACACGTGCCTGGTGCATGAAAATTGGTTTGAAATTTTCTTCAAGAAGGTGTAGTGTTGGAACACTTCCGTATCATTTATGAATCAACAGAGAGATCTAATCAAATGGAATGCAATGAAATACCAATCAACACTCGGTTGCAGGACCAACAGCAAAACTCCAAACCACCCACTCCAAAAACACAAAACAGACACGCACAAAATTAGACGCAAATGGTACAACGAACGCCAAATCACATAGAAACATCAAACATAAATGACTACACATAATTCAAAGGGACCAATGAACAATCGATTCCGACTTAGGACGGCCATATGTCACATCAGTAGCAGACGGTGTTGTTATCATGGATTACGTGCGCACAACCATCCCACTTTTCCGATTACCCAGAGGTCTCGAAGAACGTACAATTGTGGTGTAAAACAACCTCCTCACTGTTAGATGACTACACACAAACAAGACCACATGACGCAGAGGTCCAAGCAATACAGATGAATATATAAATAGATACAAAAAGAAGGCGTACGTAATACAGTCTGAGCTCTGCCGGCTGTAGCGAGGTCATGTATGACCCGAGGAGTTTGACTGACATTCAGAAAGGACAGGTGGCCGGGACCCTGTCTTTTCCAAAGAGGTTTGGACAGGGCCCGTCATGGAGTCCGTCGTCAAAGTCAGTCAGAGTGCAAGTCGTAAGAATTCTGGAGAGTAGATTGGTCAAGTACCAAGCCTAGTGTTCGTCTGGTGACATTAGGATCACATCCACGGTATTAAAGGCGTTTGATGATTCTGAAGCATTTTAGATGGTTATGCAGTCTACCTTTCTTGAAATTCCTAAAACTTGGGTCCTGTAGCATCGATCAACTTCGGTTGATCGTCTGTCTTTTCAACGCATTTCAATTTTTCTGTTACAAAATTTCTTGGAATTTCTAAAACGTGGGTCCTGTAGCATCATATCCCACCCATTCTGCTACGACTTTTGGTACATTATTGAACATAATAATTTTCATACTTTTTCGCCATATTACATTGTTTAGACTGAGGATCACTGACGAGAGTTTAGTACCCGAAACGTGCATGTCTGGTCCATGCTGTAAATTTATCAGGTTTTAAATGATGCTATTGAATTTAAAGACGTTTAACATCATATCCCACCCATTCAGCTACATCTTTTGGTACATTTTTGAGCATAATAAGTTTACACTTTTTGGCCATATAATATTGTTTGGACTGAGGATCACTGACGAGGGTTAAGGAGGGTTTGAACACCAAGATGGCGGCGGCATTATTTGTTTTCTCGCTTCAAAGGAAAAGTACAGCATAACCATCGAAAATGCGTCAGAATCATCAAACGCCTTTTATATCGTGGATATGATCCTAATGTCACCAGACGGACACTAGGCTTGGTACTTGACCAATCTACAGTCTTGTACAAGCGCATCCTTGAGACTTGCACTCTGACTGACTGTGACGACGGGACTCAATGACGGGCCCTGTCCAAACCTCTTTAGAGAAGACAGGGCCCCGACCACCTGTCCTCTCTGAATGTCAGTCGGACTCCTCGGGTGATTACATACATGAGCTCGCTACAGCCGGCAGAGCACGGACTGTATTACGCATGCCCTCTTTTTATATCCATTTTCATATTCATCTGTGTTTCTGGGGCCTCTGCGTTTCGCGGTCTTGTTTGTGTGATGTCATCTTACAGTGAGGAGGTTGTTTTACACCACAATTGTACGTTCTTCGAGACCTCTGGGTAATTGGAGAAGTGAGAGGGTTGTGCGCACGTAATCCAGGATAACCACACCATTTGCTACTTGCGTGACAGATGGCCGTCCAAAGTCGGCACCGGTTACCCATTGGTCTCGTCGGTTTATGTGTAGTCTTTTGTGTTTGATGTTTACATGTCGTATGTCTCTTTTCCGTCTCATGCTGTACTCGTCTTTTGTGTTTTTGCAACGGGTGTTTTGGTGTTTTACTGTTGATGCTGCAAAGGGGTCTTGTTGGAGATCTCCTCCCTTCTTCTTCTGATTGATATACGCATTTGAGTATCCTGATGAAGTTTGAATAATTTCCGGCGTCATTTGAAGAAATTATAGCGATTTTCGAAATTTAGGACTTTGGGAGTTATATCCATGAGCAAACCACGACGTAATTTCGACGTTATCGGGAAAAATGGCGTCGCAAACCTTAGCATTCAAAATGCAATAAAAACATTTTTACCAAACGTATCGCATTGAAACTTAGCATGTATAAAATGGAAAATTAAATCTTCATCACAGTGTATTCGTGGAAAAATTTACGTAACAGGAAAGCGGATGTCACTTCATTGAAAATGGACGATTTTGGAAGAAAAAATTGGAAAATATAAAGCCTTGTAATTTTTTACTTAAATTCAATTTCCCCATTTAATCATGAAATCATCTCTGAACATTCTTGATAATTTTGATAGTTTTTGACAAAGATTCATCCACAGGATTCCTAATAATTAACTAGCAACTCCAGTAAATTGCCTCGAAATTGCAATTTGTAAGGGAAATGTGACATCATTTATTCAAGTATCCTGCCTGTGTTTTAAACACAATTCATTTTATCTTTTCCATATGTAAGTGCAATATATTTATGGATATTTTAGAAGTTAAATCAACATTTCCAATAGCTTTCCGAGAACTGTAATGACACGTTCAATAGTATGACGTCATCAAGAAATTCACGAAAACGTCGATTAATGCATATTTCAAAGTCTCGTAGAAAATTTTCCTGTGGATAGAATCAACTGTAAGTCTGTATAGTCAAGGACAGACAAGAAATATATAATTTCAGAATTTTTTAGAAAAAATGAATTTGTCGTCTAAGTGTTCAATACCTCCTTAAGTGCCCGAAACGTGCATGTCTGGTCTATGCTGTAAATCTATCTGGTCTTAAATGATGCTATTGAATTTAAAGACGTTTAACATTTGAACTACTTGGTGAGTGTCACTGCTGGTGGACCAAGAGTCCCCGAGGGCACATGTAGCCAAGTTTGATCAACTTAGGTTGATCGTCTGTCTCTTCAACGCATTTGAAATTTTCTGTTACAAAATTTCTTGAAATTCCTAAAACGTGGGTCCTGTAGCATCATATCCCATGCATTCTGCTACGTTTTCGGTACATGTTTGGACATAATAATTTCACACTTTTTGGCCATATTACATTGTTGGACTGAGGATCACTGACGAGGGATAAGTGCCCGAAACGTGCATGTCTGGTCCATGCTGTAAATTTATCTGGTTTTAAATGATGCTATTGAATTTAAAGACGTTTAACATTTGATCATTCTTATTTTGTTAATTATGTCACAATAAAATGCAGGTTGTGAAATATACTCTGTTGCTTGTATGGGTCCGAATTTCAAAAGGTGTTGACAATAATTTTTTGTATAATTTCCAGAGAGTCTTTACTTGTTTGTGAAAGCGAAATCCTTGACCTAAACGCTTCTTCGTAATTTGTAAATTTCTACTATAAAAATCCAAAATAACAGTTCATGCTATAGCAAACCGGATAAGCTGCGAAAGTAGATACCGTATAACAGTAATCTAGGAACATAACCGTCAATCCAGGGAAAATTTACTATGTTTTTTTAATATAAAATCATCTATTTTGTCATACACACTTGTATGAATCTCTCCATTAACAAATTTGACATTTCGGTACCAAAACGGTGTTTCTGTGTTTGTAACGTTTGCCTTGTTTAGAGTCAATTCTTATGGATAATTAACACTCCCATATCGGGAGTTCGCTTCTTTTCATATGGTGGAGGTTTTTGTTTGTTTGCTTTGGTTCCTGTTTTATCCTGATTTTGTATGGCTTCGGTTTCTGATTTTCTGATTTATCGATTTTGTGCTGTAAACAGGGATATGGTCATTATCCATATTTGTCACCTTTATACTTTTCATAAACAGGATCGAAGATTTTAAGAATATCATCCAGGTAGATGTAACTAGAAGTACATGTTCCAATGAAACATTTTACATCATCGTGTTTCCTTTGCTTTTGAAAATTCTTTTTCATACGTGTATAAAAATAAATCTGCAACAAAAGGCACACACTTAGTACCCTTTAGGGATCCTTACAACATCATCTACCAAAATCAACCAAATCTTACATAGATGTTGTCCAAGAGGAAGGACAAGACAATACACAGGTCATTACATATCCATAATTTGTATGATTCGTATTCTGTATCTGGAAAGAAACCCTTTGATTCAGATGTTCATACTAAAAATATAAGTTTCCCCCTCTTGATTAAAGCACCAGTTGATGAATTTGGAAATTGATCTATAATTTTGTCGTAAGGAAGCGTGGTATGTATATTTGAAAGTCGTTTGAAGAAAACGTATTGGGTTTGAAAATTTTAGATTTAATTCTGTCAATCACATCCCCTGAATTTTTAATAGACCAAAAGACATTTACATCATTCCTGTTTAGAACAGTTTCACAATATTTTGTTACCTGTTCCTTTATCGCCGTGAGTGCTGACGTCAGATTTCTAGACAAAATTGTAGTTGTGCAGTTGCTAGAATTAGCAATGTATCGAAATCTGTAAGGATACTTATGAAGTTTTGTATGTAGTTTATTGTAGGAAGATCCAATTTAGAAATAGGGATGTTGAATGAAGAAATTTCACTGATCTGTTTTCTCAAAATAATGGGGACACTTCCTTTTACTTTCAAATATTCATATCCATTATTTAACTTCTTCAAATGAGGGTCAACTCTGATGTCAACGTCTCGAGATTATATTGGCCTGAGCAGAACTGCCTTATCAAAGCTATATTTGTGCATTTGGAAAAGGAAATCCCCGTCACCTATCAATGAAAAGTTACGCCCGATATTAAAGGGATTGTTTTGCCATATACAGACAGCAAAAATAAATAAATAAATAAATGAATAAATAAGAAAAAAACTAAAAAAAAAAAAAAACGAAGCACCTAGTCTCTGTTTCCTAGATCATAAAGATTCATATTATATACAATAATGTATGGCTTAAGTTCATTGTGAGGACATAGTTTGCATGACTTTATTCAAATGCCATTCATTATTTATGTATGGTTGCATAACAAACTCATTATACTAGCATGATAGTGTCTCCACAACGAAGTTCATCTTAGATAAATCCGATCAGGACATAAATTTACATGTAAATGCATATTGGACAATTTTCCAAGAATGACGAGAAGTGATTTGGTTCGTGTGAGACTGCTGTCTTATCAAGAGAATTACAAAATTGCATTTCAATGCCGACACCACTGTCAAAGAATGCAATTTATATAATACGATCTACGCGTGACAATGTAATTACGTAAGTTTGTCCCTTTGCGGCACGACAAACTGAATAATATTCACAGAAAACAACTTTCAAGTCCGGAGATGTCAGCAATCTATGCTCTCTTCAATTTCTAATACTGAAATATACCAATAACGATTCTTCGACCAGGGTTTTCTTTTAATCTACAATAGAATTAACTCAAAGCCGAAGTATGACTTATCTTTATTACAAAAAACCCCGTTTTATTTATGTCCTACCCTCAACCCATGGGCCTGATGATATCAATTTATGATAGTCTAATTATTTTTAAAGTATAAGGCGAGTGATCAGAGCGTACACATATATTTTTTTATTATGCCTAGCATCTACATGACATGTTAGTATCAGCGTGTATAAGCCAAACACAAAAGCCGAAACAAGATTCCAAAAACCACAATCGCAAGGCTTACAAATTGAAAAAAACAACTACAGAACAGAACTTTCACACTTAAAAAGAAAAATTGGACCAGACGAAGAAAATGGCACAGTTCACAGAAATACAAACGACAACCTATCAATGAACTATCTCCAGTACAAGTATGGAAGGCATTGTAGAATGCATTGTAGGGGGCGCTGTTCAATGTAAATTATACATGACATGTCAGGATTTATAAGACTTTACAAGTATACTTCATGAAACGTAAAACAAATATAAATATCTTCCTTTTTTGATCGAAAGTTTAATTCCTTGAAATCTTGTCTTTCAAAATTTGATTTGATTAATAGCTATTCTCTTAAGCATTTGTCACTCTTAAGCATTTGCACTAAGTCTTTTATGAAGGGTGCATGGCACGGTTAATAATTTACATCACATCCGGTTGCCATGGAAACGAACTTTAAAATGAGTTAAAATTAATTTTGGGCGTTTTTTGAAGTCACATACATCATTATGCAGAATAATCTAAAACAAAAACTGTTGAAATATCACTACCCTATCATTGATCTTTCAAGTTAAATATCAATAATGTTGGGTTTAAGGTCTTATCTATATGTTTCCATAGCAACAACTCAGGTACCCAATCAAAATTGTGTTTTTGGCATTGTTTTAAAAATTCAAAGATAAAGTACTTAAATTTTTTCAGTTTTTTTATGCAAATAAAACATCAGCAATTGTTGCTACGGCAACATAAAATAAAATCGCAAAAATGAAAGCAATTTCAGACAACATTTAGAGTCCTTTTCTTACTAGATCACTGAACTTGAATTCAAAGTGATGATAATTGATAGATGTATTCAATTAGACCTTCCATTACATGAAAGAAATTAAAAGATATGTATTTTCAGGAAATAGCCCGCTTCTATGGGAACAATTGTGTAAAAATGCACATAAGCCCACTGTAAGTCCTTGGATTCGGGCATCCATGGCTAAGTTCTCTGAATTTTTTTTATCTAAAATAAAGTTAAGAATTTTCTTTATCATATTTGTAAAATAGTTGTGTAATCCTGTTTCGTTTTTTAGGAAAGGGGTTCGAAAATCAGCGAAAAATGCTAATTTTTAATATGTATGGCCAAATTACTATAGCAATCATGATCAATTTTGAAAGTTTTTCTTGCATACAGGCTTACTTGATCTTTGATGATATTGAATTTGAACTTCCTCGGATTAAAAATAATTGTTTTATAAAAATAATTAAAAAAGAATTGGTTCCCATGGTTGCATATGTTCCAAATAACGTTTTTATGGTTTTTTGAAAGAGCTCTTTGTGTTTAATTTAGATATATTCCAACAATTATTATTTATTCACCATGATTAAAAACTTTAAAAATAACTATGAAGTTGCAAAATTAGCAATATTAAAGACCACTGAATTACCATTGTCAAGGTAACTTAGTTTGCTAGAGATCTGTCGATGGTCAATTTGGTGCTCTACTGTGAGTGCTGATGAGATTGTCGTCAGAATCTTCTTCATCTCATTTGTGTACATAGCAACGAGTGGGTTGATCTTGAGTTTGCTCATTTTATAAAATTTCTTTATCATATACGCATCAAGAGAGAAGAAAAATGGAAAATACAAACAGCATTTTGAAATCAATTTATTAAAATTAGCTAATTTTGTTGGCATGGTAACCATTCTTTTTAACAATATCAGACACTATCAGTTAGTTTATTTGAATTTTTAGGTCCGAATCTTTCGGATGCCTAAAATAAGGCCATTTCTTTGTTATTTTCTGTTTTGCGTCCTCGTGCTGGTAGCTAGGTTTTGAGCCCGAAGTCATAAAACAAAACAAAATTGAAATATAAGATGTTTTGCAAAGTAACGGTGTGTTTTTACAAAAATTGTAAATTTCTTTATATTTCATGTAAAAATGTAAAAGTACTACAATGACTTACTTTCTATCAGTCTTTGGTTCACTTGAATATGTCAAGATGATCAAATGAAACAAGCACACATCCACATAATATAAAATTACAAATTCGTTTTATATATGCTTGTTTGTTTGTCTCCCTGGCTGGCTGGTAGGTTTCTCAATTTCAAAAGGACGCAAAACAGAATAAAAAAAAAGAAATGGCCTAATCATCTATTAATTTGATACATATAAACCAAATTATAGAGCTTCAAGAGACCTCAATTTTGCCATTTTCTAAAATTTCATATGCCTTTGCCATGGTGACCAGATGACCAAGAAACATTTTTTTGTCAAATTTATTTTTTTTTATTGGTCCCTACTTATGTGTAAAATTTCATTAAAATCTTAGACCATGCGTGCCGAAAATTTCTTTAAATGGTTACAGAGAATTGGTATTATTACGGCGCATGATTTCAGAGAAAAGACTGACTAGAGACTAGGGCTGTCACGGCTAACCAAAAATTCGGTTAATCGCGGTTTAAGCTTGGTTGGCTCGAATCGGATCATACTTTACGTTAGGTTCTTCTTCTTTTTCTTTTTGGTTGTATATCTTGTAATCAGTAGTTTATCAATTTTGTATGATACACAGTCTGTGATTGGATACTTTGTCGTATTTCACCCATTGAAATAGGTTTTTCACTTCTTGATTGTAAACGTGTATCTCTTTGTTTGACAGGAGGAGTCTTAGAAGTCATCTAAGTGTTCTAGTTTGGTAATTTTGTTGAATATTGATAAAATCTCCAAGAACATTCTTTCAAAGCAGAAAAATGAAAAAAAGAATTATTTGTTGATTTTAAATTCTTAAAATTATTTCACTTTTTTATGGAATTAAATAACACAAACTCAAACCGAACCGCGGTTCATTTTCCTTAACCGAACCGAACCGACTAAAGGCTGAACCGTTACAGCCCTACTACAGACTGCTTTGTTAACAAAGGAACTGAGAATCCACAGCGGAACACAACCGCATGACTCCATGAACATCAGACAAATGATTAACGTCTTCAAATTCATTAGCATCACTTTAGAGCAGATAAATTTACAGCATGGACCAGACATGCACGTTTCGAGAAATAAACCCTCGTCAGTGATAAAAAATCATTGATTGATATATTTTATATTCCCGGCATATAAAAAAAAACTATACTTCAACGAACAACAGGGGACAACAAGACACATACAACGGTCTAATAAACAATCAAAGGAGAAAGCCCCAGGCAATGTGCACCCAGCTCTTTATCATAAAAATCAAGGTCACCAAATCAAATGTTGCTCTACGATAGCCACATATGCTGAACATTCTCTCCTGTCTGTTTGTCTGTCTGTCTGTCTGCCAGTTTTCATCCGTGCACATACATGTAATATAAAACATCTTTTTACCATTTCCAATTACGACGGGAGAATGATCGAGTATACCTCAAACGTACCGAGCTGTCTATGATTCGGGCAAATTTCCTATCTTACAATATAATTAGTCTACGATTCCGGTCTCTCCATATTATTATCTCCATAGTTTGTATTCATCAAGGCTGGACATAATAATTATTTGTGGCGGACTTTAACGACTGTAGATGACGGACCCTAGTGCCATCGGCAATGACAATCAAGGGAGAATAGATTATAAACTCTGGAATTGGCATTCTCTGTAGTCCCCGGAAACATTTATTACCCTAACATCATTTCTCCATCTGGTACATAAAGAAGAAGGAATTTTTCTCATTATGTATTGACCCAGTTCACCTGATCTATATGTACTAGTTAATTAGGGTAACTTACACAGAAAAAACCTAAATAGATGGTATGGATAGGGAATACTGTCCATTATGTTGGTGTCGTGTTTGGTGTTCTTCATGATTCTGTGGAGCTTGTTTCATTGTAGCCGTCTGTTTTTTTTTTTTCGCATGAGAAAGTTCTTTTTTGTATTTTTCCCCTACAATTCGTAAAGCTTTCGATTCCGGATTTTGGAATCTGGTGATGGCTTTGTATCTCTTCTCTGTGTTTTCACTTCGGATGTTTTGCAGTGGATGCTACAAGCGAGTATTGCGGGAGTTCCCATCCCTTCTTTTGTTCAGTAGAAAAAAACCCCCAGTATCTTTCTTTTATAAAGCATGCAAATTTACTTAATCTAAATAAACTAATTCAGGTACCAATTCATTACTTTGGAAGGTTGTGCCCGAGCATTCCGGATAACCACAATATTTGAAAACAACCTTGAAATTGCTGTCCTTAATTGAAACTTTGTTATTTAGGTTAGAAATTGTGTGTTTTAGTTTGTTTATATTTGTATCTTGTTGTGTTTGTCCCATTTGCTGTTGTTGTTAATATGGCGTATTTTGTAGTGTCTGTTACGTCTGTAGATTCTGTAGTGTGTGTGTTTTATATATGTTTGTCTGCAGCTAATTCGATGTGAAAAATGTGAAGTACGCTCAGAAATGAAAAGTAAAGATTTTTCTGAAATGAAAACAAACTACACGCGACAAAAGTGGTTTGTTCTTCATAAACGATGTATAATTTGCAACAACACTTTTTTTTCGAAAATGTAAACTGAAATTTATTTATCAAGTGGAGAATGCAAAGGCATTATGTTAGAAACAATAGAACGCTTACGTTTAATTTTACCGGCTGCAGTACCAAAATCAATGGACATATAAGACTTTTTGAAGCTTGGAACCGATCTTGGCTTGTAATGAACTCAATTTAAAGTTTTAGCGTACGAAGTCAAAGATAGGTACATTTGTCACCATTCATTTCGAGTGTCATAGTTGTCGAATCATGATACAAAATACGCTTTTCTTATCGGATTCAATGCTTAGTCCCATGCAGTCTCTTTGCCGTTCTGTCATCTTTGTTTAAACAAAAATTTTATCGCATCAGACAAATGAAAACCATTAGACATATTAGATGTAGATATGGTAGTCGATTGCCAGGTTCGTTTGGAACAATTTCAATTCTTCGACAAGGGAACACAGAACGTCAGATTTGAATAAATGCCATTACTGTGACATGGATGTGTAGATTGGACGTATATCGGATTATATAAGTGCTGATCAAATTGACAACTTAAGCGATGAAAGAAGTCATTGGGTAAATTTTCAGGGGGAATTCGACCGTTCGCTTTCACTCCCATACGATAATAACTTTCCGAAAATTAAGCGCTTGGCGGCAAATCGTATAGAAGCTTCAAGGCACAGCCAGTATAATATGAACTACATGATATGTTTCTTACTACAGTATGAAAGGTATCATCAGTCTTCCAGACATCTATTTGAAAATTTGCATTTCTATTTCAATATTTGCTTAATGGAGTGTCTCGTAATAAAATGTATGAGATTTGGTTTGAAAGTGATATGTCTCGTGTACTTGACATATGAACAAGCAATCTGAATTAATTTTTTTAAAGATATTTCAAAATAACAAAGTCATCTGTGAAATTAATCAAACAATCTTCGTGTGAGAAAAAAATGTATTTAAACTTGTACATGTATGTACTCTCTCCTCTCAGAAGAATATACTATAGAAGAAAGCAGCAAATAAATGAATAAATGAAGAAAATGAAGAGACACGAGAAATATCCGTATATATGAATATTATTACCGTACAAAAATATTCTTAGCAATTAAAGAGCAACACTGATATATTCCATTTATCAAAACCTTAAACCACTAGAACGCAGGTAGAAAATTTCAGTCCATTAACTTAGTCAAAGGGCTAAGATAGACCACTTTTTTAAAGGCCGACGGGGGACTATATAAGAGGACAGGTAAAATTTCCGTCATTTCCTTATGGCCGATATAGGGTTAACGTCTCTAATTGGTATCTGATTGGTTCCTTTTAATCCTTTTACCCCTATCATTTTTGATTGACAGCTTAAAATAAATGATACTCGGGCATTTCATTAGCATAACAAAGGATTACCTGTAGGTATGTCTTTGATGTAACACGCCGCTCGCTGACGGCGTTATCCTCAAAGACGGTATACCACGCCTACCAAGCCTAGGTTACTCAGGTATGCATATTAATGACCCGGTGGTTGCCAACGTCGGCCTTTAACTAAAATTGAAATGTTCTAACTTGCCAATGAAGTCAGTTGTGAATCATTTATCTTAGAATTAGATATCCAAATCAACAACTTAGCTACATGAAAACTTGGCATTACTTAAAGTCAAATGTCAATTACGAATTGTGCTATCATGATCTTATGTTTTTTGATTATCTGAAATTCGTTTTAGCTCGACTGCACTTAAGTGCAAAAGAACTATTGCAATACCCCGGCTTCGGCATCGGCGTCTGTGTCGGCGTCGTCAGAACTAGATGATAAGGTAAATGTTAAGATCACACACCTTTCCTATAGTCATATTATGTTGGGTTTTTTGTTGGCAATGTTTAAGCATACTTTGTTTAATATTACCAGATGGGGATGTAGTCCTTGGGGTTATGATTTCTTAAATTATTTGAAATAATAACTTAAAGGCAAATATTGAAATGATAAGGAAAATGTTAAGATAGCACTATTTTTAAAGTTTATAAATGATGCTTTTGAATTTGAAGACTTTTAACATTTGTACTACTTGGTGAGTGTCACTGCTGGTGGACCAGGAGTCCCCGAGGGCACATGTAGCCAAGTTCGGTCAACTTCGGTTGATCGTCTGTCTCTTCAACGCATTCAAAATTTCTGTTACCAAAATTCTTGAAATTTCTAAAACGTGGGTCCTATAGCATCATATCCCAACCATCCTGCTACGTCTTTCGGTGCATTTTCGGACATAATGATTTTCACCCTCTTTGGCCATATTACATTGTTTAGATTGAGGATCACTGACGAGGGTTGAGTACCAGAAACGTGCATGTCTGGTCCATGCTGCAAATTTTTCTGTTTCTAAATGATGCTATTGAATTTGAAGACGTTTTAACATTTAATAGCCATATTGAGCAAAGTATAAGTGCTACATGTTCCAAACTTGAATGTTGGATGTATCTTGCTATGGGTCCGTCGATGCTCAATTTTGTGCTCTATTGTAAGTTCTGTTGAGGTTATCGTCAGGACTTTCTTTAACTCATTTGATCAAACTTCGATTCTGAAAATAAGTACACTGAAACATATATTATTCAGATGTTAAACTTCCTGATCGACAACATTTTTGTGGCGTTTGAAGGAAATGTCTTCCAGCAAATTGTCGGAATTCCAATGGGGACCAGTTGTGCCCCACTCATTGTCGCCATTTTTCTTTACTCGTTCAAAGCTGAATTCATTCAATCTTTGGTCTCTGAACGGAAAAAATATTTAGCTTCTAATTCAACTTCACTTAGAGATACATAGACGATGTGTTGTCCATCAATAATCAAAAATTCGTTGTTTACCTCAGCAGAATCTATCCTTCAGAGCTTGAAGTCAAAGAAACTACAGTGACAAATGATTCAGCATCCTATTTGGATACAATGGTGTCCTACGACACTGATGGTGACTCTATGACAAACGTGACGACTTCAATTTCAGCATCACAAAATTTGCTTTTCTGAGTAGCAACATCCGTTCATCGCCTGCTATGACGTGTTCATTTCTCAGTTGATACGCTATGCCAGAGCAAGTACCAAATAAACCTATTTTATTCTGAGAGCTAGGCGTCTTTCAGATAAGCTTCGCACTCAGGGATACGTTTGTGACCGACCACCGAATATACTTGTATCATCCGATATGGAAGTGAACGGATGTGACAATTCTACCGATATAAAGCGATGGGTGTTGCATGCAAGTAGGAGATGCTGACTCTTCTTGGGCACCTGGTCTCACTTCCATATCGGGAGTTCGCTTCTTTTCATGTGGTGGAGGTTTTTGCTCGTTTGCTTTGGTACTTGTTATTTCCTGATTTTGTATGCCTTTTTATGATTTTCTGAATTATCGATTTTGTGCTGTATATAGGGATATGGTCATTATCCATATTTGTCATTTCATAAAATGACCTTGACTTACGTTTTCCCCTTAAGTGATTTTGCCTTTAAAAACCAATATTGAGCAAAGTATAAGTGCTACTTGTTCCAAGTTTACATGTTGGATCTATCTGTGATCAAACTTTCATAAAATGACCTTGACCAAACTGTTGCGCTTGAGTGATATTGCCTTTAAAAACTAATATTGAGCAAAGTATAAGTGCTACATGTTCCAAACTTACATGTTGGATGTATCTTTGATCAAAATTATATAAAAGGACTTTGACCTACTTTCCGCTGTAGTAATTTTGCCTTTAAAAGCCAATATTGAGCAAAGTATAAGTGCTACAGGTTCCAAACCTGCACGTTGAATGTATCTTTGATCAAACTCTCATCAAGTAACCTACTTTTTCCGCTTCTGTAATTTTGCTTATAGAAGCCAATTTTAAGCAAAGTATAGGCGCTTCTGAAACAGAAACTGGTTTATTTGATAAAACGCTTAATTTTTCAGACGTATTCAATGGCGTTGTACATACATTTTCATTTAAAAGTATTTTCAACTATATACACAAATATTTACATTGCATATGTCACTGTGATCACTCAAACATGAATACTTTGTCCCTTTAAACTGTTTCAAAACAAAGAATGGAATATTGCAAAGTAATAAGTTTTCAGTTTCTTCTTAAAAATTTCAATATTTTCTGCCTGTCTAATATCCAATGGTATATTATTCCATAATGTCGGACCTAATGACTAGATATTAAGCTCTACGATATGTTAAGCTTTCACAAACTGTATCGTGCCCTATTAATTGATTTTACAAGCGTTATCTTGATAACAAAACCGTTACAATAAACTGCTGAAGAGTCATTTTCTACCTCAATAGTAACTGTTGATCATGAAAACAAATAGTGTTACTATAACTATGACGCACTTGTAATGTTTCTGGTAAACGACCAAACCAATAATTATGAAGCCCCTGTCGATAATTGAGATATGATCGGATCGCAGTCAAACTATATCCGGGGGCACCTGATCTCATCTATATTGGGGATTCTCTTTTGGTCCTTTGCAGAGAGTTTTTGTTGTATTATAGGGTTTTTCTTTTTCTTTCTTTTCGTTTTTCCTGGTTACGTATGTACTGACTGTAGTCTTTGATTTGGGTTATTTTAATAATTATACATATATCAATCATATCTATCAGAGACGAAAGTGAACTATAAAGTCATTAACATGTAAGAAGGTGTAACAATTGAACTTTACTCTAAGGAAATTCAAGAGTCCATTTGTGAAAAAATTCGATCGAGCTTTTTTTTTATCTATTATTTTGTAAAAGAATATTTTTCGATCGAGGTCCCTCTGTATCTATTAGAGACGAAATTGAACTATGGGGCAATTTCAATGTAAGAAGGTGTAATAACTGAACTTTATTCTATGAAAATTCAGAAGTACTTTTGTGAAAAAAGATTTTTCGATCGAGCTCCTTCTGTAACAATTGTTTTGTGAAAGAATAATTTTCGTTCGAGCATTTTCTGCATCTATTGATTCCATTTTTCGGAATTTCCGGTAAAGGTAAAACCATGACATTGAACATACATGTAAATATTCATAATTATGTAGTCCATAAACAATGAGACGCCTTGATATGGTAAATTTTTGATAATCAGTCATGACAGTAATGTTTTGTATTGATGTATGCATTATAGATATGGGAAATAAACCAAAGAAATGAGACTAAAATAGATATATATATACTCCATCAAACATGTATAAACAGGTTTATAAAATTAAGTCCTACTTCCATAATTGGGTTCGCGATTGTCTTGTTAATGGAGATTTACACAATTATTCAATATTCCCCCGGATTTTTGACTTCTGAATTATGATTGGTACGTCTTCTATGGTGAACATCAATGCATGTAAACAAAACGAGAATGTACAGGTTAAGTACTAATTAGTGAATGAAGTTTAACACAAAACCTGAAATCAGACCCCTTGTATCATAATCAAAAACTTATAATTTCATGAAAATATTCCTTACTTTGGAATGTTATTCATTACAAGGTTCGCAACCGTTCCTATGAAATTGTAATGATTTTGCTCTGCCTTTTCGACATTGAGACTGGACAACTGATAGGTACTCCTTTGATGTTTATTTATAAAACATAAAAGAAAAGAAAAAAAAAAAAAAACCCGGACAAATGAACGAGACAATAACAAAGCACCACAATAAAAAAATTCCCCGATTGACAACATTATCTTATGAACAATATTAAAATTGAGATTAATCCTGCATATCCCAAGGAAGGATAATGATAACTTAAACGCGATGACATGGTTTCCTGAAAATACCGTTCGCGACCGGAGTCATCTGGGCGACAAACAGTCGAGATAGAAAATCAGCAGTTGGTGGACCGCATTGGAAGAAGTGTGAACAGCAACGGAGTGTTAAAGACTTATTCAGAAGCGTAACACGAAGCAAACAGGCACATTTATAACAATCAATATATTTGGAATTCCCTGAAGTAATGTCGTTTATTGAGCACATTATGGCGGCTAGGCATTTCCAGCAATCCGGGTATGCTTACTTCTTAATTATGGCGAACTAAAATTACTGTGGGTAATCTCGCAATGCAGAACATTCGGGTTTTCTAAAATTTCGTGTAATAAAGACTATTGATCACAAAAGGGGAATGTGATGAGGTGTAAGGATGCCATTACTACGAGTTTATCCAAAGTAAGACAATAATATCTTTTTACAAAACTTGAAAATAAATCGGCGTGAAGTGAAAGTAGAACGCCGATCGTGTTTATGAGTTATTAAACGCTAATACCGCTATTCATCTGATTTTGGATACAACTGATAGCTAAGACATTCGTACACTTCATCAGATTCTTCTTTTTCTTATCGATTATCTATATTGACAAAAATATCGAAAAACCGATTGTTCTGTGTTGCGAGATTACCCACCGTGAAAATACTAGGTTGATTCAGATACCAGAACAGAGGGAAAATATATGCCGGGATAAAAAAAATACCAAAGTTTCCAGTTGAGATGATATTTTCAACGAATAAATATTAGGGAATTATTGGACTCATAGTTCCACCTTATCAATCAAAGTTAACATAAAAGGGGTCAAACAAGTGAAAAACAAAGATCCAAGTAGAAACACTTCAATCTTTGGATCCTGGCCTGGATATAACGATATGTCAAGGTCCAGATTAGTCTAGAAACAAAAATATATGATCAATATCTTCAGTGACTACAAGGCTATAATTCAAAAGACAACGAGAGCATAATTCCTTTCATCCAAGCATTTGTCTTAAGGACCACAGACTGTAAAATACGATTTTTTTCTGGTGTCTATCCGAAAAGCTTTCAGCTTGTTGATTGACCTGTATGTAACTTTCGCGAAATATGGCTTGTCTATTCCTAATGAGCGTGACAAGAACAACTGAAATCAACAAGATGTTTCTATGTACTGAACAATCCTTCACCAGCTTCATTAGAGCAGGGAGGAGGACCTTAATTGGTTGTTTTATAAGAATATGTTTGGACGACTCACATGAGAATATTTTTTCCCATTTTTCTTCTTCGGCAAGACAAAAGTTTGGCGTAACATCACATACTGCACTTTGCCGTTTGGAGCTCGTAAAAAAGTTCCCCGCGAGGGGTTTGACAGTAAGTGTTTTAAATGTTTTCCCTGACATGGTCGCCAAAACACTTTCTATATACATTGTAGATGTAGACATAACATCAGACAGTGCATGTTTTGTAGATATTGTTTTCATTTTCGTGTGTGAACATCGACGGCGGGTGCAGCTAACCAAACAGGGTATGTATACTCCTCCCGGGCACCAAGCCCCACCTCTAGCTTGCTAGGGGTGCGTCTATGATCAATTTGGTGCCTTTTGTGAGTGGTGTTGATATTGGCATCATGATCTTCTCTATCTCTTAAGCATAAATACTAAAATCATTGAATCATGTATCGCTGAGACCTTTCGTTTCATTCTACGTGTAAATCGAAGATATTAAACGAAGGGACATTTCAAATTTAATGTTTCATTGAAGTTTACGAACTGTCATAGGCAAGGTTGATTAATAGGACAACGAAGGTAAAATTACGATGATTATGCTTTCCATAGGAAAATTTTTTTAAGTGAATTTTTGTCCGAAGAAGAGATTATTGTAGTGATCACGGCGGAACACGGAAGGCGTGAAATAAGAGGAAAGGGAACAACGAAAACAATCGCCTGACTCCACTTAGTTATGGAATGCGAAAGAACATGCATGTGTAAAAGAATTCACTATTTCCACTGTATTTTTTCATATTAATTGTCAATATCGAAATATATGTTCTATAGTACCAATTTTATTGTACTAGACACGTGTTTCGGAGATGAAATCCTCGTCAGTAGTACTTAATGTCAAACAGGTTGAATAAAGCCAAAGTGAATATAGCCTGTTGATTTCCTCTTGCCTTGCCAAAGATAAGCGGCTCCAAATTTTATTCTAGACACGTGTTTCGGATATAAAGTCTTCGTCACTTTAAAAAACGAAGTTCATTGAAATGGTGCCATTGAAAATTACTATTGCAAGTTAAAGGATCCAAATCAAATACCACAGAATACAATATATCATAGAATGTCTTACATAATGTAGACATGTTATGTCAAGGGAGATCCTTTATATCGATAATATTTGCTGAACGATGACAGTTTAGTCATTCATCTTAGAGGTTTTATCCTACAATAAATGCATAGCCGTGTAAATGCGACATGAACAAACAATGGAATGGGGAGAGTTTTATGATAAACATTATCCTCTCTAAATGGATTGATGGAATCTGGGAAACAAATATTGGATCATTTGTAAAGCATGCCTATTGTTTGAGGGAATCTGCAGCTGAAACGAAATCGATGACGTTGATTGAATTAAAATGCGTTTATAAAATGGGTATGAATGATGTAATGTATGGACAGTTCTCGCAGCATTAGATGTCAAAATGTATCTGATAAACATAGGTACATACCTAGAAGCGGAGAGAAAGAATCTTAAGATTAATCATTCATGTTATTATGATTTTGAAATAGGTGTGCAGTAAATGTATTCCCACATACATGACACTCTCGGGGGGGGGGGGTTGTAGCGAGGTTTTTAACATGCCTATCCAGTGATGATTTCATATATGATATATATGATACCATTCCGAAATCTCTCTTTCATGGTCAACATATAATTTTAGCCATCTAAATGATATTAGATGGCAACATGCAAACTAGGCCAACCACAGGCTCTCAAATTGATCGTGCATAATGTAAAACTTTACAAATATTCACTGAGGATGGGATCAAACTCGGGATTTTCTGCAGACTAGGCGGGTGTCCAACCAATTAGGCCTTCGTGGTAACTACATTTAGAGGCCATATAGGGCGATTGGAAGGTATTTAGATGCTTCTATGTGAATACGAAGGGGCTTTGGTGACGCTCCACCCCCTTCTAATTCATGTAGAGACTTCTAACTATACCTTCTAACCTGTACGGAGATAACCGTTTACACCGTTTATGCATTGTCTAGATGAAGTCTCGAAACACCATCGAGCACCTGAATTGAAACCCCGATGGACACACGTATTAATCCTCTAAAGTATTATTTAACGAAGAAATATACTCTCTAATTGAGTAAATTTGCGGTGATTTGACTTGGATACTTATATATAGTATAACAAAACCTGATCAAGCAACATTAAGTGTCTAGCAGTGCAGAAAATGATTCTGAACCAAAATGTTCAGGAGACGTGGAAAATTGTCCAATCGGCAAAACTGTATCGAAGTGTTTTGCAGAAGCTGACATCATAGAGACAATTTGAAGAGATAGGTACATTGCAAATGATTGCCTTCACTCCGTCTGCATATTCATTTGTGAAAATTTTAATTTGTTTAGTTATAGATAAAACTCAATACGTCCTTCTACCACTCGCTTCGAAACCAAAACCCTGTTGACACATAGCAAAAAACCCCTACGTTCGCTCTAACAGGGTGATAATGCTCTATTGACCAGTTTGAAAAAGTGGAAGTCTTCGACTTTTTCCTGTATGGTTTTCCCTGACATGGTAACCAAAGCCCTTTCTATATAGAAACAAACAAAAATCACATGTTTTATTGTTTTGATTACCAGAAAATTGAGAATACTTAAAATGTTTCAAATCATTTTGCTTTCGATGTTGATTGCCGAAAAGTACAATAGTTATGGTAGACGAACTAATTGACACGAATTTGTCGTTAATATACAGAGAGGAGACTGTAGTGAAGAACAATTATGGCAGAGGAACCAACTGAAACTAACGTGTCGTCACTGTACAGTGATGTTACTGTAGTGCACAACAATTATGGTAGACGAACTAACTAGAACTACGTGTCGTTAATATACAGAGAAGAGACTGTAGTACACAACAATTATGTTAGAGAAACTCACTGAAACTAACGTGTCGTCACTGTACAGTGATGTTACTGTAGTGCACAACAATTATGGTAGACGAACTAACTGGAACTAACGTGTCGTTAATATACAGAAGGGAGACTGTAGTGCAGAACAATTATGGCAGAGGAACTAACTAGAACTAACGTGTCGTTACTACATTGTATACAGTGAGGAGACTGCAGTACACTACAATTAGGGTAGAGGAACGAAGTGGAACTAACGTGTCGTAACTGCACAGTGAGGAGACTGTATAGTGCCTAACAATTATGGCAGAGGAAATAACTGGAACTAACGTCTCGTTACTGTACAATGAGGAGACTTTAGTACACTACAATTTTGTAGACCAACAAGTGGTATGATTGTGCACAAATAATCTGGATAAATAAACCATTTGCTACCAAGTCCTCCGTCGGTAGCCGATTGGTCTCTTCGGTTTATGTGTACGTATTTTGTGTTACTGCACTGACGTGACTCAAAATAAATTTGTTTACATGATTAATTTTGTCCTGATCGAAATCCAACTCCTAACCGCAAAAAAAAAAAAAAAAAAAACCACCAAAGGCTTGGTTTGGTTCGGTATTTCGGCCTACATTTGTTTTATTACAATGTAGTTGTCTTTTTCGTGTTTTGTCGTCAGGATCTTCTTTATCTCAAAGTATTCTGTTGTCGTAATTGGTCTCTCTTGTCCCTTTTGCGTCTTTATTGTGCTTGCTCTCTTTTTTTATTTCCGCATAGGGATGTTTCAACTTTTTGCTGTAGGTACTACAACCGAGTCATGGTGGAGACCCCTCCTTCCTTTTCACCGAGTTTATTTCCTTGTTATTGTTGGCTGGATGTGGTAGCATCAAAAAGAACTGCAGCTGATTTCTTTTTAATTGAATCTACTTCAAAACCTCATGCAGGAAAATAAGACCTTTCATTAGTTACAGCAAAGGAAGACAAGGAAGTAGGATCTATTTTACGAAGCATAAAGGATGTCAGAGTCATCGTTTGACGAATCTAAAATAAACTTTAAGCAATTAAGCATGCTCACGAAATTCCATCCTTACTTAATGGTTTCTGCCTCGCCTGATAAAATTTATCACAGTCGTAAAAAAGGAGAAAAGCAATAATAGAAATATCAATTTAAGAATAAATGTCAAGCGAAAATCTATTCTTTAAGGCCGTAGGGTTATTGTATGCTGAATTAATGCATGACATTAATTCTTTATTTTCCTCCATTTCCTTTCCCTTGGAAAGAAGCGATGATCCGGACATTATTCAAATTGCCTATTTTGTGTTATCGTTTTGTCAGACATAAAACAGTACAGACTGTATAAATATTTTTTCTGCAGTCGTAAGCAATACATTTGAAAATGAATTTGCTTATCACACACTTTTACTTATCGAGATTGGGAAATTACGGTTACCTATGGAGGAAAAGAAAAAAAAGTTGGCACTGTCGAAGACCTTTTCTTTTATTGTGTTAAGAATTCTTCCTACTTATTTCTTGGTTGTGTATAGTAGCAAAAACAGCATGGCATCAAAACGTCCAATGCAAGGAAATTTAACCAAAATAGACAAAATATCTATCCGTGGACAAACATTACCTTCTTGAAGAAATAATAAGCCATTCATGTATTTCGGATAGTAAATATTAATCACTTGATTAAATCCCGAAGTGATTTTCAGACGCAGTCAAATCTATTTTTGTGGCGTCCTCTAGTTTTTTTATGCGTTTGCAAAGAGTGCGCAGCTGAAAATTTCCAGTGGGGTCGATTCATAAGCATAGTTAAATAAAATCTTATCCAAAAGAAAGAAGATATCTCCAACAACACTCGGTTGCAGCACCCTGAGCAAAACTACAAAACACCCAATGCAAAAAATACAGAGCAGACACCCACCAAAAGAGACGTAAAAGGTACAAGGAACACCGGCTCACACCATAGAAACATGAAACACAAAAGTCCACACACAAAAGACGAGACAAACTCGCACCATATAAACAGGAAACACGAAAGACTACAAAAACGAATCAAAAGGCAACTGGTACCTACTTAGGACGGTCATCTGCCGCGCAAGATTACACAGAAATCTTCTACAAGCAAGGCAAATTACTGAAACATCAAACAGATTCAATCAATCGCTTTCACTGAATGTGATTGTTGTAAGAGAAAACGGAATTCATAGTAAATAGTGTAAATTAAATAATAATTATCGAATTACAAAAAAGCAAAAGTACTGCTGACTAGTATTTTAAGACCAATTCTCTGCTACCACCAAAATTCTGGTGCCACGGCATGTCATGGATTTTCATGATTTTCTGCATATTGGGTATATATCATGTCCTAATTGCAAAATTTAAGACTTCCGGTCAATGTGAGTTCCGGTTGCCATGGCAACGAGATAAGTCTTTTTGTACTATTTAAAGACTGTGAAGTAACCTACTTTTAGATACTTCGTCATGGATACCATAGTAGCAGATATTTCATTTTCGTGCCTTTTGGGCATCATTACATTGTACCTCCTTTCTTGCAAAATGCATTCAGTTTTATGATAGATATTACAGGACGCTTACTGTGCCCAGCCAAAATTAGTAAAATTCAAGACAAAAATGAAGGTAAACTATTGGGGTCATTTCTATGTGATTTTTACCGTTTTCAGTGTCAATTATCGCTAAAAGCAGACCTCTTCGAGACCTATGATAAGTTATTTTGAGAAGAAATGTCCCTCAAAAATATAATGAAAGAAAATCGAGTCTAGCTCTTCATCTCAATTTGACATCAAAACCCGTTACTATTGCAACTTTAAGCATAAAGACTTGAATATAGTACCTTTTAAAATGGATTTAACTCCTAATAAATACTTCTTATGACCGTGAAAATTTAGAAATGAACTGATAAGACTTATTAATTTGATTTTATATCATTGAAAATCTCCAAGGTCATTGAAAGTCGATATCTAAATGATTTTTTCAATTTTTGTCATAAATTAGTAGTATTTTCCTTTTGAATTTTCCAATAACTCATATATATTTCGAAAAATAATTGAATTCCCTGATTTTGTTGACTTTTTGTTTTCAAGTATAATATTTTTGTTAAGGCGAAAGAACTAAGAATTTTAAATTTCATGCTCTCTATTTTTGATGTCCACACTTCAATTTCAGAAGGTCAAAGAGTTGATTGAACTCTTCAAATTATCCGAAGAAATAATCATAATACCCATTAAATTATAATACCCATTATTTTGTTGCATATAGCCGTTTGATTTGTCTTAAAAGGCTTATTCTAATTTTGATCATTTTTTCTACGAAAAATCACAATTTTGGTAAACTGTGCTCAATTACAATTCATTGACCTTGAAAATACAATGCATGACCTTGAACAAGTATCAAGGCCATCTCTACATTGATTTGTCTCCATGAACAGTTAAAAATAGACTCATAACATACCCATCATTGTAAAACGTTGTCCAAGATGTTGCCATGGTTACCGTATTAAATATAGTTTCCAGCAAAAACGATACAAGGTCCAAGCCAACTTTTTACGTTTTCTTGTAGTTAAGGAACAATGCATATATATAATAAATATATAAAAGAAAAAATCCAAAAACCTCTGCTTTTATGAATTTTTACACCGTAAAATACACAAAAACAAGCAAAACAGGGGCTCTTTTGAACCACAAAATGAAGAGTTTAAAACCATATTAAGGTACTCTTCTTGACTCCTTATACAAGAGGCATAGCGATAAAGCGTGAAAAACATTTCAGATATTCATAATAAAGAGGATTGAAAGAAACAAATTGTGGTTATTACAATTCATAAATGTACCCGTTTCCATTGTCACAAAGGTCACAAACACACTAAGTCTTTGAAATTTCCTAATGCTTCAAACTTTAGAAATTGTTACCATGGCCACGACATCCTTTTTCTACATATGAATGATAATTTTCATCTTAGCACTCCATATTGAAGAAGGGAGGATATCTCCAACAAGACCCCGTTGCAGCACCAACAGCAGAACACCAAAACACCCGATGCAAAACACAAAAGACGAATATAGTATGAGACGGAAAAGAGACATACGACATGTAAACATCAAACACAAAAGACTACACATAAACCGACGAGACCAATGGGCAACCGATGCCGACTTTGGACGGCCATTTGTCACGTAATGAGTTAAGGAAGATCCTGACGATAATCCCAACAGCACTCACAATAGAGCACTATGTTGAGCATCGACGGACCCCTAGCAAGCTAGAGGTGGGATCAGGTGCCCGGGAGGAGAAGCATCCCCTGTTGGCTAGCCGCACCCGCCGTCGATGTTAATGCACGATAAAGAACACAGTATATAAAATACATGCACTGTCTGACGTTATGTCTATATAGAAAGTGCTATGGCGACCATGTCAGGGAAATATATTCAAAACACTTAATGTCAAACCCCTCACGGGGAACTTTTTTTACGAGCTCCACACGGCAAAGGGCATAAGTGTGACACAAATGAGTTAAAGAAGATCCTGACGATAATCCCAACAGCACTCACAATAGAGCACTTTGTTGAGCATCGACGGACCCCTAGCAAGCTAGAGGTGGGATCAGGTGCCCGGGAGGAGAAGCATCCCCTGTTGGCTAGCCGCACCCGCCGTCGATGTTAATGCACGATAAAGAACACAGTATATAAAATACATGCACTGTCTGACGTTATGTCTATATAGGAAGTGCTATGGCGACCATGTCAGGGAAATATATTCAAAACACTTACTGTCAAACAGCAAATGGTGTGGTTAACCTGGATTACGTGCGCACAACCCTCTCACTTCTCCAATTACCCAGAGGTCTCGAAGAACGTACAACTGTGGTGTAAAACAACCTCCTCACTGTAAGATGACCTCACACAAAGAAGACCACAAAACGTAGAGGCCCCAGAAACACAGATGAATATTTAAATGGATATAAAAAGAGGGCATGCGTAATAAAGTCCGTGCTCTGCCGGCCGTAGCGAGCTCATGTATGTAATCACCCAAGGAGTCCGACTGACATTCAGAGAGAACAGATGGTCGGGGCCCTGTCTTCTCTAAAGCCGTTTGGACAAGACAGAGTGCAAGTCTCAAGGATGCGCTTGAACAAGACTGTAGATTGGTCAAGTACCAAGCCTAGTGTCTGTCTGGTGACTGTCTGGATCATATCCACGGTATAAAAGGCGTTTGATGATTCTGACGCATTTTCGATGGTTATGCTGCCTACCATTGAACTTCGTAACCAAAAATCGCTAGAATCTATGACATGCCGTGCCAACGTGTCATTGCTTTATTGCTCTTAAAATCACAAAATCTTGTCTGCTGCACATGTCTAGGTCTTAGGAAGCATCTTATTGTCCCTACGGTTTTCCATATCGATATTCACATCGTGGAATCATCAATCTTGAAATATGAAATATATACGGTAAACGATATTAATTTCAGTGCTTTATAAACATTTCAAATAATAATGTTGCATCAGTAAAGACCTTAGAATGACAAATATGGATAATGACCATATCCCTGTATACAGCACAAAATCGATAATTCAAAAATCAGAAACCGAAGGCATACAAAATCAGGACAAAACAGGAACCAAAGCAAACAAACAAAAACCTCCACCATATGAAAAGAAGCGAACTCCCGATATGGGAGTGAGACCAGGTGCCCAGGAAGAGTAAGCATCTCCTGCTTGCATGCAACACCCGTCACTTCAATTCGGTAGAACTGTCACATCCGGTTACTTCCATTTTGGAAGATATAGAGTACAATCTTTGGTTGGATGGTTCAAATGGTCTATGACAGAATATCATCCACCATTCTTGAGAGTGGAACATCATAGTGTATGACGAGTTCCCCATATCGACCGTAGAACTTCCTCAGTGACGATGTTAGTCGGTCACAAACATATTCCTGACTGAGAAGCTTATCTGAAAGACGCCTAGCTCTCAGAACAAAATCCGTATATTTGGTACTTGCTCTGGCATAGCGTATCAACTGAGATATGAACACGCCATAAGCAGGCGATGAAGGGATGTTGCTACTCAGAAAAGGAAAGTTTGTAATGCTGAAATTGAAGTCGTCACGTTTGTCATAGAGTGAGGTGTTCATGTGACCATCAGTGTCGTAGGACAACATTATGTCCAAATAGGATGCTGAATTATTTGTCTCTGTGGTTTCTTTGACTTCAAGCTCCGAAGGATAGATACTGCTCAGGTAATCCGCGAATTTTGGATTATTGATGGACAACACATCGTCTATGTATCTGTAAGTGAAGTTAAAGTCAGAAGCTAAGTATCTTTTCCCTTCAGAGACCAAGGATTGAATGAATTCAGCTTCGTACGAGTAAAGGAAAATGTCGGCAAGGAGTGGGGCACAATTGGTCCCCATTGGAATTCCGACAATTTGCTGGAAGACCTTTCCTCCAAACACCACAAAAATGTTGTCGATCAGAAAGTTTAACATCTGAATAATGTCTGTTTCAGTGTACTTATTTTCAGAATCGGACTTTTCTTTTACAAAGTAGGTTTTGTCATAGTTAACAACAATAAATTTGTATTTGCGATTACCGTTCTTACTTGTAAACGCATTACTTATAATTTTTGCGAGTCTTTCTTTCAATTTAGAATGTGGAATTGTAGTGTAAAGTGTCGAAAAATCAAATGCTTTGATCGAATGGACTCTACTAAAATGAGTGGATTTCAGATGTTCTAAAAGTTCCTTCGAATTCTTTAAAATCCACATCTGGTTGATACCACTGCGAGAATACACTGTCGAACAATATTTTTGAAGCCAAGACGTGGTTTGTTCAGAATTAATAATTGGCTGGTTGCAGACAATTTAAAGATTGCATCCGCATTTTGGACGGAAACGTAATTAGACGAATAATTAGGCAGATCATCGGAGTAATAAAATCATATACCGATTATTCTCACGACCGGACTTAATGACGGCCACTGTTCTGATTTGTTATACTACCTGAACAGTTGTAGGACTAATCTGGAGAAAAATAATGAGCTCGCAAAAGCAAGCAGATCAAAAACTGATTTATTGCTTTTGAAATCATTTGCGTTTTCCAGTCTTGTTTATGATATCACCTTGGAGTGAGGATGAGTTTTGTTTATACAATAACTCTTGATCGTGGAAGACTTCTGTGTGTCTGGGATTGCGTGCAAGGGCATCCACACCATTCGCTTACTTATATATCGCCTGGTGCACATCGGTCTCTCATTCCTATCACTTCCATATTGGGAGTTCGCTTCTTCTAAGGTGGTGGAGGTGTTTGTTTGCTTTGGTTCCTGTTTCATCCAGATTTTAAATATTTTACATTTGTCATTGATATACTTAAGTTCAATAAAATGTCGTAAACAATCGAGTACATTTGATAGTGAATGTTTTCTTTATCTTCTCTTTTTCTAATCTTCTAATCATCTAGATCACACAATCTTCTTTATCTCTTTACATTTAATTTGTAACGTAATAAATCGGATTGGAATTTTCTTCAAGAAGGTATAAATTCGTATCACTTCTTTATTATCAATATAGCACTTATTTCCTGTTGCAGTGTGGAGCAGTTAAAATCGTTTCCCGTGACTTGATTTTTTGAAGTGCATTAATTGCTTCCTCCAGTTCTGTCGCATGAAGAAGCTTAGTTCTGGCTCTTGACTTCATAAATATTTCATTGCTATTTCCAAAAACATTATCGAAATCAAAGGAGGTTAACATCTTAGCACCACCCCACCAATGTTATTTTGAACACAGATTTTATTTGGATATGCTACTGAATCGACCCTACAGGAAATATGGAACCATAAACCTTCTGTGAGGTAAACACACAAATTCAAAATTAAGAAAATAAAACCAGAGGGCGCCACTGTAATTAATTGTGGCGGCTCCTGAAAATCGCATTACATGGAAGAAGGGAGGAAATCTCCAACAAAACCCCGTTGCAGCATTAACAGCAAAACACCAAAACAACATCACTTATGAGAATTTAATCTGCATAATAATTGGTTTGAATTTTCTTCAAGAAGGTGTAGAGTTTGATCTCTCTCGTAATATTATGACATGTCTTAATATCTAATTTCGAAGGAAGATTATCATATTCACATTGTTTATGTCTTATATATCTGATTTCGAATTTGTATTTGACTTTCCCTCATTGATATAGGGAATTCCTTATTTTTTGTTTTATCCATATATATGAAAATATGCATAAAACAATATATTCTTAACCTATTTGAATTTCGTTTGTTTTGTATACCTATGTCTACCTATGTCTGTTCTGAAAGCAGGAGCAAAGCTGGCTCCTCTATATTCGGCTCTACTTCTGTAATTGACTCGTCCCAATTTTCTTAATCGATTATCCAGGTTTAGTTAATATATCTCCAAGGACTTATGTTTTTATAAGTTGAAAATCAAATTGTCAATAGTGAGGTTCATAACACCTTTGAAGTTCCAATGTATATAATTCAACTTTACCACACACATTCTGATAAAACATTGCAGTAAATATGAGAGAAAATGTCACAATCCAACGAACAGCATCTTAGACCTAATCTCACTGTTACATCATGGGAAGAAAAAGCATTGACTTGGTAGAATTCCAATTAAGCAGGATCTCTCCAACGAGTCATGGACTATAATTAAGGTTTGCATCCTTTACAGGGTCTAATCAACTTGATGCATTTGTCAGGCTTCGGGGTAACATTGTTTTGTAGATAGAATGTAAAGAGGGTGAATCAAAGTCTGCCGGAACCTTCATATGGTGTTGTTATGGAAAATGAAATGTGTGAAAAACAAAAAAAGAAATTACTTTTTAAGTGCATTTTGAATGAAGAATTCGAGTATTTTCTCAAAGTATGAAAATATATCAATGCGACATCACATATTTGATGCTCAAATTACGAAATGAACAAAGAATTTAGGCTTTAATTATAAATGATAAATTTAAATTTGTTTGCTATGTTCTTTTAGAAGAATTTATCATTTGGTTAAACTATGGTTGTTACATAAAGTTGCTGCGGCTGATGAAACGAAATTCATAAGATTTCAGGAATTTGGAATGCGATATTCATTTCAAATTGTGAGGTTACTTTACTAATAAATGTTAAACAGAACAAAGGAATGAATTCGAATTTGGAATTTAGCGTCTATTTTTTAACAAGGATTTTCATGCCTCATATTTATTCTGGCTACGATTTCCGAGCAACAATATTTCTAATGTATATAAATCCATTATTTTTTCACAGTTAGAGCACATTTAGCTAAATTCTTTGTTCACATATGAAGACATAGATGTAGATATTCTACTTGCTCCACTTAATCTCCCTCGCTTCGTAGGTGCAAGAAGTGTTTTGCAATTTCCTGTACCGGATGGCACCCTGCTGTTTAAGTAATAATATTTTCCGTCCATCGCTGGATATTGCCAAGTCTAACATATATAATAATTTCTTCCTTAATCATTATTGCCTTCGGCATTAAGGTTTGTCAGTTACATTCACGAATGTCTTCTCCAATTTACGTATTGAAATATCCGGAAAAAGCAATATTTCGTACAAGTTATTACTGGAAAAGGCATAAGAGTCTTACCGGGATACCATCCTGTTCATATAGGATATTTTCAAAGCGAAAAAGGTTGTTTTTCAAAGAAGCATCACCATTCAGATTGTAGATTTTTCAAAATATTTCCATATTTGTACCTAAATTTCATCAAATCAAAAGTGTTAAGAAATTGTTAAAATTGTGGATAATGTACTAGTTTTTTATTTATTTTAAATTTATTTATTCTCTATCGTTATCAAGATAACGATAGAGGAGGTTAAAACGCTTTCAATATCTACCCAGGGGTACATTATCACTTGATATTTAGCAATTTAATGAAGGGGTGCCACAATTATTTTTCAACTTTGAATCATTTTTTGGTTAGAATACCCCTAATGTGAAATCATTCATAGTATTGAATTTGAAGACATTTAACATCCGAAACAGGCATGCCTGTTGCAGTGCATTTAGGAGTTTTTATCGAGGCGCCTTTCTATCTGAATTCTTTATTATTCATTGAGATTGTCAATATTGAAATATGAATTATGTTCTATATTAGAATTTCAGTGCACCATATGCGCATTTCAACAAGTTATGCCTCATCAGGGATGCTCGAGACAAAAAAAAAAGAGGCAAAAAGTCTAAATTTGACATAAAAAGGAAAGGTTGATATTTGTCTGTTTCACATGGAATTACTCATATTAAACATACACGCAAAGTTTCTGTAAGCATTGTGATATGTCACGAAATTAACCATAGTGTGCGTAATCTTATGACGGACACGATAAAATCTAGAATGGATCGCACCTAAGGATCTATGTAAACAATTTTATTTGTTGTAACTCCTGTTTTCAAGAAGCTTTAATTAGATTCGTGAACCATTTACTGAACAAATTGCCCATAGACCAATCTCGTGTGAGCCATAAAATCAATTGGCAATGCACGAGTGCAACAGGTACTTTTAGTATTGATACGGATAAACATGAAAGGCTGGAGTTACTGGATCCTACCAATTTATATCGTAAGCTCAGTGTTGAAAAACTGTCCATAACAGAATTAAATTGGCAATAAGAGTTGTCGCATAAAGATAGCGTCAACAATTTAGTTTCCTTATTTCAGTTTCTGCATTGGGGAATCGAAATTCTTGAGGAAATATTCTATCTCCTGTGACATTGTATCATAAAATTCAAGTTTACTGCTAACTTTATCCTTTTTTCTACTTGCTAAAATTCGTAAGCTTTCCGACTGTAGTTTTTTAGAATCTGTACGTAAGAAAGGTGGGGACTCGCTTGCCGCACCAACAGCAACACACCATAACTCCCAAAGTGAAAACACAGAGAAGACACAAAAGGGACAAGGAACAACAAACACGACATTAAACAACAAACACAAAATACCACAAAAAACCAACGAGACCCATCGACAATCGGTGCCGACATTTGCAGATGGTGTGATATCCGGATTCCGTGCGCACAGCCCTCCTACTTTTTCGGTTAACCAAAGGTCTCGAGGAACACACAATTGTAGTGTAATATAAACTCCTCACTGTGAGATGTCCATACATATATACCAGACAGCTCAACGCAGGGGCCCAAGCAACACAGATAAATATGTAAATGTTTGTGAAAAGGGGAGGGGCGTACGAATTACAGCGCGTGCTCTGCCGGCTGTAGCAAGTTCATGCATGTTATCACCCGAAGAGTCCGACCGACATTCCGAGAGATAGGTGGCTGAGCCCCTGTCTCCTCTAAAGACTATGGAACAGGGTCCATCGTCACAGGAGTCCCGTCGTCACAGTGAGTCAGATTGCAAGTCTTCAGAATGAGCCGGCACAAGGCTGTAGATTTGTCCAGTACCATGATGATAAAATGGACAACGACCACATCCCTGCATACAGCACAAAATCGATAATTCAGAAAATCAGAAACCGAAGGCATGTCGAGTGTCAGTATGGTGACATTAGGTTTATATCCATGGTATAAAAGGCGTTTGATATGACTCCGACTCATTTTTGATGGTTATGCTGTCTGTCTTTGATCATTCTTATTTTGTTAATTACGTATTTCACCATGAAATGCAGGCTGTGAAATGCCAAAAGTAATATACCTATACTCTGGTGCTTGTATAGGTTCGAACTTTAAAAGAAGCTAAGTTAAACTGTATTTTTTGCAAAATTTCAAGAAAGTCTTAACCAGTGTATGAAAGCGGAAACCTTGCAAATTTGTACTATGAAAATCCAAAACATTAGTACATGCCCTATCATACCAGATATGCTGTGATGAATTACATGGCCTTAAAAGTATACCCCGTTCCGAGGCACGTTTCCAGGAAGTAACTCATTCGTGATCATAGTGAAATTTCATAGTGCACAAAGGTCAAGGGCTCATGAAACAAGGGTAACATACCGATCTGAATTACTGTATGCATGTGGAATAGAATGAATTAAAGATACCTCACCATAATGGTGGGCTTGTGTGTCAAACTACAATAACCAAAGTCGACTTCTGTTTTCAAATCCATTATGTCGGATCTGGTTTCGTTTGAAAATTTGCAACTTTGCAGGAAGAAAAAAAACCCTAATCTTGATTGATTTGGTTTGTTTTTCTGTATCATTAGATTTCTTGCTAGATCTGGAGTGAAATTAGATTACGCGATTTAAAGGAGCAGTTCTTTTATCAGTGAGACAAGCGTGAAATCTTCGTTAACCGGGAATTTTCTCTACAAGAATAGCTCAGACATCAATCAATTATTTAAAATCTGTTTAAGCTCTTGCATGATTCATCATTTCGAGCAATTCTGGTGTTGATTTATCACCGAATGAGCTTAGCGGGGGAGTTGGATTATAATTTGAAAAGGAAACTGAAATCTGAATTTTTCATTCAAAGAAATTAATCGATTAGGTGAACTATACCATGTATACGTCTCGCTATCCTAGTTAATATTGTTTTGACGCTAGACATGAAAAAATATTTGCAGAGGGGCTGTAAAGTTTAGCCCTGAAATCAAACGATTTTTTCCGCGAGCGCTTACCTTAAGGTGAACATAACGTAGGAATTAGACGGTAAAGTTAAAAATACCATTTAAGGGAGCAACCATTTGATTGTTAAAAATATTTGCAATCCATGACTAAATTTGTAGCAAATATTTTGCACGAAGATGAGAAGGCAAATTTAAAGCCTTATCTTAACACAGCTTCTCTCCTTCACATTATGTAATTTAGACCTACCAATATCAACTTTCCTTAAGGCTAAGCTCTGTCCTTAGCTGTTTCTTTGGAATGAAAAGGGTCATACAGGTATTTAGAATTTTGATTTGGTTTTCCCCATCTCGGTATTGATCATCACAGATTAGACATTAAGCTTTTGTGCTTTATCGGTTTGTATTTGCAGTAGGGAAGAAAAATTATGTAAAGCACATTATTGTTTCCGATTTCCTACTACCAATGAGTTAAAGAAGATCCTGACAATAAGCTCAACAGTATTCACAATAGAGCACCAAATTGAGCATCGACGGACCCCTAGTAAGCTAGAGGTGGGACCAGGTACCCGGGAGGAGCAAGTATCCCCTGCTCGCTAGCTGCACCCGCCGTCGATGTTCATCCACGAAAATAAAAAACAATATATAAAATACATGCATTGCACTGTCTGAGGTTATATCTATATAAAAAGTGCTATGGCAGGGAAAATAGTCAAAACATTTAGTGTCAAACTCCTCGCGGGGAACATTTTACGAGCTCCACGTGGCAAAGGATATAAGTGTGACACAAATGAGTTAAAAGAAGATCCTGACGATAATCTCATCACACCACCGATGAAATGCAAAAGCTGAAAAAACAATACGTATGTTTACTCTTTACGTGTTGTCTGAGTTTCCTTTTTCATCCCTGTTCTTTACATTCAAAATATTATCACGACCGGAGAAAGTCTCTTGAAGTAACGGCAAACATTAGAGCATTTCGCTCGATAAGAAGTAGTACCATTTGCACAGAAACTGTAGAAAAATGAACTTTTATCGTATTTTAAACATTTCAACTGAAACTGAAAAATGTGAGTCGTGAAAAATCGTGATTTTTGTCCATCAAAAATCAGACCAAGCTCAGGGTTAAAGGGAAGAAATTTCACGGAACGTTGGAGATGAATCATGTGACAATTCACTTTTACTTACTATTAAGCTATGACGTATGAAATGAATCGATACTTCTATATTAAGTTCGATAAAATTGCCCTGCTTCTTCATAAAGTAATTTGATTGTTACATACGTCGTGGAAATAAGATACTTATACGCAAAAACTTCAAGATTCGCTGAATACATTTTATCATCATTTTTTGCATCGATTTAGTGCAACATTTTATGAATGAAACCTTGTCATGTAAGGAAATACTTAAGATATTTTTCTGATGAAATATTTGAAAGCAAACGTCCATGAACCGTAAACTCAATCAACATGAAATTTGACGTAAGGGAGCTTTTAAGTTTCCAGTATAATTCTTGATTGATAAATATTTCACGAAAGGCACGATCGATGGCAAAATATTTGTTGAATGGAATGTCAAACCATGAATGAAATTTGATTTGCTTGCCCTTTCATTTCTCAAACGGTCCATACACAATTCATATGATCGTGCATTTCACCACGGCCACGTCTTATTGAAAAAAGAAAGGAAACAAACCATGGATAGAATGGATAATGTAAACTCGGTTGTCAATGTGAACATTCTTTAGAAATTTTCTGACACCGTCCTCTTGTTTTGAATCTTTGAGTGACTTAAACCTCATCAGTTTTTACAGTAACCTTTTTATTGAATGAGCATTTCAGGTACGGGTATAAGTTTCATCTCTAATAAACTAGTTAATTCTTCCTAGATGATAAACAGAAATACTCCCAGCTTATTTTAAAATTCGGATTTATACCGGCAAATTTCCTATGGGAATTTCACAACTTACACCATAGAAATATGAAACACGAAAGACCAAAAAAATCCAACGAGACCAATGGACAACCTGTGCCAACTAAGGACGGCCATCTGCCACGCAAGTAGCAGCACATGTAGTTATCCGGATCATGTGTGGACAACCCTCCCACTTATCCGATCACCTAGATGTCTCTAAGAACGCACAGTTTAGGTTTTAAAATGACATCCTAACTGTCAGATGAACATACACACAGACAACATGACGCAGAAACCCAAGAAACACACAGATCGTTTTTTAAATGGATATACAAAAACAGAAGGCATGCTCTCCTTGCTGCAGAGAGCTCATTCTCATCCGAGGAGTCCGACTGACGTTCATAGAGGACAGGTGGTCGGGGTCCTGTCTTCTCTAAAGAGGTTGGGACAAGTCAATGCTGCAAATGCTTTCTGTTCTTAAAGTATGCCATTGATTTTGAAGACGTTTAACACATGAAAAATAGCCATCAAAAGCATAAAGGCACGGCCAACAAATCTTGTTTCCATGGAGATGATTCATGAATATAGTGTTTTCGTTCATGTTTCGATGTTGATAAGTTTGTTTTGTTTTAATTCTTCTTTTAAACACCACAGACATGTAAACAATACAATGACAAGGACATTTTTAAGTATCTGACCGAACCTTGGTCCTAGTGAGGCTCGAAACCGCAACCTTTCGGCCACTGTCTCGACGCCTTTACCACCAGACCATGGCGCCGACATACCACCAGACCATGGCACCAACTAACCACGAGACCATGGCGCCGACTTACCACCAGACCACGGCGCCGACTTACCACCAGACCACGGCGCCGATTTACCACCAGACCACGTCGCCGACCGTTTTGCCATGAATCCACCTGTTGTCCTCGTCTGATTTTATGCGTGAAAGTTTTGCTCGGCGTCCCGTCCTCTTTTCGTATCGTGCGCGCCTATTCCACTTTGACAACTGCAATGTCGTCATGATCCTCCTAATCTTTCGGGTTGAGATTTGACAACAAAATTTTGATTCGTTTTTGTTATTCAATCTTACAAACTGTAGAACCAATAAGAACGTTATTTTTCACTGTTTTGTATGCTTTTCGGTGTGTGTGGAAGATACAATGGTTATTACCAGTCTATGAATTTGCCATTAGTTAAAGAATCCATCTCCTAAATCTCCGATCCCAGACAGGCTGATAGAATATGGACATTAATTTTTTTACGATTTCATAGTAGTAAAAGAAATATATGTGTTGCAAAAGGAGTAAATAGGAGTATTCGATTTATAATATGATACCTTAAAATGGCGTTTATTGAAAGGTAGGCAATGTATCTGGTGCAATATAAGATCTTTTACATGCAGTCTCGGATAATCTTACATTCCATTTCCTTCTTTATTTACCAAAGCGTGAAGTTATTTTGTTGGTTTTCAGCTTCGTATCTGCTGATTAATTTAACTCCGTTTTTGTCTCTATAGAATATCGGTCAGTAGTTCATGCAGATAATTAAATTCTGTCTGTAAGGCGACCACTCGAGGTTACAAATAGAAAAATAAATTCTATATGAAGTAAGAAAAGACAGTGTATGTACAAGCTGTAAGGGATTATGCATGTACAGCGAATAATTCTACTCTAGACATGAAAAGAAATAAAGTTTGCGTGTTATATTTTAGAAATGACTTCGAATAAAAAAATAAACTCGTCGAATGGATAGATTATTCCCATTGATCAAAGCATTCATCCTTCGCAAAGAGTATAGAACGCACGGATGGATAATAACTTGGATATATTACAAGACTTAGATTTATTCTTACTGGAAATCTTTATAGTTATATCATTAAACCAATAATGCAGACTTTAAGAAGTCAAACAAATGTAAAAACACAATTTTCAACATAGTAAATTTTCCCTGGCTTGACGGTGATGTCCCTAGATTACCGTCATACGGTATCTACATTTCACAGCTCATCCGGTATGCTAGAGCATGTACTGATGTTTTGGATTTTCATAATAGAAATCTACAATTACAAGAAACTTTTAGGTCAATGTTTTCGCTTTCACAAACTAGTAAAGACTTTCTGGAAATTTTACAAAAATTATGATCAACTTCTTTTGAAATTCGGACCCATACAAGCAACGGAGTATATTACTTTGGGTATTTCACAACCTGCATTTATGGTGACATAATTAACAAAATAAGAAGGATCAAAGGTAGACAGCATATGTATCGAAAATGCGTCAGAGTCATCAAACGTCTTTTATACCGTGGATATGATCCTAATAACACTAAGCTTGGTACTTGACCAATATACAGTCTTGTACGAGCGCATTCTTAAGACTTGCACTCTGACTGACTGTGACGACGGGACTCCATGACGGGCCCTGTCCAAACCTCTTTAGAGAAGACAGGGCCCCGACCACCTGTCCTCTCTGCATGTCAGTCGGACTCCTTGGGTGATAACATATATGAGCTCGCTACAGCCGGCAGAGCACGGACTGTATTACGCACGACCTCTTTTTATATCCATTTACATATTCATCTGTGTTGCTTGGACCCCTGTGTTTTACGGTCTTGTTTGTGTGTGGTCACCTAACAGTGAGGAGGTTGTTTTACACCATAATTGTGCGTTCTTCGAGACCTCTGGGAAATCGGAATAGTGGGAGGGTTGTGCGCACGTAATCCAGGATAACCACACCGTCTGCTATTTACGTGGCAGATGGCCGTCCTAAGTCGGCACCGGTTGCCCATTGGTCTCGTTGGTTTATGTGTAGTCTTTTATGTTTCATTTTTCTATGTTGTGAGTTGGTGTTCCTTGTCCCTTTTGCGTCTCTTTCTGTGGGTATCTGTTCCGTGTTTTTTGCATGGGTGTTTTGGGATTTTGCTGTGGGTGCAGCAACCTAGTGTTGTTGGAGATCCCCTCCTTTCTTTTATATCTACACTTATTTCGTGTTGCAGTGTGGAGTTGGTAATACAATTCCCCGTGACCCGATGTTTGAAGTGTTTTAATTCCATTTCGTTCTCTAACTTGACTTTGTTGTAGTGTCTTTCATGCAGGATCTCTACTCACCCTTCTTTGATCATCTCACTATGGCATTTTTAAGGTCGCCTCGTATTAAACTTACTCCTATGAGATTGCCCTCTCTCACTACAGTAACTTTCCCATCATCGACTTTTAACAGTAATAAACTTTCTTCCTCACCCAGAGTACTTCTTTCACCTCTTAAATTTAAATCCCGTAGACGTATTACACCTACTTCTCCATCTACAGGCTCTACATTTAACAACAAACATAGAGGGTTCTCAGCAGTTTCTACGTGCAAAGGGAAAAGATGCGGTATGTGTCCGCTCATCAATTGCAATTCCACAATTAAATCAAGTGTTAACGGGCAGACTTTTTAAATTAAGATTGAAAACGACATCGATTGATCGTACCAAGATGTCATTTATGTTATAACATGAAACGCTAGGGGATGTGGCGCCCAATATTTTGGAGAAACAGGTCAGGCTATAAATCTCGTTTTAGAAGTCATTCGTATCAGATAAGAAACTCACATCACAAAAAACAAAGAAATTTCCTTTATTATCACTTCGTTAAATACAATCATTCCATTTCGGATATAACTATTACACCGGTTCAGTCTTTTTCTAAACTTAAAAATCTTAGTAAAACGGAAATTAAAAAACGCCGACTACAAGCTGAACTTGCCTGGATCACAAAACTCCAAACTGCGTACCCCCTTGGTCTAAACGATCAAATTTATGGACAAGGAAACATTTTCTCGACGTCAACTAATATTAATGTATTTTCAATCCGCCCAAACACTAAACGGAAGCATAGGTCTCACGGAAGACCGAAAACTCAGAATAAGATCTAGATTACACCGTACCCTCAACGATCTTCTGATCATTGCTCGCAACGGCGGCAGACATGAACTGCTTCATGCTCCCTCATCAGTTCCAGCAGTTCAATTGAAATCTATCTTGGATGAAGCACTGGTTGCATTCTTAAGAAATACTGACTGATTCAGACTTAATATCATTGTTGCATTCGCACAGAATAAACTCTATCCAGTTGTTAAAAACATCCCACCTAAAAAACGATTCTTAAAAATTTCATTTATTAACAAAGGATTAGATCTTCTTAACATCTCTAATATTTTTCGGGATCATCGTGTACAAAGTGCTATTCCTCAATATTTTGAAAATTTAGAACCTCCTCTTATTTGTTACAAATATAAGAAACCTATTCGAAATTTCGTTTTTAACTACAACAGTTACATCAGATCCTAAAATACTTGAATCATGTCCTGCTTCTTGAGAATGTGCAACATCTGAATATCTATATAAACCAGTTGGTCATATTATTACAGGTGACTTTTCAATTATCCAAGACAGGCAGCTCCGTGGTCTTCTCAAAAAAGGACCTAAGTATAGAATCCCATCCAAGATAGATTTTATTAAATGTCGCGAAGTATTAAAGGAAGCCTTAGATAACTATACCAAACGATGGTGTAAATCGGAAGGAGTGGAATCGCATTCTCTGAGTGACTGGAAAAACCTCATTTTGGACATTACTGACATTCGAATAGACAACTTCCACAAAAATCCTCATCTTTTTGAAAATCCAAGTTCTAGCTCTGAAAGATATTTTAAATCCAAATTACGTAATTTACATGAAAAATTTGTCTTCGCTCCTGCAGATAAAGCAGCCAACAACACCATAATCATATGAAAACTTTACTATATATCAACTTTAGTTTCGGAACTTTCGTCTACAAATACTTATATCAAAAGCAATGAAAGTGTTCCTAACATTTTGAGCAAACATAGCAGTGAAATTTCTTCATTCAACATCCCTATTTCTAAATTGGATCTTCCTACAATATACTGCATACCAAAACTGCACAAATCTCCTTACAAATTTAGATACATTGCTAATTCTAGCAACTGCTCAACAACAAGTCTGTCTAGACATCTGACGTCAGCCCTCACGGCGGTAAAGGAACACGTTGCAAAATATTGTGAAACTGTTCTTAACAGGAATGATGTAAATTTATTTTGGTCTATAAAAAATTCCGGGGATGTGATTGACAAGATAAAATATAGAAATTTTCAAGCCATTACGATTGCTTCATACGATTTTTCAAATATGTACACCACGCTTCCTCACGACAAGATCAATGATCAATTGTCCAAACTCATTAAATGGTGCTATAATCGAGAGGGGAAAATTTATATTTGTACATCTGAATCAAAGGGTTTCTTTTCCGCTACAGAATACAAATCATACAAATCATGGACATGTAGCGACCTGTGTAGTGCCTTGTCCTTCCTCTTGGACAACATTTATGTAAGATTTGGTGAGAATCTCTACAAGCAGGTTGTAGGGATTCCTATGGGTACAAATTGTGCGCCTCTTGTTGCAGATTTATTTTTATACACATATGAAAAGGAATTTATTCAAAATCTTCAAAAGCAAAGAAAACATGATGATGTGAAATGCTTCACTGCTACTTCTAGATACCTGGATGATATTCTTACTATCGATAATCCTGTTTTTGAAAAGTATAAAGATGTTATTTATCCACAAGAATTGACTCTAATAAAGGCAAACTTTACAGACACTGATACACCATTTTTGGACCTAAATATCAAAATTGTCAATGGAGAAATTCATACAAGTGTATATGACAAACGAGATGACTTTGGATTCAACATAGTAAATTTTCCCTGGCTTGACGGTGATGTCCCTAGATTACCGTCATACGGTATCTACATTTCACAGCTCATCCGGTATGCTAGAGCATGTACTGATGTTTTGGATTTTCATAATAGAAATCTACAAATTACAAAGAAACTTTTAGGTCAATGTTTTCGCTTTCACAAACCAGTAAAGACTTTCTGGAAATTTTACAAAAATTATGATCAACTTCTTTTGAAATTCGGACCCATACAAGCAACGGAGTATATATATACTTTGGGTATTTCACAACCTGCATTTTATGGTGACATAATTAACAAAATAAGAAGGATCAAAGGTAGACAGCATATGTATCGAAAATGCGTCAGAGTCATCAAACGCCTTTTATACCGTGGATATGATCCTAATGTCACCAGACGGACACTAAGCTTGGTACTTGACCAATATACAGTCTTGTACGAGCGCATTCTTAAGACTTGTACTCTGACTGACTGTGACGACGGGACTCCATGACGGGCCCTGTCCAAACCTCTTTAGAGAAGACAGGGCCCCGACCACCTGTCCTCTCTGAATGTCAGTCAGACTCCTCGGGTTATAACATATATGAGCTCGCTACAGCCGGCAGAGCACGGACTGTATTACGCACGTCCTCTTTTTATATCCATTTACATATTCATCTGTGTTGCTTGGACCCCTGTGTTTTACGGTCTTGTTTGTGAGTGGTCACCTAACAGTGAGGAGGTTGTTTTACACCATAATTGTGCGTTCTTCGAGACCTCTGGGAAATCGGAATAGTGGGAGGGTTGTGCGCACGTAATCCAGGATAACCACACCGTCTGCTATTCACATGGCAGATGGCCGTCCTAAGTCGGCACCGGTTGCCCATTGGTCTCGTTGGTTTATGTGTAGTCTTTTATGTTTCATTTTTCTATGTTGTGAGTTGGTGTTCCTTGTCCCTTTTGCGTCTCTTTCTGTGGGTATCTGTTCTGTGTTTTTTGCATGGGTGTTTTGGGATTTTGCTGTGGGTGCTGCAACCTAGTGTTGTTGGAGATCCCCTCCTTTCTTCCATAAATATGTTTTATTCAATAGCTATTCTCTGCAAGCATTTTACTTTTATCAAGTACACATGGCATGGGATGTCTCAGATTTTGATAAAATCTTTACATAAGGTTGGGTCTGACGCAAAATGACATTCTGAAAATTTTCCTGAATTTACATGTTTTTGACATACATTATCATCATTATGCATCATAATCTAAAACAATTAAGCATGAAATGTTAGTACCATTTCATTGCACTTTCAAGTTAAATATTAATAATGTTGGGTTTATGGTCGTATCTTTATGTTTCCATAGCAACAACACCAGGCTGCAGCACCCACAGTAAAATCCCAAAATACCCAATGCAAAAACACAGAGCAGAAAAGCACAGGAATGAGTTAAAGAAGATCGTCCTGACGAAAATCTCAACAGCACTTACAATAGAGCACAAATTTGAGCATCGACAGACCCCTAGAAAGCTGGAGGTGGGCCCGGAGGAAGAGACGCAAAAGAGACAAGGACAAGGAACGTCAACGCGTAACACAGAAACATTAAACACAAAGCCGACTTAGGACGGCCATCTGTCACGTAAATAGCAGAAGGTACGATTATCCTGGACTTTTCCGATTACATAATGGTCTCGAAGAGAGTAAAATTGTGGTGTAAAACAACCTCCTCACTGTCAAATGACCACACATAAACAAGACCACAAAACGCAGGGGTCCAAGCAACACAGATGAATATGTAAATGGATACCAAAAAGGGCGTACGCAATACAATCCGTGCTCTGCCGCCGCGTGTATGTCATAACCCGAGGAGTCCGACTGACATTGAAAGAGGACAGGTGGTCGGGGCCCTGTCTTCTCTGAAGAGGTTTGGACAGGGCCCGTCATGGAGTCCCGTCATCACAGTCAGTCAGATAGCAAGTTTTAAGAATACACTGGTACAAGACTGTAGATTGGTCAAGTACCAAGCCCAGTGTCCGTCTGGTGACATTAGGATTATATCCACGGTATAAAAGGCGTTTGATGATTCTGACGCATTTTCGATAGTTATGTTGTCTATCTTTGATCCGAAAGCCAACTCGTTTTTTTGTGTTATTCATAAATGTACCAGTGAGAGGTCACACCGTTCTAAAATCAATTCGTGACAAGACAATGGCAAGATTCTTGGTGTCTGTGGCAGAGACATTTGCTTTGGCGGATGAATACGTTTGACGCGTAGCAAGATTGAGGCTTGGAGATTGTTTCTGTGAGTGTCTGCTCTGTGTTTTTGCATTTGGTGTTTTTGAAGTTTTGCTGTGGGTACTGTGACCGAGAATTGTTGGAGATCCCCTTCTTTCTTTCTGATGAAGTTTGAAAAAAAATCCAAATTCATTGTAAGACGTTATGGCAATTTTCGAATTTGTGGTTTATGGGAGTTTTATCCATTTGCAAACTACAACATCACGACGTCATTTCGACGTTTTTTGGGGAAAAGGCGTTACAGACCTTCTAATTCAAAATGTAATAAAACCATAAATACCAAACGTATCATATTGAAACTTTGCATGGTGAATAAAATTGAACATTCAATCATAGTGTATTCGTTCATAGATTTACTTTACAGGAAAGCGAATGTCACTTCCTTGAAAATAAACAGTTTTGGAACAAAAATGAAAAAATATAAAGTTTTGTAATATTTCAGCCTAAATTCAATGCTTCTCATTTAATCATGAATTATCTCAAAATGTTGTTGATAATTTTTCAGTTCATGACAAAGATTCATCCACAGGATTTCTGATAATTAACTATCAACTACAGTCAATTGACTTAAAATTGACATTCTTGAGCGGTAGTGTCTGTCATCTTTTAAAGGGAAGATCAGGAATAAATCATTTCAGAAATTATGAGAAAAAATAAATTTGGTGTCCAAGTTTTCAATACCTCCTTAAACGTTTTTCATAATTGATTCCCTCCTTTCTTAGATATGTTTTTGAAAAATCATGAAATTCTTCTCGCTTTGAATGAGAAAGACAAATATTCCAATGAACAAATATAGAAGGTTTTATACATGATAGGAGGGGATCTCCAACAACACATAGTTGCAGTACATGTAAAGTTGTAAAGTATAATAATTTTGAAGTGTTTCACAAAAGATTTTCAAAATTTATTGAAAGTGTGTCTAGAAATTTATCCACAAGAATTAACCCTTAACAAGGCAAACCTTTCAAATACAGAAACACCCTTTTTGGACCTAAATATCAAAATTGTAAACGGAAAGATTCATACAAGTGTATATGACAAAAGGGATGATTTTGGATTCAACATTGTAAATTTCCCTTGGCTTGACGGTGATGTTCCAAGATTACCGTCATACGGCATTTACATATCACAGCTCATCCGATACGCTAGAGCATGTACTGATATTTTGGATTTTCACAGTAGAAATTTACAAATTACCAAAAAACTTTTAGGTCAAGGTTTCCGCTTTCATAAACTAGTTAAGACGTTCTGGAAATTTTACAAAAATTACAGTCAACTTCTTTTAAAATTCGGATCTATACATGCAACAGAGTACATTACTATGGGTATTACACAACCTGTCTTTTATGGTATTATGATAAACAAAATAAAAAGGATCAAAGGTAGGCAGCATAACCATCGAAAATGCGTCAGAATCATTAAACGCCTTTTATACCGTGGGTATGATCCTAATGTCACCAGACGGACACTAGGCTTGGTACTTGACCAATCTACAGTCTTGTACAAGCGCATCCTTGAGACTTGCACTCTGACTGACTGTGACGACGGGACTCCATGACGGGCCCTGTCCAAACCTCTTTAGAGAAGACAGGGCCCCGACCACCTGTCCTCTATGAATGTCAGTCGGACTCCTCGGGTGATTACATACATGAGCTCGCTACAGCCGGCAGAGCACGGACTGTATTACGCATGCCCTCTTTTTATATCCATTTACATATTCATCTGTGTCTATGGGGCCTCTGCGCTTCGCGGTCTTGTTTGTGTGATGTCATCCTACAGTGAGGAGGTTGTTTTACACCACAATTGTACGTTCTTCGAGACTTCTGGGTAATTGGAGAAGTGAGAGGGTTGTGCGCACGTAATCCAGGATAACCACACCATTTGCTACTTGCGTGACAGATGGCCGTCCAAAGTCGGCACCGGTTATCCATTGGTCTCGTCGGTTTATGTGTAGTCTTTTGTGTTTGATGTTTTCATGTCGTGTGTCTCTTTTCCGTCTCATGATGTACTCGTCTTTTGTGTTTTTGCATCGGGTGTTTTTGGTGTTTTACTGTTGATGCTGCAACGGGGTCTTGTTGGAGATCTCCTCCCTTCTTCTTAGTATAACTGAATAGTTTACATTTGCTGAAGAATCTACATGTATTGATACATTGATACCACTTGGTGAGTGTCACTGCTGGTGGACCAGGAGTCCCCGAGGGCACATGTAGCCAAGTTCGATAAATTTCGGGCCCTTCTTCAACGCATTCTAAAATTTCTGTTTTCAAAATTTCTTGAAATTTCTAAAACGTGGGTCCTGTAGCATCATATCCCACCCATTCTACTACGTCTTTCGGTACGCTTTTTCGAAATAGTAACTTTCATACTTTTTTGGCATATTACATTGTTTAGATTTGAGGATCACTGACGAGGGTTAAATACCCGAAACGTGCATGTCTGGTCCACGTTGCCAATTTATCTGTTCTTAAATGATGCTATTCAATTTGAAGACTTTTACATGTATATCTATATGAAGATAGTCATTTCTGGATTCGGGCCTTGTGTTTGGCTTCCCTTCACTTATTATAACTGATGTGGCCGCGCATGCGTTAACTAACTAAAAGATAAAATGTTTACGACAAGTAAATATGATGACCTACTGGCATATGTAGTTTTGGTAAATATGGAAATTATTCCATTTGAATTGTACAGACGTATTTTATAACTGTTTATTACAAACTATTGCGGGTTTGCTAAAGCACCAATTCTGAAAAAAATTGGGCATGCGGATCAATTGACACTACTGTCTGCACAGCTCACTTCAGAAATCGGAAAATTGAATTTTTTTTCTACTTTGTCGGCAATTTTTAAGATTAAAATGTGTATCGTGGGAATAATCTCGAAGTCTCATAACTAACGGTGTATGATATATATCTGTACGACAAATATTACACTCACAGTGAAAGAAAATAGTTTTAGATGGGGAGTTTTTTATGTTCATTTTAGCGCGACGTCGCCGATGTTTAACACTGAGTCTATGGAGAACTTCGACGATGTCATGCTAAAATTAACATAGAAAACTTCCTATCTAAAATCATTTTCTTTCACTTTGAGCATACTATTGGTCGTACAAACATATATCATACACCGTTAGTTATGAGAGTTTGAGATATATCCCCTTATATAAATTTAAATCGGAAATTATGCCAAAAAATTAGAGAAAACTTTAATTTTCCGATTTCTGAAGTGAGCTGCGCGGACAGCAATCAAGGTTCCCATTCGTTTATGAAATTTAAAAAGCCGAAGGGACAATATGTCTAATCAGATCTTGACATATACGAGTACATTCGGATTAGTCTCGACCTTTTTCTTCGAAAACGTCGAGGACGTCAAACGGCGCCATTTTAAAAATTGTTCCCCGTTGATCTAATAGTTTTCTTCTAATCTATCATGAAATACAATTTTCAACATTGGATCGCAACTGACTATTATGTTTCTTACAACATTACTCACTCAAGTTAGAGAATTTTGAATGTTGAAAAAGTGTCTTTTTTCTATTACATCGATTTGATGTGATTTGATTGATAGTTCCAAGCGGTTAGAAAATGAGAAATCGAAATCTAAACGATCCAATTACAAAGAAACAAGAAGATTTAATATCAAGGTCACCGTCTATGTCAGTTTAAAAATTGTAACCTGGGTTTATTCTAAAATAAAGGCCACGGGTTCAAACAGTTTCGTCCATAACGGAAGAAGTTGTACCAAAGAAACACATATAAAGAATGTAACTGTAAAAGAATGAAAATGTCATGTAAACAATTTGAGCGTATTGAGTGATAACATAGTGAGAGGGTCTGTCATCAATTCTTTTCTAACATTTCAAAAAGCAATCAGTTCGCACTACAATGTGTAACAAGAACAATGACTTTGTTCACAAATTAGTTGAAGTTGATTGTGTAAATTTTGTTTATACTTTTAGTATCAGTAATAATGGCGGTATCCACGATATCCAGAATTATGGCGGTATCCGCGATGTTTATGGCGGCGTCCAGAATGATGGCCGTAGTTTCCACCTGCACCACCTGTCTTTACGATAGCACTGCTCTCTGCATCTCCAGTCCCAACAGATACGTAGGCACCTCCTTAATATCCAAGGACAGGGGTTACGGGGTGCTTCCCGAAGTCCCTCCGCACTAATTGCCACCAGGAGGAGAACAACGGCAACAAGAATGGCAAATCTCATTGTGGTTCTAGAAAATAAGGACAAAAGATATGTTCACACTATGTTCTATAGAATTGCTCACATTTTATGTAAAATTTAAACATCATATTTCTGAATTATTAGATGAGAAATTTACTTAGAACGGGGTATCACTTAATTAATCGAGACAAATCTAAATATTTTGTTATTGGGTGCTTCCCGGCGTCCCTCTGCGGTGAATGCTCCTAGCAGGAGAAAGACACCGACCGAAATGACGAACCCATTGCAGTGCCAGAAAATTAAAATCAATTATCTGTTCATACTTAAGATAAAAAAAAAAACGCATTTCCTAAAGAAGTCTTGTAGTGTTATGTAACATTTAAGCACAAAATCTGATGTTGACAGCCGTTCAATCTTAACCAGAATATCACTGATCATTCAAGAGGGATGTGATATGCTTTAAAAGACACCCTTAGCGACTGAAAAACTTCTTTAAAGCTGGACTATTACAATTTAAACTAAGAAGTTCTGTTAATTTTTTTTAGGGAACGGAGATTGTTAAAACAAACTTTAACAATCCCCATTCCCTACGAGAAATGAACTATAGCTCTGTGACGTAGTTTGCATACTAATGAAGGTACGACCCAAAATCCAGGCACATCGCTCTACCGCGGGTATATAAAGCGACTCCTGACTAGGAACCGTGACATCTTATGATTATCATTTCATGCGAGCAGACCACCTGAAAGAGAGAAAATGGACGAAGTAATGAATGTTTATAATCATTTTGCTAATATTTTTGCTAAGATATGCTGATTTTCACATGTTTAGAGCTTTTTCTGCAATCTTATTTCATTTTACTTTACATGCCGCATTGGTATGCATTGGTCATCCACGACAACGTACATCAAAACCCTTTCCCTCTCGATAAACGCGACGCACATGATTTTATAATATTTCAAATCACGATCAATGTATGTATATTTTTCTATGTTTGTGAGCATTTTTATGTCCAATACCATATCATTTGCCTTTTTCTTCAATTCCTCCCCCCCCCCCCCTTACACACGGCCCACTAGTCATGAAGCATTGGATAATAATTTTTCAATAATGATTTAATTAATTCCAATTAAATCAATGCATAATTTCATATACAGCATAAAAGTAATTATAAAGATGTACTAACATTCTCTGTTTAATTTCTAGCAAGTAGAAAAAAATGCCCAACTGTTCAATATATACCCTACCCACTCCGACTCCGAGTCCCTCTTGCTATGATCAGAAAAACAATGCCGATATTTTTATCAAAATGGTATTAATAGTTTTGGATAAGAGAAAGCTTTTTATACTTAACATTCAAACCTTAAAATGTTTTACTTACTCTTTATTGTGATATAACGCAAGCAATTCCTAAATCAACTCATGAGCAAATACACACGTTTCCACATGTAATGTTTGTGTTTTTATTTTCATTTCCGGTATATGGACAGAGTGTTCGATAAGTCAATAATATTTTCATGTAATCTGCAGATAATTACAAATTTCCTATCTATTCAGTGTATGAATTAATTTTATTGTTAAAAAAAATTAAGAGTATCCCTTTTATAACATGAAGGAAGGACAGATAATCTCTATACTATAGATTTATTGTACCAGTGTTATTATAAAAAAATATTACGAAAAACCTATTAAAACAATACAGAAACTGTGTATTTCAAACGCACACACACTCGCACCTTATCTCTCACATTCATATATAAAACTAACTTATTCAATACTAAAAACGTGAAATATAAACAGTACACTTTTCCTAAAAGATAATCGTACATATTACTTTTTTTTTCTTTCATTTATTTGTTAATATCTTCTATTTCTTTAGAAAATTCGAGATGACTAATGAACATCTACATATTTTATCCTCTGTGTGTTTATCAGTCTCTCTCTCTTTGGTTTTCCTCTGTCTTTTTGTCCGTTGGAGCATAGATAAACTGGAAAACGAGTTCGTCCGTCTGTTCACCCACTGATTTTTTTTTTACTATAGAGCATACGCTTTACATTAATTCAATTTTGATAATATACTAGTATGACTTTCAAATTTTCATTTCTGGGATTGCTATTCAGAAAAAGGTCTCGCCACATGGATTTCTGCATATTACGTGTAATTTATAAAAGCCCATTAGGACTGCAGAGTTATTGGCGCTGTTTCTCCCCCCCCCCCCTTTTTTTAGCTCTACTGAGACTAAAAAATGGGGGGGGGGGGAGGAGGGGTTGGTCGCAAACTACAAAATGAGAGAAGAAACTCTATTCATAAACGAGAAGAATGCAACAGATATCAAAAACATAGATCTCATTCTTTAACTAAATCATTTTCAATAGTCTGTAATGTTATCAAAATGCACTAACATTGCTGGCCATGCATTTGTTCATTGATTCAAGCTTTACACGATACTAAATAAAAATATAGCATTTTACATTACAATGTACTCTGCGGATGATTTTCGAAAGCGGATCTGGAGCTAGAGAAAACATCCGGGCATCGACATTTTAATTGCACTTATTTTTTCACTTATATATGTCATATTCAAAACAATAAACCAAAAGAAAACATGATTGATAGCAAATCACATCTTATGTCACATATAAAGTAACAGGTCTCCCTACGGGTTTTCCTCCAATCAGAACAGACCTTTTAGTTGAGTCTGACCATCTGAGTGATGCAACCGGAAGTGAGTAATGTCAACTAACGAAAAAAGTAGAACCATATTTGGAAGTAGTATTTAGAGTGATAGACAATAAATTTGAAGTACGTGTACCTTCCTTTTTTCATTTGAGGTTGGGTCTGTCACTTCACTGAGACGCTGTCTTTTTGGTTCTTCGACTTCATTCTCCTATTGATGAAACATAGAGTATTCCACATGAAAAGAGCGATAACATATAAAAATTTATCAGTGGGATTCAACACCCCCTTACAATCCTCAAGATGACCGCCATGTTTTTTTTTCTAAAGAAAATCTGTTGAGTTCCACGCTTATCTTTTGCAGTATATTTGTTTTTGATTTATTTAAAAGTAAGCAAAAAAAAAAAAGTTTTTACACTCTCAGAAATATGAGGACTCTCTATTTAGGATGGGTTTAAAGTATGTTAGTTTCTTTATATTCATATAGGAAAGTGTCCCTTTCTTGTGTCGCCTGCAACCAAAGGCAACGAATGAATGGATGAATTAATGAATGAATGAAAGAATGAATGAATATAGAATCAGAAGATTCCTCGAAGTGTAAAATTAATATTATATGCACGCCATTTTTTTTTAAATCAAACAACAAAGATAACTGTAAGACAAAATTACCTCTGTTTTTCTTTTAAAATGGCAGAGGGGGGGGGGGGGGAATGCAGTTTGTACATCCACTTGAAGCATTTGCTCTTCCTAGAACAGGGACAACAAGTCTATAAAAGATGATTTAAATAACCACAACTCTTGATAGAAAAAAATATCGTTTCTTCATGTTTACGGTTTTTTTTACTATTTATAAATACATACGACAACAGATAACGAAGATTTTTTTCCGCAAGTTTCAATATAATTATTTCAAAAATCAGAGACGCTGAATGGTCATCATATAGGATTTTCAAAGGGGTAGGTTGGTTGGTGTATTTGTTCTCCTTTATTTCATCTTAAAACTCCATATTACGAATATATGACTTTGTATTTAGTAATATATCTAAATGAATAAACATGATTATTGTCAATATTGAAATATTACAAAATGTTTTCACCCCCATTTGAAATTCTTCGACCGAATAAAACATATCAGATTGAAATTAAAAAAAGTTAAATTATATTCGTTTTTATAATTTACAGTACATTACAATATATCAATATTCTACACGTAGAATGTAAAATTAGAAAATGCTAAATGATTGTTATCAAAATACACTTTATAGGACTTAAAGTTTTAAGCGAATAAACAGTATATTTATGTATGTATTATTTATTCAATAAAAAAAATGGAGAAGGGGTTGGGAGTCTATTTTTTCAGAAGTCAGGGTCAGCAATGTCTGGGAAACGAATGCTTATAAATTTACTTCATTTTTATTTCACTCTTCGAGTGAATTCGACGAAGAATTGAAAATATAACACGAGCAAATAAACATTAGTCAAATGAAGTGGATTCGAACACTCTTCGCCGGAAGTAAAACATGTGAAACGTGTGTCCAATGTTGTTGACGGAATTTTTCCTACTGTGTATAATTATGTAAGTACTGACTCTCTTGTACAATATAAACTTGGGGACATAAAATGATGATAAATTCAAAAATAGTGGATGAACCGGATTAGATTTTTTTTCTCGTTTGAAAGCAGAACTTTATCGATGCATACAATGTTTTTCTACTTATTCGTGTATTTAGATTGGTTTGTAGGATAAATATATGACTTGGTCCTCTCCTACATTTCAATGTTCAGATAAGGCGATGTATAGATATTTTTTTTCATGATTTTTCAGCAATCATCGATTTTATGAAATACATGTATGTATCTGAATTTTACACGTAGATCATGCTCTCTCTCTCTCTCTCTCTCTCTCTCTCTCTCTCTCTCTCTCTCTCTCTTATATATTGCTACTGTTTTTAAAACTAGACACTTATATGTAATTACCGTCATTATTTCAGGTACAAGAAGATAGTATGGGAGTTCAACTGTCTTGAACGTATATGCGTTGGCGAGACAAATGACACGGGTTTTTGACCAGGAGTCGCTTTATATACCCGCAGTAGAGCGATGTGCCTGGATTTTGGGTCGTACCTTCATTAGTATGCAAACTACGTCACAGTGCTATAGTTCATTTCTCGTAGGGAATGGGGATTGTTAAAGTTTGTTTTAACAATCTCCGTTCCCTAAAAAAATTTAACAGAACTTCTTAGTTTAAATTGTAATAGTCCAGCTTTAATGATAATATCAGTACTTGTGTAATATAACTCTGGACAAGTAGCGTATGGTTTCACTGATCTCAGTGAGCGTATGATAGCGTATGATCTCACTAATCTCAGTGATCTCACTCCTTCGCTTCATATGGTTCCTATGCCTTAGTTCTGGTTTTGTACTGGTTTTGTATGCCCTTGGTTAGATGATGCTTGTACTTCTTAATATGGATATCGTTTTGCCCATATTTGTCATTTAAGATAAATTATCTAAGTCCAAGGAGGTTTTACTCCGGATACTCCGATTTCCTACTGCTTCAGCCAACTACACATTAACATATGATTGTAGCTAATTTGTTAAATATTGCAAATCTTTCTAGGTTTTTTCTGTTCGATCTTTGTCCAATGAGCCGATGAGGAAATTATGATTCTAATAAGTTCGAAAAATAAACTGCAGTTTTGTCATTCACTTATAGCTACTGACTCGACCGTACAGGAAACTTGGAGAGGAGCCGCGCACTCTCCGTAAAGTAAATGCACAAATTTAAATTCTAAACATAAATCCAGAGGGCGCTACTGTAACGAATTTTGGCAGCTTACGAAAAGCACTTTGAAATTGGCTGGAAGCATCACTGATGAGGATTAAATATACGAAACACCTGTTTGGTGCATAATAAATTGGTTTGAAATTTTCTTCAAAAAGATATAGAGTTTTAAAACCTCCTTTAATTCCGATGACATTTCAGGATAAAATAATAAGTTTCAAAACTTGCAAAATGATGTCAAGTTGATAAAGGGCAAAATATTCAATTGTAGAAGAATAATTGTTATTACTTTGTAATTCCTAATAATTTAAGTCATCGATGTGCAAAAAAAAAAAAAAAAAAAAAAAAAAAAAAAAAAAAATACACGGTCAATAAATTTGTGCATTGTTTTTAACATGACTTTAAACAGAACCTAGATCTATCATGTAGATACCCAGGCTTTCTTACGGAAGCATAGAAGGGACATGGTAAGAAAAAAAATTATCTCGTGCGCACGACTTAGTAAGTCGTGCGCACGACTTTGTAACTCGTGCTCACGACTTTGTAACTCGTGCTCACGACTTAGTAACTCGTGCTCACGACTTTTGTAACTCGTGCGCACGACTTACTAACTCGTGCTCACGACTTAGTATCTCGTGCGCACGACTTTGTAACTCGTGCGCACGACTTAGTAACTCGTGATCACGACTTTTGTAACTCGTGCACACGACTTAGTAACTCGTGCTCACGACTTACTAACTCGTGCGCACGACTTTGTAACTCGTGCGCACGACTTAGTAACTCGTGAGCACGACTTTGTAACTCGTGCTCACGACTTAGTAACTCGTGCGCACGACTTTTTGTCGTCATTCTATTGGTCAATTATCTCGTGCCCACGACTTTGTAACTCGTGCTCACGAGATAATCAACCAATAGAAAACTAGGATCAAATAAAATTGCGACAATTGATAATGATCATGCATGTATATTGAAATAATCTCGTCTAACAAAAGTACAGTAAACATCTAATGTTGTATTAAAAAATTACCGGCATTGTGCTCCACACAAAACGTATTTTACAGAGGCACCCCGATTTATTCTTGGAAGTACACGGAAACAACCCCCCTCCCCCTATGTTGAAAGTGACCTAAATGGATTCATAGCGGGAATAAAATGATGCAGTGCTCTACTCCCCTCCCCCTCCCTCATGTTGCGTCGATCAAGAGGTAAGGGGGATGTTCTCATTGAATACGGAGATTTATATGATAGTTTCTATTATTCTATTTATTTTTTTTTTTTTTCAACAATTTGTTTAAAATTCACTTACTGTGTATCTTGATTTCTCTCCCTATCAGTGTTTACTATTGATTTAAAGTGTTTGAGACATCAACATGACTGTGTGAAATGGGTCCTTAGATAAGTAAAATTCGAATAATTCTGGACCAGAACCAGGTACATGACTTTTAAAAGAAATGAAAACGTTGTTTACTTTGAATCTTTACGGCATTTTTGTGTGTGATTCAAATTAAATGTCTTATCATTTTAAAGTATAGTGTCAATGTGTTTAAGTTGGTGCGATTTGAGAGAATTTTTCTCCTAATTTTGGTAAGAAAGTACTTGAAAAAGTGAAGTGTGACAGACAGACAGACAGACTGCAGACCGTGATCCCTATATAAATTTTTTTTTTTGGGGGGGGGTGTTTTGTTTTTGTGGAATTTTCCGGTATTGAATTTAGTGTTTATTCTGCAATATATACTTCAAATAAAACATATCACGTACGATGTATACGTGCAATTTTGATCTTTCAACCTGACGTCGAATTCAGCTTTTATGGGCCAGTGTTCATGAATAAGGCCACAATTAAAAAATTGTTTGTTTCCCCTCCCCCGGGTCTGTTTTTTCCAAGTGACCCGGCAGGCGGGTACTTTCTTTTTTTTTGGTGCCAGAACTACAAGTATCAAATATGTTTAAAGTCCTTTGAATCCAAATTACACATTACTGGACTCCTTACAGCTGCACAGTCACAATCTGTGATATGATAAAGACTAAGAGCTGGCAGCCGGCGATTTCTCGCCTCCTACTTCGGGAAAATCGCCGCCTGCTTTCCGTAAAAAAATATCCGTTGTGTCTTAATTTCTATCGCTGGTTAAGTATGAGATGTCGATCTATTTTATTGAACAATTTAAAAAGAAGATTACGTTGTCCCGTAAAGTGTATTGTATATAAACAAAATTGTCCCAAGATACACGATAAATATTTCCGCAACAGATGCATCGAGTGTTTCAGCGCGGCATAACGGGTCATTTTACGGCAACGTCAAGATGCACTATAGAACGATTACATCTCGATTTTTTTACGACTTGTAAATATTGAATTTGTATAGATATTGACCACGCGCAATCTGACTAGGCGGCGTTTTTCCTGACCCGGACGGGGCGAGGGGAAACAAACAATTTTTTATTCATGGCCTAAACGTACTTCGTACCATATTATATACAGAAAAATGAATGAAAGCAGATAGTTGAATAGAATATAATTTGATGGGTTTAACATATATACGAGGTGCACATACACTCCCAATCAATTTACGGAGCCTGAGCGCCCCACCCCAACCCCCTCCCCTCCCTCCATTTCATTTTCTTCATATTTCTTTAAAATCGTATGTGGTTTTGTGCTTATAACCGTAATGGAGGAAAATTGTGCATTTAGGATGAAAAGAATACATGTCGAAATGATGGATCCAGCCCCCCCCCCCCCCCCCCTCCCCGGCAATTTTTTTTTTTTTTTTTGTATTCCTTTTGATAAAAACGAATATTTTTAAGACTTAATTTGATCTACATTTAACGTAAAACTTATTCACAAGTGAGAAACTAGCAAAGTCGGAGTCTAGCATACAGTTTTAAGCTTCATCCCGAGCTTATACCTTACAAACAGAAAAAAACGCGGAATTGTAAAAATAGGAGGGTGGGGTGCGTTTTTGCCTGATTGAGAATCGTTATATACATCCATATTTGCATACTACCGCTATTTTCATCTGATAAAGCTTGGAAATGGTCAATGACACAGAACAAGGAAAGGAATTACAATACAAGCCCAGAAATTTCTTTTTCTGCTTGATTTTACAGATTGTTTCAGCCCTCTCTGGCCTCTCGGGAAAAAAAAAAAATAAATTCTAAACATACAGTATGAAGTTTTTTTTTGCATTTAAAAGATCCTTAGATCAAAGTTGAAGGAAGACAACACAGTGTATTTAATCTAAATAACTTTATTTAGAAGAGAACAGGGCAGTTTTGAAAATAGAGAACATGCAAATATAACGAATTTCGCCACATATTGCGTGCTTAGAACATGTAGAAATAGAGCCAATCGTGCTTCATTTTCGCTGAATTATTTCAAATGTGCTGAAACTTGGTACGTAGCAAATAAACATATTGATGAATATGACGGAACTATGAATTTGTTGAAGTTAAAAGAGGGGCACGAGGGGTAATATAAGTTCACCATACTGCTCGGCTTGACTGTCCCCTACCGATAAGAAATGCATGATACATACATGACTATCATGACATCGGGATTGGGGCCAACCTATGATTTAAAAAGATATGCATAAAAAAATGGAGAAATTGTCCATACTGAGAAGGGTCCGTCAAGCCCAGCATTTGACTTGGGGTACGGTATTACTAGTGTTTGTTCTTTGTTAAAGTTATCTCAGTTTACGAACTCGAAAAGGGGGGGGGGGGGGGGGTTCCGAGGGTGTCCGTGTGCTTCCAAGAATTAATCGGGGGTAATGTTGTAAAATAAGTTTTGTATTGAGCACGATGCCGATAACTTATGAATAGAGCATAAGAAGTTTACTGAACTTTTGATAGACGAGAGTATTTCAATATACATGCATGATCATTATCAATTATCGCCATTTTATTTGATCATAGTTTTCTATTGGTTGATTATCTCGTGAGCACGAGTTGCAAAGTCGTGGGCACGAGATAATTGACCAATAGAATGACAACAAAAAGTCGTGCACGCGAGTTACTAAGTCGTGCGCACGAGTTAGTAAGTCGTGCTCACGAGTTAGTAAGTCGTGCGCACGAGTTACAAAAAGTCGTGCGCACGAGTTACTAAGTCGTGAGCACGAGTTACAAAGTCGTGAGCACGAGTTACAAAGTCGTGCGCACGAGTTACTAAGTCGTACGCACGAGATAGTAAGTCGTGCGCACGAGATAGTAAGTCATGCTCACGAGTTAGTAAGTCGTGCGCACGAGTTACAAAAGTCGTGAGCACGAGTTACAAAGTCGTGCGCACGAGATACAAAGTCGTGCGCACGAGATAGTAAGTCGTGCGCACGAGTTAGAAAGTCGTGCGCACGAGTTACAAAAGTCGTGAGCACGAGTTACAAAGTCGTGAGCACGAGTTACAAAGTCGTGAGCACGAGTTACAAAGTCGTGCGCACGAGTTACAAAGTCGTGCGCACGAGTTACTAAGTCGTGCGCACGAGATAATATTTTTTCTCGCAATGTCCCTTCTATGCTTCCGTACTTTCTACATGTTTTCGAGAAATTTTAATTGAAATTAATATAAGTCTTTTTTTTTCTTTACATTGAACAATTTTTGAAACCTTGACTAGAATACAACCTCGACCTGTCGTTAAAGAAAGACCCGGTCTTTCAAAAAGAACGCTCTGTTTTTCCCATCCGCCGTATCAAAACCACATGTTATATGTTTGTTTTCTTTTCTGTGTGAAATGTGTATCTTTATGTGTTTTTAAAGTAAAAAGCGTGTCTAAAGGGGGTCCAGAACAGCATCCGAAAGAATTCCTATCGGAAAGCTCCAGATCAATAATGACGTCATATTAGAAACGGCGATATTGGCGCCTTTTTCGCAAGACCGTTAGCATTAGGTGACGTAAAAATGAGGGGGAAAGGGTTGCAAAATCACTATAACTTTAAAACTGACTGTCAAATTTCAATAGGAACTTATCTGTATTTAACTTGACACATGTCGAAAATAATATAAAGTTTTTTTACAAAAACTATATGATAGGGAAACGGATTTCATCATTCAAAATTAGGAACTCAAAGATGTTCTGAAAATAGGCATATATTCTTTTGAAAGTCTTAGTGATCATCCATAATTCTATACATAAGCGATTGTCCACACCATATCTAATTAAAAAGTACAGAACTTGTTATTGCTGTGCCTCTACAGAAGGTTTTCACTGTTTTTTCGTTCCCTACATTTGTTCATTTTTAGGTCACATTTACGTTCCATTTTTGGGGCTTTCATATAGAAAAAGATCCTATCATTTGATTTTTAAATCAATTCAATGATAAGATTATATTATAAGTCCGGCTGCCCTGGACCTCCTTAATCAGACACTTATATTCTTTGCGAAAATATTAATTTTCGTAAAAATCATCACGCTCTGATAACCAAGCAACACTATTGAACAAACATTACGTAAATGAAATTGTAAGCATTAGTATAATCTGTTGTATACGTTTAACAAGTAAACACTAACTATTGATAAAAAATGTCAAGGTTGAAAAGGTGTTCGGTTAGTTTTGACAAGTAAAGAAATTTTGTTCAAGTACAAGTATAAGCTTTCCAAAATATTTTACCTAATTTTAACAAAATAACAGCGTCTTCATTTTTTAAAATTAACATGTACAAGTTATTTACTTCACCGACCCTCCTTACCCCGTAGTCATGATCGGGACTATGAGAAAATAAAACAAACAGGACCACCTCTGTTGCTTGACCTAGGTATTATGCAGATGAGCATGGTAAAAAAAAAGAAAATTCTTTAATCTTAACTGTCGATATTTATTTATGATTTATAACTATAGTATACAATGTACCATAAACTGATTTGTAAAGTTTACTAAGCAAAAATAAAAATCAACAACAACAACAAAAAAACAAAACAAAAACAAAACGAAACAAAAAATGCATAATGTAAACAAATGCGATACTCGTAATGGTCATTCATAAGTTCCGAAGGGGGAAATATGGAGAAACTTGTAAAAAGATCCCATCAAATTATGTGTCTAAGCAGAGTCTAATCGCTCATTTCTTGTTGTAATTATAGATTTGTCTTTAGAGAAGATTTAAATGATATTCATCCTCAACCAAACAGCACAGTCGACTGGCATTCTATACGTAAAGAACCAAAAGCGTTGTGATGACAAATTTCGAGAAGTATATTCGTGCTTTTCTACAGGTCATAAAAATGCTTATTTCTTGGTTATAGTGCAGTAATGAATCATGAAATAAAAATCGATTCAGAACAACATCGTATTGACCGTCAACTTCTACAAATCTAATAAGTTCAATTTCTTGAAATCCACCCATCAACTTGGAAAGAGAAAGACAAACCTCTGGGAAGACCTTATAGACCATAGTATTCTCAATTTCCAGGGAAATCGATCATTTACATATTTTATATGATCTTGTAAATGTTTGTAAGCATCGCTTTCATTGTTGCATGCAAAACTCATCAACAAAGCCTTGAATCATGAGCATAATGTATTTCAAATCTAGTAGTGCCGGCGACGTCAGGCAATTAAAGCAAATGAGGAATACGATGGATTTAAATAAAATTCATGGTTCTTTTCCTTGGAGAAGAGATCTATCTATTTCATAACATAAGTGATATTCTTATTACATCTAATTTTGTAAGATACATCATGACCAGAGGAGCTGCAAGAATAAGGGCTTGATTTAGCCCTTAAATCATTCAATTACTTCTCATGCGATGTCCATTCTTTGAAGGTTTAAGATTCTAAGAATGAAAATACAATATAACATTGAATTCGAAGACGTCTAACATTTGAACTACTTGGTGACTGTCACTGCTGGTGGACCAGGAGTCCCCGAGTGCACATATAGCCAAGTTCGATCAACTTCGGTTGATCGTCAGTCTCTTCAACGCATTCGAAAATTTATGTTACCAAATTTATTGAAATTTCTAAGAAGTGGGTCCTGTAGCATCATATCCCACCCATCCTGCTACGTCTTTCGGCACATGTTTGGACATAATAATTTTCATACTCTTTGGTCATATTACATTTAGATTAAGGATCACTGACGAGGGTTAAGCAGCCGAAACGTGCATGTCTGGTCCATCCTGCTAATTCGTCTGTTCTTAAATGATATCATTGAATTTGAAGACGTTTAACATTTACATTCTTACTAGGTTTCCCTAATAGGTACCCAACCAACTGTTGCTCCAATTCTCGATTAACGCAAGAGCCTACCACAGCGATTAAAAATGTGTCAGAATCTTGGTCACCCACTTGTACACTTCCAAAAAGCGTGACGTAGTAAGTTGAGCAAACGTCACACCAAACGAAGTTCAAGGACGACCTGCACAGCCGTCTACAGAAAGATCCTATGTTTGGATGATCAATCAGGCTTTAATGGATCAAATATTCTATACTTAGGATGAGGGTTTGATGCACTGAATTAATCTTTGCATGTTATGGAATCATAATATCAGGAAATATTTCGAGTATCAATCTTGACCAATATTGAGGTAAGTTTTGAAAATATCGATCAAGTTTTCTCGTTTTTTGTATCTTTTTCTACGGCTGTACTCGACGTTTGCATTATTCAAAATACTTCAAGAAGAAACCGCGAAAATTTACAGAAGTTTGTATAACTGCACGGGTTGATTACACAGGTTTAAGCATGTCACAGTGTGTTAAAGCGAGTTTTCAACTGCCCTCCCCCCTCAAGTTCTGGGAAATTTCTCCAGTTTAACCTTCTGCTTGGTCTGAATTATGTTGGATAAAAATCGCAAATTTTTACGATTCATTTTTTCCAGTTTTAATTGATATGTTCAAACTGCATTGAAAAGACAAAATTCAGTTCCGTACAGAAGGTAGAGCAAGTGACCATATTTCACAGCATTTTTCCCATATTTTGTGGAAATTTTCAATACTTGGTGGCCGATTCAATTATTGGTTTTGCTAAAATTTAATTTAACTCCATTCTCCATCGAAATACCAGAAAAATGATTTATTTTACTCATTTCATTGTTTCCTAATAAAACGTCGAAATATTTGGTTTCCATGTTTTCGGGGGTGACCATATTTCGCCGTTTTTGCTGATAAGTATCCATTTTGCACACAAAACGGACAAAATTGTTACTTTCTTTTCAGGATATCTTTCGTAGTCACTTCTTCTACGAGATGATGCCAAATAAAATGTTTTTTTCGTTTGGTTTTTGTAAAAATTTTGGATGTTTACGTCTAAAATTTAGTGATGTAATTAAGTTTTCTTCATTTTGAGGTATTTTTCGTCACATTTGAGTGCAGGAGATGTCACATTATATCAAAACATGATTGATATGGTCATATTTGATAGGATATAGAAACATAAGCTTGACAAACAATTCCAATAACCAACGATGAACTATGAAACGGCGAAATATGGTCACCGGCGAAATATGGTTTCTTGCTCTACTACTGAGAGACAGACTATTTATAAACGGCTCCGAGTACATACCTCCGGCTCAGAGAGCGGGTCCTACAGGTGCCTCTGGTAGAGGAACGCCGTCTCAACAGGAAAGGAAACGCGCACGCACGGGCTCCAGATAGGAGGGACATGAGGGTCCGGGGCATTTCAGAGAGCAAGAGACTTGTAATAATTTTAAGTCGAATATTTAAAAGTTTCTATGTTGGAACATTAATGGAGGACTAGAAAATAAACTAAATGATGTTCCTTTCTGTAATTTTATTTGTACATATGACATTATCTGTTTGACAGAATGCTGGATTGAAAATGAGTTTGATTTTCAAATTCCTGAATTTTCATGTAAATTTATTCCTAGGAGACAAACTAAATGTAAACAGGGAGGGGGAATTATGATTGCTATTAGAGATACGTGTAATGAGTATGTATCTGTTGTTGAGGAACTTTTTGATACATTTGTTTGGCTAAAAGTTTGTAAATCTATCTCTGGTCTTGATGATGATTTGTACATATGTTGTGTTTATTTGCCTCCTGATAAGTCTTCCTATTTCAAGCACTATGATTGTGATATATTTTTTGAACTGGAGAATCAAGTTACTACTTATGCTGAAAAGGGTAAAGTTATGATTGTAGGTGATCTGAATGGAAGATGTGCCAATCTAAAAGATTACATTGATTGTGATGTTATACATGATAGTGTATTCAATAGCTGGATCAATTATCTTGATTATCAGGGTGACGAATTTTTACCTGAGCGCACCTGTGTAGATCAATCTGTTAATACGTACGGAGTTAAGTTAATACAGTTATGTATTGAAAGTGGTCTGCGCATCATGAATGGTAGACATTCTTTATATTCAAAAGATTTTACGTATTGTGGTCCTAACGGTAGCAGTGTACTTGATTATGTTTTAACAACTTATGATATGTTTAAGTACGTTCACAAATTTATTGTTTGTAATTTCAATACATATTCGGATCATGCACCTCTTCACATTGAACTTAATGCTATTTGAATTCTGATAATACCAGCGATGACGAATCTTTTTGTTCGTCCCATGTCAAATTTAGATGGAATGATGACTTAAAGAACGAAAGTAAAGAAGTATTAGCACAGAAATTATATTTATTAGATCAGTGCATTATTGATAATGATTTGACCAATGAAACAGGTATTGATAATTGTGTTACTTCTTTTGTAAACAATTTAAGTGAAATTATGTCTGATTTTCACAAAGTGGCGTCTTTTTCGTTTTCGCAAAATACATGTCAACGTAATAGAAATATTGATAATGTGTTTATTCATAAACCATGGTTTAATGATACATGTAAGAGACTGTATGGGAAATATAGAAAAGCTTTATTTAATTTCAATGCATGTAAATCATCAGAAAATCACACTATGTTGCTTACATGTAAGAGGGAATATAAGAAAACAGAATGTAAAGTGAAGAGAAGATATTTATTTGATCAGAGCAATATGGTTGAGTCTATAAGGAGGCATAACCCTAAAGAATTTTATTCTCGTTTCAAGAAAAAGAAAAATGTTAAAACTAAGGTATCTTTATCTGAATTCACAAGCCATTTTAAATCTTTATGTGGTGAAACAAATTTAGACGAAACAATGAATAATGTAAATGATGATGATCAAGAAGATGTTTTTGAAGAACTTAATGTTGATATTTCTTGTGATGAGATTTATGAAGCTATTAAAGGTCTTAAGCGTAACAAAAGTCATAGTAGTGATGGAATGTTAAACGAATATTTTATTGAATATGCTGATCTGTTAACGCCATTTTTACATAAGATTTTTAATGCCATGTTTAAAAAAGGTTGTTTTCCATCAATTTTGTGCAATGCTCTTATTGTACCAGTGCATAAAAAAGGTAGTGTTTCAGAACCTAAGAATTACAGGGGTATTAGCCTTATTAGTTGTATGTCAAAATTGTTTACTTCCATTTTAAATAGTAGATTACTTGTATGGTCAGATACAAACGATATTGTTACTGATGCGCAATTCGGCTTTCGCCCAAAACATAGTACTGTTGATGCTATTTTTGCACTTAATACAATCATTGGTAAATTTCTTAGAAAAAAATTAAGATTATATTGTTGCTTTATAGATTTTAAACAGGCTTTTGATTCAGTTGATAGAATTAAACTTTGGAACAAAATTTCTAGACTTGGTATAAGAGGTAAAATTCTTCAAATTTTAAAGTCATTGTATAGTAATATTAAGACTAGTGTTTTGCTAAATGGAAGTATTTCTGAACCCTTCATTAATCATATCGGCCTCTTGCAAGGGGAGATAATTTCACCGATATTATTTTCATTTTATGTTAACGATTGTGAGATGGATTTTTTGAAAAATGGCTGTGACCCCACTGAATTACAAGAGCTGTCACTCTTCTTATTGATGTATGCAGATGATATGGTAATTTTCTCTCAAAGTATTTCAGGTTTACAGTCAATGTTGAATTCTTTGTCTACATACACCGCTAAATGGTCATTATCTGTTAATGTAGAAAAGACAAAAATTGTGGTATTTAGAAATGGTGGTTATGTAAAACAAGAAGAAAATTGGTTTTATAATGATATTAAGCTACAGGTAGTTGATGAATTTTGTTATCTTGGCATTCTACTTAATTATAATGGTAAGTTTCTTAAGACACAGAAAAAGCTATCTCTGCAAAGTAGAAAAGCAATGTTTTCACTAAAAAGGAAATGTAATGGAATGAATTTTAATCACAAAACATTGTTGTCATTGTTTGATACCTATGTTTCTAGTATTGCTTTTTATGGATGTGAAATTTGGGGATGTCATTCTGCCCCAGATATAGAAAAGGTTCATTTAGATTTTTGTAAAAACATTCTGGGCGTTAAAAGATCTACACCAAATTGTATGATTTACTGTGAATTGGGAAGGCTTCCTATGATATGTATAAGGAAAATCAGAATCATTAAATATTTCTCTAAGCTTTTTTCAACAAAAAATTGTATATTGAAAAGCTGCTATGATTATTTGTGTAAAGAAAAAAGTGATAAACCAAATTGTAAAAACTGGGTCAGTGATGTTTATAAAATTTTTGCAGAAATTGGTTTGAATGACTTAATTGGTGCTAACTGTAATTATTCAGAACCAAATCATGTTCTAGCTATTGTCAAGCAACGTTTAATTGATATTTACAACCAGAACATACTGTCTGATATTAATTCCTCTTCAAAATGTTCAATGTACAGGCATTTGATTGATCATGTTACCTTACAAGAATATTTGTGTAAACCTATCTATATGCAGTATAAAAAGTTAATATGTAAGTTACGTCTATCCTCACATTGCTTGGCTATAGAAACTGGTCGTTATAAAAATATACCATTTGATAAACGTATTTGCTCATTTTGTAAAGAAGATACAGAAGATGAATTCCATTTTTTGTTAAAATGTCCTGCATATAATGATTTAAGAGTTCAGTTTTTGAAACCATATTACTATCGTCGCCCCTCTGTCTTTAAATCAATTCAATTACTAAGTTCTCAAAATACAAAAGAATTGTGTAATTTAGGTAAATTTATCAAGAAAGCATTTCATATCAGGAAAAATATTTAATTTACTGTATTGTCTACTCATGTGTCTTGACCTTGATTATTGTATCTATATTGTCATGATTTATTATCTATATGCTGTATCATGCATTCGATCAATAAACTATACTATACTTTGAAGCTTCTGATAAACGATTTCTGTTACGTTAAATGACGTTCTCCTCCGCGATAATATTTCAAATATAAAGAAATGGAATGACAGAAGCAACTTAATGAACACGTAAAATGTAATATATAAAGATTGTTTTTTTTTTTGCTTTTGCGCTTTATCGGTGAGTATTGGAAAAAGGGAAACAAAGTTCGTGCTTTACATATTTTGTTTCCATTCCCTACTGCCATTACACGCCGATAAAGCGCAAAAACAGTCGTTAAATGTATGAGAAGATTCCTTTAAAAATATTTATTGTAAAATTTTGTTACATCGTTTTGAAGAGGTAGGAGTATCAATGTCAAAGAGTGAACAAATATATACCAAAATATGCAGTTTTGCATAAATCTTGTGTTCTTTGTTTTGGTCCTCCATATATGAAAACGTACAAAGGAAAATTAATTTTGAAAATTGTAAAAATGATATTAGATTTGAAAATTGTAAAAGGAAAATTAATTTTGAAAATTGTAAAAATGAAATTAAATTTGAAAATTGTAAAAATTGTAAAAATGTATATTAATATAATTAGTGATCTCCACATTACGAAAACATACTTTTTTATACTTTATAATTACATTTTTACACAATTTTAAATCTTTTATTTCATTCAGCTGTCTTTTTCACCGAGTTAAAGTAATAATAGCGTATTCCATTAGATAAATAGATGAAATCAGCTATTTCTATTTATCTAATCGCTTTATAGACGGATTGTTTAAAATAGTCCATCCTCCATTTTTCGGTTTTGTTTTCGTCTGTGGAACATTATTCCAACCCGAGTTACAGAACCCGTATGGGGAAAGTGGCATTCTGTAAGTCGGGCGGAACAATGTTGTATAAAACAATTTTTCCATTTTTCATTTTCATCTCTTTCTACAAGAAAAAGGCTCGTTTTAACCCAAATATCGGCCTGATTATGAATTACATATCTATTCTAATTGTAGATTTAAATGTGTACTAAGTTAGTTGTCATTTCTGATGAAAAAATTTTCTCAAATTTTTATTTACAAATAATGCGGAAGTGTTCCAACTCTTTTCATGGCAGAGGTCACGTTTTATTCTTACAGCTCCTAATAGAATACCTTTTGAGACTCGTTCTTGTAAATGTTAAAACCAAATATCAATTTCAACTAAACCTCGCCATTTAATTTTTCGTCTTCAAATGAAAAGAAATTTTATCAGAATAGATTCTTTGAAAGATGACTTTACCTGACACCGTCGGCTCTTACAGTGGTACTTGCAAATGACCAAACTCACTCTTCAAATAAGTGTTTATATTCTTTTAAATCCCGAAAAACAAGGACATAAAGAAAAACCGAGGTTTCACCCCTATTGCTCATGATGATTATTGTTTCTTATGCAACAATTACATAAGATGAAACATTACCAAAACGTTCTTAATTAACCGTGAATGCTGGTATCCAAATATTGTGAAACATAACGTTTTTGTTAAGACGGATGAATTAGAAAAAAAAAGAAAGAAAGGAATTTATCTTCGAATGCCATGCTCAAAGGAAAACGTTATGAAAGAAGTTAAACTGTTGTAGACAAATAACCTTTTTTTTCAGGTAAAGTTATGTAATCTTTCAATATTGGAAACAGGGACAGCCCTCTTTGTTGTGCATCATTTACTACGCTTATGTAAATTCAATAGACACTCATTTATCAAAAGTAAACTGAAGTCCTTCATTTCTCGACAGTTTTTAGGTAGGTCCTCATTTTAAAAGGCGTTTAAAGTAAGTATTATCTCTAATCGTAACAATTTCCCAGAGCCAAGTATAACTTCTGAATACATCTTCTCGAGAGTGACATCAAAATCAATAAGGTATGTAAACATTATAATAGGTACACATCCATAAAAGATATGCTTCTTCTTATCGTTGCCTGCTACAATGCACAAATCTAATTTCAAAAAAACTTAAAGAGGGCGCTACTGAAATGATTTTTGGTGGCTCCGCAAGAAGCATCACTGATGAGAATCTAATATCCGAAACACGTGTCTGATGCATGGACATTGGTTTGGAATTTTATTCAAGAAGGTATAGAGTTGGAACCCTTCGACACTGTTGCTATGACTGGATGTTAATAATCAGAAAACCTCCAGGCTACGTACTTAAAGATTTTATTATTTAAGACAGACAACTTACTTGAAATGTATTGTAAATTATCCGTCATTAAAATTTGATTTAAAATTTCATTAAACTACGAGCTCCTTACATGAAGGCATAGCTCTGTCGTTAGCAGGTTCTTTAGCAACATTTGAGGTCAAGTTAAGCATTTTGCTTTTCAATATTTAGGGGAGTTTTGCTTTTCAATATTTATGGAACAACCAGCATCTGACGTTATGTTTGCGGATGGTAAATGCTGATTTTACGGTAGCTGGGGTTTTTTTTCTGGCGACGCGTAAGCAAAATTTGACGTTAGCAACATCAAAGCCTAGTGTGTTCTCGTTTTGCTGTCGTCACTAAGGAGCAACAACCAATGAAATTCGACTTTATGACGACATTGCATTAGAATTCATATTATTTGGATATCCTTTGTCCGCCTCGAGCATCACTGATGAGACATTAACTTGTTAAAATGCGCATATGGTGCACGTGCTGAAGTGCAAGTGACTAGTGCTTTGAAAATTTATCCCTGACATTGTCGCCATAGCACTTTCTTTATAGACATTACCTCAGACAGTGCATATATTTTACATATTGTTTCATTTTCATGCGTGAACATCGACAGCGGGTGCGGCTAGCCAACAGGGGATGCTTATTCCTCCCGGGCACCTGATCCCACCTCTAGCTTGCTAGGGGTCAGTCGATGCTCAGTGCTGTGCTCTATTGTGATTGCTGTTGAGATTATCGTCAGCATCTTCTTAACTCATTATAATAGAAAATATATTTCAATACTGACAACTCAACATGCAATGAAGATTTCAGCGAGTCCACCTTGCTTTTATCAAAGCGTATCGCATCAACAGATATGCCACAAGCAATGGATATATTAATGCAAGACAACAAAAAACTAGAGGGTACAAAAAGACAATTAGCAACACCCAAGTCACATAACAACGCCCACATCAAAGTAATCAATCATCAAAGCAAAATGAAACATGAATAACAATCAACACTTTCGACGGTCATTGGAATAGCAAATGGATTATTTAATATCCGGATTACATGTGCACAACCTGGGACCATGACAAATATGGATAATGACCATATCCCAATACACAGTACAAAATCGATAATTCAGAAAATCAGAAATTAAAGGAATACACAATCGGGATAAAACAAGAACAAAGCAAACAAACAACAACCTACACCACATGAAATGAAGCGAACTCCAAAAATCTGTCCATTGTTGCAAGACGTGTTTTTGAATTTATTGAATAGATAGATTAGAATAATGTATTTTAATGAATCCGAATGTGTTCTCTCATAGAAAGAAACACTTAGCACTCCAAATTTACACGTTCTACATTTGTACATAAAGGTATATTCATAATGTTCTCTCATTAGACCGCTCCCATGTTGTTGATAACCTTATTTTCTTTTTTCGTGAGAAAGTTCCGTTTTATATTTTGTTTTCAAGAATTTGTAAGACTTTTACTTGTGAATTTGTAAGACTTTTACTTGTGAATTTGTAAGACTTTTACTTGTGAATTTTAAGGCTTTTACTTGTGAATTGTAAGGCTTTTGCTTGTAAATTTTAAAATATGATTTCGGGGTTTGTGTTTGACTTCAATTCTCTAATTCGCACAATTTATCTGTGTGAACTAGAGGTGACAGAAACGACCAAAAACAACCCATATTCATACATTTCGTCATATTCTGTCATAGACCATTTGAACCATCCAACCAAAGATTGTACTCTATATCTTCCAAAATGGAAGTAACCGGATGTGACAGTTCTACCGAATTGAAGCGACGGGTGTTGCATGCAAGCAGGAGATGCTTACTCTTCCTGAGCACCTGGTCTCACTCTCATATCGGGAGTTCGCTTCTTTTCATATGGTGGAGGTTTTTGTTTTTGTTTGCTTTGGTTCCTGTTTTGTCCTGATTTTGTATGCCTTCGGTTTCTGATTTTCTGAATTATCGATTTTGTACTGTAGACAGGGATATGGTCATTATCCATATTTGTCACATTTATCTATTCGTCATTATATTTTGACGAAATGGGCACCTATATACTTCAGTACTTTACAGACGCGACGACTTCAACTTCAAATTACATATTTATGTTGCCTAGCAGTGACATTACCCTTTTATGATGTATTTGTATCGCACTTGGTACGTTCTGTCAAAGCAATATCAATCTACAACGACTTATCAATAAAGGCCATAGCTAGTTGACTTACCGGAAAACTATTACTGTATATATTAAGTCGGTAAACTCCGTACGGCGGCTTCGCCTAGCATACAAAGCAGGCCGCTCATACCGCTACGCCACGGTTCCTATGTTCCTATGACGTCCATATGAATACGGCCCACTCAGCACACACCGTAAGTGAAGAATTCGTTGTTGAATTTGATTGCACTTGGGCTGATCCGAGGCAGTGGACCTTGTCCTGTATCGACCAGCGGACTCCCAAATAGGTGCAGATGTCACTGCCTCGGATCAGCCCAAGTGCAATCAAATTCAAACAACAACATATTACTGTATATATTTTATGTTTTGTTATAGTCATGTTCACACTCTATGACTGTTCATATTGTTTAGATTGAGGATCAAGGACGAGGGTAAAGTACCCGAAACGTACATGTCTGAACCATGCTGCAAATCGATTTGTTATTCAATGATGCTATTGAATTTAAAGACGTTTAACATACACCTTAATATTTGAAATAAAACCAGTGTGATCAACAGAACAGACTCAACATAGTTTCTCTTGCCTGACAGTCATGTTCCTAGAATACCGTCATACGGTATTTACAAATCTCAACTCATTTACAATGAAATACACTAGAGCATGGACTAATGTTTTAAATTCCTACAGGAGATATATGCAAATTACCATAAACTATTTAGGTCAATGTTTTCTCGTTTATAAACTAGTTAAGAATTTCGAGAAATATTACAACAGTATTTGCAGCTTCTTTCATTGGATTGCATTTTGAAGGATTGTGTACACCCTTCTTTAGTGCATTGATTTATTTTGTTTGAGTAAAATCACCATTTATGTATTTTGGCAGTTTTTTTTCTATTCTCAATTCTTGTCCAACGACAACAGTTCTTACTCTTTTGTTTTTTATCAAAACACCGAGAGAAATTCATTCAATCATATCGATCCTATTTACATGTAATTAGGGCTCTCAGTTCAATTTTACCTTCAGATACATAGATGACGTGTTGTCCATCAATAATCCGAAATTTAAGGACCATCTACATGAAATATATCTTCATGAACTAGAGAAGGAAACAACAGAGAGCAACAGATCCGCTTCGTACTTGGATATACTACTATCTTTCGACGTAAACGTCAATTTGATCACCTGTATGACAAGCGTGACGATTTCAGCTTCCATATAACTAACTTCCCTTTCATGAGTAGCAACATTCCGTCTACTCCTGCTTATGGCGTTTTTGTTTCTCAGCTGATACGGTGCGCCAGGCCTAGGGCATCTTCCAAATATGAAGATTTCATCATTAGAGTCAGACGGCTTCCAAGTAAGCTAATTGTTCAGAGTTATATCACACAACGGCTGAAATCATCATTGCAGAAGTTCTTCGGTCGCTACGGGGACATATCAGATCCCCCTTTCAAGAATGATCAGTGACTTTCTACATTGTGATTGAATTGTTGTGATTGAATGGCTGCTAAAACAAGACATACTTACCTGATTTGTACATCAAAATGTACATCGAGGCAATCACCGAATTTGACAGGTTTCCATGGAGCTGTTGCGACGGGTGTTGCATGCAGTCAGGAGACGCTGACTCTCCCCGGGCACCTGGTCTCACTTCGGAATGTTGTTCATTCCGGGGTTCGCAACCGTTCCGATGGGAATTCTCACGATTTTGCCATGCCTTCTCGACTTTGAGACTGAATAACTGTTAGGTACTTCTTTAATGTTTATTTGAATATATAAAGCACGAATAATTCCTTTTAAAAGTACTTTTATTCCATTTCTTTCTTAATTATATCCCAGTGTGAAGTTTATTTGACGGCTTTTTCCTGTTTTTTTTTTCTCACTTACTTTTTATCTTCAATATACTACGTTAAAAGAATATTGCTCAGTGGTACAAGCTTTGGGGTAACAAATAGAAAATCATTGGAATAATTTAGATTAAAGTGTATATGTCTTACAATATGGTTTATACAGCAAATATTGTTATTGTAAATGGAAGGTAAAAAAAAAACCTTCATATTCTTTTCAGAAATAAAATCAAAAATGAAAATTCAACGCATGAATATATAAACAAAAGCACAAGACTTCTTTTTCAGCTGGGAGATAGAAAACAAACCTTGTCTAAGACCACGGGGCTTTATCACGCTTCCCTGTTGCTCTATCTACTATGTGCTTTAATAACCAATAGTAAATTGAGCAACCGGGAAGCGTGATAAATCCCTGTGTCTAAGACGAGCCCAGAACACTAATTCCTGTTTGAAAAAAATGGTTGGATTTGTCTATTATATAATACAGATTTAAAGAAATTTAAACAAATTATCTTCTGAGGCCTCCAAATAAGTTTAAAATAGTAAAATGAGCCTTGCATCTTTATACATTGATTTCATTTTCATGCGTGAACGGTGCAGCTAGCCAACTTGGGAAACTTACTCCTCCCAGGCACCTGGTCCCACCTCTAGCTTGCTAGGAGTCCGTCGATGCTCCATTTTGTGCTCTATTGTGAGTGCTGTTGAGATTGTCGTCAGGATCTTCTTTAGCTCATTGCAATCGAATATCTCATATATTTCTTCTGTTTGATACCTTATAAGTTTATAAATGTGAATTTTGCAATTTAGTTTTGAGGCACCCATTCAAACACATACACAAAGACGTAAAAACTATATGGTTACTGAAAACTTGCACCAGTGTACCGATTCTTTTAAGAAAAGATATAAGGCCCAAGGGGCAATCTGCATCATCTTAAAATTTGTGAGATCTGACAGTCTGAGTGAAGATAATAATATGCATCAAATCGATGAATGGTTTCCTACGTACACAAAACAATGTACGTTACTTTCTGCGTTATCTCTTACTTACATAGTGGCATATAGAATTCGATATTAATTCTTAAACGATATAACATCTTCCTTTTCTTCTTTGTTTATCATGATTCATAAAAAGAATCTTTAAATTATCATAACAGTTATATCGTTCATGTGTTTCATGAAGAAGAATGGAGGGGATCTCCAGCAAGACTCCGTTACATGACATTTACCAACAACAAAACATCGAAATAACCCTGTATACAAGCACAGAGGGAGATGCAAAAGGGACACAGAACAACAACAAGTAAGATATCAAAACACTAAAGACGAAATACTACACATTATCCAACAGTAACAATGGACAATCGGTGCCAGTTTAGGAAGGCCATCTGAACGTTAGTAACAAATGATGTGGACATCCGAGTTACAAATGTACATGTGCACAATCCTCCCACTTGTACATCACATTTATGTACTGAAAAAGCAGGTATTAGTTGTATGATAAATAAATAAATAAATAAATAGAAAAATAAATAAATAAATAAATAAATAAATAAATAAATAAATAAATAAATAAATAAATAAATAAATAACATTTATTGTGTATTTAAAGAAGTCGGTTTTATTCCGACTTTTCGTTTGTATAAGCTTGAGTTCGATTTGAGACAGTATCTAGCGTTAAAGCATTACATGTATGACGTAATACAAATTCTATAGAAACATCGGTTTTGGAGCGTACTTTGCCCGAATTTAACATTGGTTTCCATAGAATTTTATGACGTCACAATACGTTTACGGCATATGCCGTCCCGAACTTGATGTAACTTTGTATACGAAAATCCCGAATAACCAAATTGAAAGTTTCAACATATTTTTTTGCTAGGTCTCAGATACTAGTTACATGTACTATAGTTATGGACCAAATAATCAATTTCAAGTCAATGTTTTTCTTGATATTGAAAGTGTTAACAAATAAAAACACAAACACTCAAATACACAAATTTTCGGCCCCTTGACCTTTATCAAGCGTAAAAACCACGATCTATAATAATTCTAAGTAAAATTCTTGTTTCTCTGGCGTTCATTGCACTTAATAAAGGCCAAGGGGCCGAAAATTTGAGTATTTGAGTGTTTGTGTTTTTATTTGTTATCATCCCTTCCCTCTGGAAGAAATATTTCAATCTGTTGGAAGTGTTACTTTGTGAAACATGTATAGTCGGGGAGCCAGTGGGACACCCCATGCACCCCCTTGAGTACTTTTTTCACGGGTACCAAAATGTTCCTTATGGTCTACAGAATCGGTTTTCAGAATGTACTCAAAAATAAACTCATTAAGGCTATGTGTTTTTCGACCGTTTCCATGGCAACCCCCTGCAGTAAAATCAGTAATTGGTATCAATATAACGAGCAAATATTGTTCTATTAGTCAAATGAGTTAAAGAAGATCCTGACTATAATCTTTACAGCACTCACAATAGAGCATAAAATTAAACATCGACGGACCCCTAGCAAGCTAAAGGTGGGACCAGGTGCCCGGGAGGAGTAAGCATCCCCTGTTGGCTAGCCGCACCCGCCGTCGATGTTAATGAAGCATGGAAATGAAAATATATAAAATTCATGCACTGTCTG